>CM021107.1:1744286-2150828 GCA_007115665.2 Sequoiadendron giganteum | reverse complement strand
TGAAGGAGCATGAAAGGATGAATGAGCGGGTTATGGATAAATTTCATGAATTGACCACACATGATGAGGCTGGCAGTACTGCAATTGAAGTTGTAGACCATATTATCACTCGTCATCAAAAATTCTATGATGAGTTGCTCGGGGATAAACAAGGATTGGTTGAAGCTGCCAAGACAACTGTGATTGCATTCTCTGATAATAAAGGGGAATTGAAAGATGCCACTAGGTGGAAGAATGAATGTGATATAGTGCTGAAGGAAATCATGAAGACAACTTCTGTAGAGGATACAACATTAGAGGAAGTGAGCGAACAGATTGGGGAAATGATCAAGATGGAAACCACGATCCGGAATGTCGTTGAAGATGCGGATACTTTTAACTGCCAAAATTATTTGGATTACCTTGCTACGACTCACTTATGGTTAACTAGAGCTTAATATTCTCTATTTTTGTTTTATATTCTTATTTTCTTCTATTTTCGAAGGGACGCATCCTTTCATTTTCTCAATGTATAAATGACCATTTTGAAAACAATGTAAAGGGAGCGAAGTAGAATTAGATAGAGAAGAGAAAAGATATAGCAATATTTTTTTTTTGAAAAGGGATGAGACTGGTAGCATATGTAAATCATGGAGATATCAATGAAAATTTAATATGATGGTGCGATGTTTCCGGTATCAGTTGTTTATAATATTTGTTGAAGGGTATTATTGAAGTTGTCTTCGTAATGGTGTTTCCTGGTTATTTGAATTAGTGTAAACAAGTTTTTACATAGTTCATCGATGCACATTTGTTGTACTTGTATGATCAATTAATTGTCTCTTTCCAGTAAAGATTAAATTCTCTGAATTGATCATAGTAATTAGGGAATATCAGTTGGATTATTAAGAAGAACTCATTAATCACAATATTGCATGTTTATACAAGTTATAAACCAAATAAAATGCTAAACAACTTGAATGTCTGCCAGAACAAGTAAACTTGTTTTAGATTTTCTTGACTCCGTAAACCCTATAAGGCACTGGTTTTTTCGTTTTCATCCTCTAGTTTCACTCACAATCTTTTATGTAATTTTTGAGCGTTTTAGGTTTTAGTTTTGAATATTATTATGCTAGTTGTACCAAAATTGTTTTATTTTATCCATTTCAAATTGCCATCTTGGATAAATTAGGGCAATAAGAGAAGATCAAAAGTCAAATCTGCTTAATTCAAATAGGTATACCCGCCTAGGTCTAGCAGCATCTAAAGAGTAGAAGGTTTAATTGTTCCAAAACCTTGTTCTGTTACCCTAAAACGTCTTGGAAGCTTGGAAACCTTTCATGGTTCAGACCTGCATTTTTGAGAGCTAATAGGGTTTTCCACATAAAATTTGGTGTTCATATGATGTGTGGTTTCATGTTTTGTTAATAATTTTTCTCATTTTTATTTTTTATGCATTAGAGTAATTGGATGGTGTTTGTTCAATAAGTTTAAGGATATACTGATTCAACCCCCCTCTCAGTATCAAACATATTCAACAATTGGTATCAAAGCTCTAGTTCCTCTGAGGAAGCCTAACAGCCTGAGGAAGATCCTATAGATTGACAAATGGATAAATAAGAGCTTCGAGCTATTCTTGAAGATCTTGAAAAGGTTGAAAATGAAAAAAAAGATCTAAAAGAAAAATTTGATGAGGCAAATGAATGCATCCAAAAATTCAAAGAGCAATTAAAGAAATTTAAAGAAAGACATAGAGAAGCGAGAGAGAAACTAAAACAAGCAAATGAAGAGATTACTAGATTAAAGGTTCAAGTGGAAAAAAAGGAGAATTGAAGAGTTTGTGAATACAATGGTACAAAGCAAGTCTAATGTATGCTCAAGGCTTGAACAAGAAGTGATGAACCTAAAAGAAAATCTGGAGAAAGAAAAAATCTGTGAAGATAATTTCATGACAAGCTCCACCAAGCTTGATGAATTGATTGCAAGACAAAGACCTTCTAAAGACAAAGGTGGTTTGGGAAATGAAGCCGGTAAAAACTCTAAAAATGTGCAGAACTCAAATATAGTGGACAATCAAAAGACTCAAGATAAAGGGAAACAAAAAATAAATCCAAGAAAAATTTCTAGAAGACCACCTATCAGACAACCAAATGCTCAAAGGTATCCATCCTTCCATGGTGTTTTATTTTCATGTAATAAATTTTGTCACATGTCAACTAAATGCAAAAGCTGAATGAATCAATTTTCCGGTTCCTTCTCTAGACAATTTTATGCATTCAAGAAAGTTGGACATAGAGCTAGTGAATGCAAAACTCGGATAATGAACTAGTTTAATAGAGGTCGAATGAATCAATATTTTGTTGGCTACTGCTATACATGTAAAGATTTTGGACACAAAGAAAATCAGTGAAAATCAATGGTTAATGGAGGTTAGACAAATCAGAGAAATGTTGTCTTCTATAATTGCAACAAACCGAGACATATTTCAAGAGTTTGCAAAAGTAAAATGGGAGAGTAGTCTGCTCCGGTAAAGAAGAATGAACTTGTGAAGAAAATTGTAAAAGATGAGCTAAACAAGAAATGAACAAGATATGGAAGAATAAAGAAGAACTAGAGATGAAAAATGTGTATGTGCTCTCATCCAGTGTAGACAATTCCTCTGAGAATTAGACCTAACATGGTCTTAGGGGGAGCTTTAACATAAAACTGTTAAAACCCTCCTAGAAATATGGCATTTCAGATATTGGCATGAGGATATGTTGTAAGGAATTAATAGGCAGAGGTTATGTAAAGAAAATTGGAAGAAAAAGTGTAGGCATGTTCATTTGTGAAGAAAATTAGGGTTTCTCAGTACAGTGAAGAAAGGTTTTTATCAAATTTTTGAAACCTATCGCATTTAATCTGAATTAGGGTAGTACGATTGTGTATAAAGAAAAATTCATTAGTCATTTTTGATCACTTGTGAATTTGAAGAATTTGAAGAACAATTTTGATCAATCTTTAAGCGATCTTGAAGTGATTTGGAGTGATTTTGAGATAATCTAGGAAAATCATTGTGAAAAAATTAAGTATGAAAGACAAAAGTTTTCAAAAGCATCTCTCACATTTTATGAAACGAAAGAAAAAGATGAAGTTTCATTGAGAAAGAAATAATTTGAAGAAGTTAAGTGTGATGATGAAATCTATTGACAAAGGATCAAGTGGTAGTATTCCACTAAGGCTGAAGGGAGCTGAGTTGGAAGAATTTGATCATCGAAAAGTAAATGAAATGGAACTAGGGTTAAAGAAAAACAAATTGCAGAACGTAAAATACCTAGGCATGGATTTATGGGAAGAATTTACTTGTTTTGCAAAAAAAAAATGCATCTTGTTCCTATTAAGTCAATTCAAGGATGGCCCATCATTATTCTAGACAAACCCTAGCCGATCACGAAGGAGGGAATTGAAGCTATTACTGGGTTGTGTGGTGTTGGTAACCTCCTTGGAAAGAAAACAATGAAATACAAAGAGGTGGAGGAACTAACTGGTATTAGCAAAGACCCCCTGTCCCTGCTAATAAATACTATTATCAACCTTGTCATAAGGTATGCTGCTTATGACATTACTTACAAAATCTATTTCAGAAAATGTGAAGGTTCCACTTCGGCTATTGTTGTATATCTTGCACATAAAATGGTGAAGGAAATCAAGCAGTTTGATTTGTGTAGCCCAATTTTGGAAAACCTGATTGAGAATGTACAAATTTCTTTGGTCAAGGCTTATCATTTCTGATTTGGGTCCTTTCTTATATGTTTGGTATTTTATTTTTTGAGTTCACTATCGGGAAAAGAAAATGTTAAGCGGGAATTTGGGGTCCCTCTTGGAAAACAAGTTTATAGGTATTTGGAAGGTATAGAGGATAAAGCATGTGCATGCAAAGTATATTTCTTATCCTTGTAGAATATTTTGTGCTCTAGTATGCCAGTGTCCAATCAGTTTGAGGAGGGTTCATCCTCTGGTACAAAGGAATTGGAAGTTTTTATTGGTAGTTCTTCTTTGGAATCTAAAAAAGAGGAAAGTTATCACATAATATGTCATCACTATTCCAGAATAAAAGGAGAATGAAGAAGAGTCCCTGCTTGGATCTTAATATTTTAATCTAGATGATATTCAGATGATGTTAGATAAAGGTGAGATGAAGAAGATTGGTGAAATGTGGTGTACCTGCCCTCTGGTGGATAGGCTTAAAATCGATGATGCTCTGGTTGAGTATCTGCTCAAGAAGGGTATTGATATTTCAAATGTTTCTGACTCCTTACCAGATAATCTAGTAGAAGTTATTGAAGAAAGAATATTGTTGGAAGGAACTAAAGGACATAATTTCAAAGCTATGGTTGAGAAAATATGTTTCAAATCTAAATAGAAGTTATCTGAACACATTAGCGAGACAAGAAAGTGCATTAAGGATATGTCTGACATCTACAAGTATTGTCTTTAGTGGCTTGCTATAGTTAATAATTTTAGAAGAAAGAATGAATCCATTTAATATAAGATGAATAGTATTGGAAAGAGTTTTGATTTCTTTAAAGACAAAGAGGGAAATAGAGAATAAGAGTTGGAGAATTGAAACTGGAGTTGATTGTTCAGAGATAGAGGGAATATGTGGTGCGAACCTTCTAGCTTGTTAAAGAAATTGTTGAGGTTCGGTTGGATCATCTCTCCAGAATAATTTATGATGCAGAAGATTGTGAACATCAGTGCCTATTTGTGGATTGGTCATCCTCATTTACATTGTTGACTTGGTTGGATAGCATGTGTACCAGAATAGATTCTGTAGTGCTTGCTTAGAAGAATATTCTTCCAACAGTGAGAGAGAGATACAAGAAAGTTTTTCAGGTGAAAAGTGTTATTTTTACTTGAGTTATTGGAAGTTCAAATTTTTGGCTCCTTCCTTTGATGAAAAAGGAGGAGAAAAATGAAGAAAATTATATAAAAAAAAAAAACAAGAAGAGAAATTGAATTGTTGAACAAAGGGGGAGTTTTGGAGGTCTTCAGAATTTTAGAGCTCGCATTTCTTTGTTTGAAATGGGGAGTTAGAATTTTGTTTCACATACAATGTCACCATGCACATAATTTTACATCCTATTTTTGGTCGCCCTTTGCCATTGATTTCAAAGGGGGAGATATTGGAGAGATTGTCATGTAGATGAGATGAAAAGAGCGAAGAACTGTGTGAAGACTTATACATTATTTTGGCACATGTTTCCATTAATGACAAAGGGGTAGAATGTTGGAATAATGAAGAAGATCAAACTTTAGGTTGTCATTAATGTCACCTTGCTAGTTAAGTTGTTAGTTTGATTCGATACTCTAAACCAGTATGAAGAACAAATTTACATCCTCTAGTATTTTGGTCCACAATTCCCCTTTGATGTTCATCATTGTTCGCGGTTTTGGGAAATAGTTTATGGATGTTGGAAGCTTGTAAGTATACAATCTTGTGTGATCATATGCTCATATGGCGAGTTGGAATTGCTATGGTGTTTCACTTTTTATTAGGTCTATCCATGGTCGACCTAATAAATAGTTGGTGGTATAATGGATTAATTTGTGTTGCAGATATATGAGTGACCTATCTTTGGTCCATTCTATAGTTGGATTATCTTCGAAGAAATGTTTTACTAACTTGGAGCTGATAGTTAGTCTTTTTGGTAAATAAAAATTGCATCTAATTAGGTCGACCTAATTGGAGCTTGCGGATGAGTTAGATATATATATATTGGATAGTTTTGAGATTGGAGTAAGAAAAATTGATGAATTGAATGTGAAGCATGGTATGAATGTAAAGTGAAGTGTGTGAAACTAATGAAGTGTGTTAAGTCTATTTATTGAGCACTAAAGGAATTGAATCAACACTTGTTAGGTGCACTCTTACCAGTTCATGTTCTATCTATAATCCATTTTGTTATTATAATCCTTTTGTAGGTAGTGAGCCTCCTTTTTTGGATAGTGAGCTTTTGTATCTGGTAGTGAACCTCTTTTGTATCCAGTTTTGGAACTATACTATATAGTGATTTCATCATCACCATGGTTTTTCCATGTAAAATTTTTGTGTTCATGTGATGTGTGGTTTTCTGTTAATAATTTTTCGCATCTGTACTATTATATGCATTAGAGTAATTGGATGGTGTTTGTTCAATAGGTTTAAGGAGATACCGATTCACTGGTGCAAGAGCACCTACACCTCACTCACAAAAAAAATTGATTATTTGCATGTTTGATGGGTGATCGGTAGGTTGGTAGGGGTGTATTAGTTTTTTTTCTCTTAATAAGGTCTAAGAATACCATGCTTTATGTAAATGGTAACTTTAGGGTCTCCTTGATCCATATTGTAATGATGTCAAACATGTTAAGAAAATGTCAAGGGTAACAAATGGGAGTCTAGGTAGATTAAATTTTATTTTCATGCATATGGTCAATTTTTGAGTCCAATAAGGTCTAAATAGACCATAACTAATGTTTTAGATGTATAGGAATTCATTTAAGAGGGTCTAGGAGATTAGGGATCAATAAGGAGTCAGAAACTTGAAAATACCAAATTTGTAAAGCAACGGTCATGAGAGGTTTAAAATTCAATTGAGAGTTATTTTGTTGATGGTTATTGATTGGATAATCCTTAAATAGGAATAAAAAATCATTGTAATCGTTGGCTAAGAAATTGGAGCATTGGAAATAAGAGTATCTTTGGTTTTTCATTAATTTTTTGAGTTTTCTTGACATTTGTAGACTTGTACGAGCTTGTACAGTCTAATTGGGCCATGAAATTCATTACAATTTTTATTAGCATGTGTTAAAAATCTTTTGGAATAGGTTTTAAGGAAATCGATTGTGACTCGTGATAGAAATTCTTGTTTTCCTGTAGCAAGTCGGGGGTACCCTGTTTGAGGGTTTTGTAATAAAATCATGTTTTAAGGACCCATACACTTACTGTGATTACTGCGATAGGTGTAATGGGTCCTAGGGAGTTAGTATAGATGGAAATATTTATTATTTTAGTGGTGGAGAAAGAATAAGGGAGATAAAGTTGTTACCCCTGTTGTTTTGTGAGGAAATTACATGAAATTAGTAGCTTTGGCCTACGGTTTTGAGAAATCCTTGTGGACAATTGGTTCTTATGAGGTTTTGAGTTTCTGTAGGGTATATTAAGGGTGTTTGGGGCTTTTCTTTGGTTTGAGAAGCTTGAGGTGTATGATTTTCAGTAAGACCCTAGTATTTTGCATGGAAAAGGAGGTTTTCATGGGATAGAGGGTTAGAGACCTTGTAGATGTAAAATAATTTAAGAACATTTCATTTGTCATCATGAATTAATACTTTTTAAGGTGTTTGGGTGGATATCAAACATTAAAAGGGTAGTTCCTTTGGAAAATGGGCTAATTGTGAAGCCTGGAGCATTGCAGGTGTATTGAAAGTCCACAATGGTCCAAAAGAGTCACTATTGATTTTAAGATATGTTGTGTAACCCTAAAAAGGGTATCTAAATCAACATTTTTTTTGGTAGGTGTTTTGGGGAGATATTGAGAAAAGTGCCTAGAACTGGGTTTGGAATACTGCTAGGGAAAGCATGCTCAAAGAGTGAATTTAAATGAGGTCTTTGGAATATGTTTTGAGGTTGATCTGAAGATCATTTATTTTTCATTTGGAGGAGGTCTCCATCCCTCTCTACATCAAAGTGTTATTAGAGAAAGGGAGTAGGTCTCTTGTGAAAGAAGTTTGAAGTTTTGGGTGAAAGAAGGTTGAATTTTTGGGTGTAAGAAGAAGAAGATAATTTTGAGGAATCAAAATGCATCCTAAGGGGAATATTGTTGCAAGGAAGATTGACAATTATGACAAATAAATAGAATCCCAGAAGTAGGAGATTGCTAGGATAAAAGCTAAAGGTAGGGTCCTTTTGGAAGAAAGTGATTCTGAAGAGGAGATGGATCCAGAAGATGTGAGAATGATGAAGATTTTGAAGGCTATGAAGAAGGATGGACATGGTAAAATGGATGTGCCTATGCATGGAGGAAAAATTGACAGTGAAGAGCTCCTAGATTGGATTGGAGCCATGGAGAACTATTTTGATAGTGAAGAGATTGATGAAGTGCATAAGGTGAAGAGGGAAAAAACAAAATTGAAAGAACATGCTTTGGTATGGTGGAATTTTGTGCAAGAGGAGACAGAGAAAAAAGGAAAAATTAAGATCACTTCTTGGGAGAAAATGAAAACAAAAATCAAAGGTAAGTTCCTTCCTTGTGATTATAATGTTCAATTTCTTAAGAAATTGCAAAGTCTTAGACAAAAGGAACTTTATATGAAATCATATACTAAATAATTATATAGGCTAAGAATAAGAACTAAACATGAATAAGATGAGGAATAAATGGTTGCTAGGTACTTGAATGGTCTAAGCTACAACATTCTGGATGAGATTAGTTTGATGGCACTAAAATCAGTTGAACAATGCTTTCAAATGGCAATGAGAGCGAAAGAAAAATTAAAGAGGAGATAGGAGAAGGAAACAAGAGGTAGAGGAAACACTTCTAGAGGTAGAGGATCCTTCCCTAATTCAAAGAAAAACAATGAGATTCAAGGATATGTTAAGAAGGAGAAATATCAATCTGATTTCAGAGGTGGATGGAGAGGTACAAGAGGTAGATTTGGTGCAGGAATAAATGCAAACAC
Organism: Sequoiadendron giganteum; assembly: GCA_007115665.2. Taxonomy (NCBI): domain Eukaryota; kingdom Viridiplantae; phylum Streptophyta; class Pinopsida; order Cupressales; family Cupressaceae; genus Sequoiadendron; species Sequoiadendron giganteum. The sequence goes on along the minus strand of CM021107.1, from coordinate 2,142,149 downwards.
CTTTTCAGGAAGGTACTACGACTGTCAAGAATTTGGACACCCATTTTTCAAGTGTCCTCAAAACCAAGGTTCGATGTCAAGTGGTGATAGGAAGAGTGAGAGAAGAATACAATTGGTCCAAGAAGAAGAGTGTGAAAGTTCAAGAAACCTATTGACCTAGAGGAGGGAGAAGCACTTATGGTCAGAAATTTGTTGCAGGCACCTAAGGAGGAAGACATGAGCGAAAGAAGGAGTCTCTTCAGAATTCATGCAAGTGTAGAGGTAAGGTATGTCAAGGGGGTTATTGATTCAAGTTCTCAAGATAATATGGTGTTTAGGGAGATGGTAGATAAGTTTAATCTAGAGAAGATTCCTCATGTAGCACCCTACAAAGTTTCTTGGGTGAATGAGAAATCCTACATGGATTTCTAGATTGGGGAGTATAAATATAGGGTCTTGTGTGGTGTATTGCCAATGGACTGTTGCCATTTTATCTTGGGGAGGCCTTGGAAATTTGATGTAAGGTCCATGTATGATGGCTGGGAGAACAACTATACAATTAGCAAGGATGATCAAAGTTCCAAACTAACTCTTTTGCAGGGAAAAGAGAAGGATAAAGGTAATTCTAAGGTGGCGATTTTTAGGAAAATATTTCCTTTAAGGATTAAGGACAACAAAGGTAACATGTTTGCAGGTTTGGAGAAGGTTAACAGTGTTGGGATAGTAAGAGAAGCACCCAAAAATGGTGCTAGGATAGTGATAATTTCAAGTTTGCATAGGGCAGAGAAAGAACTCATGCCTAAATCTGATTTGATTAAGGTGAATGGCAAGGGGACAATGAGGAGTTTGGTTTTACAAAAGGTGGAAGAAGGACTAATGACCAAGTCTGAAATAGATTAGAAGAAGTGTGTTTTAGTTTCAAAGAATGAAGGAAACATGTTGATGCCACAAATAGGTCAAGGGAAGGTTGATATGAAAATGAAGGTTGACGGTAAGAGTGATGACAACATCCTTGTAGGGACGGTGAGTTGTCCTGTGGCGGGGAATAGGATTGGAGGGAAGTTTGGGACTGTTAAGGAAAAGTTTTCTGAGGTTGGTAGACTTGTTAAGAGCAATGTAGTGATGGAAAAAGGTAAAGGAATGTGTGACAATCTTGTGTGTGAGGGTTTGGGGATAGTAAAGGCACCTTTTTCAGGTGTAAACAAAGTTCAGGGGTATAGAGCAGATCTATTGAAACAGGACAAGTTGATGCAAAAAGAGGACAGAGAAAAGTATGAGCAAGGGATAGCATACATTCCACCATAGATAATAATGTTAGTTGAGAAATCCTTTGGAGGACATGGATTTGATAAAATAAGGACAAGAACTAGTTGCTACTTCTATTCATGGGGCCAAAATCTTTTTAAGCTCGGGTGTATGGTGCAGGAACATCTACACCTCACTCACAAGAAATTTGATTCTTTGTAGGTTTGATGGGTGATCAATAGGTTGGTAGGGGTTTCTTTATTTTGTTTTCTCTTAATAAGGTCTAATAAGACCATTCTTGATGTAAGTGGTAACTTTGGTGTCTCATTGATCCATATTGTAATGATGTCAAACATGTTAAGAAAATGTCAAGGATGACAAATGGGGGTCTAGGTATATTAATGTTTCTTTTCATGCATATGGTCATGTTTTGAGTCCAATAAGGTCTAAATAGACCATCCCTAATGTTTTAGATATCTAGGAAGTCATTTAAAAGGGTCTAGGGGATTAGGGATCAATAAGGATTCAAATACTTGAAAGTGTCAAATTTGTGAGTTGCATAAATGCAACAAATTTGTAAAGAAATGGTCATGAGAGGTTTAAAATTAAGTTGAGAGTTAGATTTTTGATGGTTTTTGAGTGGAGAAGCCTTAAAGAGCTCGTTGTAATGATTGGCTAAGAAATTGGAGCATTGGAAATAAGAGTCTCTATTTTTTCATTAATTTTTTCAGTTTTCTTGACATTTGTAGACTTGTACGATCCTATACAGTCTGATTGTGCCATGTAATTCATTTCAATTTGTGGTGGCATGTGTTAAAAATATTTTGGAATAGGTTTGAAGGAAATAAATTATGATTTGTGATAGAAATACTTGTTTTCTTGTAGCGGGTCGAGGGTACCCTGTTTGAGGGTTTTGTAATAAAATCATGTTTTAAGGACCCATACACTGACTGTGATTACTACAATAATTGTAATGGGTTCTAGGCAGTTAGTATACATGGAAATATTTTTTATTTGAGTGGTGGAGAAAGAATAAGGGAGATAAAGTTCCTGCCCTTGTTGTTTTGTGAGGAAATTACATGAAATTAGTATCTTTGGCCTAAGGTTTTGAGAAATCCTTGAGGATAGTTGGTTCTTATGAGGTTTCAAGTTTGTGTAGTGTATATTAAGGGTGTTTGAGGCTTTTGTTTGGTCCGAGAAGCCCGGGATGTATGATTTCTATAAGACCCTAGTATTTTGCATGGAAAAGGAGGGTTTCGTGGGGCAAAGGGTTAGAGACCCTATAGATGAAAAATAATTTCAGAATTTGTGGTTTGGCATCATGAATTAAGACTCTTTAAGGTGTTTGGGTGGATATCAAACATTAAAATGGTAGTTCCTTTGGGAAATGGGCTAATTGTGAAGCCTAGAGCAGTGTAGGTGTATTGAAAGTCCATAATGGTCCAAAAGAGTCACTGTTGGTTTTAAGATATGGTGTGTAACCCTGAAAAGGGTATCTTAATAAACAATTTTTTTGGCAGGTGTTTTAGGGAGATATTGAGAAAAGCACCTAGAACCAGGTTTGGAATACTGATAGGGAAAGCATGCTCAAAGAATGAATTTTGATGAGGTCTTTGGAATCTATTTTGAGGTTGATCTCAAGATCATTTATTTGTCATTTGGAGGAGGTCTCCATTCCTTTCTGCATCATTCAACCCCCCTCTCAATATCTTGGATATTTAATAGATTGACGAATAGAATTCAAAGAATGAAATATAAAATGGATAACTCTGTGTGAACAAGGGTTTTGCCTGCAAACTGACATAGAGAAGGAATTTAATTGGTCTAAATGCACCAACAAAAAATTGAATGAAGATTTGATATTCAAAGCAGTAGAACACACTATAGAGGTGATTGAGATTGGATCAGATTGGATGAACAAGAGAATGCATTTAATACATATTTGATTCTAGAGTTTTATGGGTTTTTATTCTTAGCAAATTCTCTATAAAAAAATTGAATTTCGGGCGACTTGATGCAAGTTATAGAAATATTACATAAACCTTATCAAATGTCTTTATGATGAGCTAGATGATGGCATGTAGCTCGATGTATAGGTTGCTTTCTAGTGAAGTTTTCAAGCTATAGAAACCCTAGTAGAAGATTTAAGGAGATTTGAACGATGGTGAGAATCTCGAGGAAGAGATTACAGATCGATGGAGTTAATAAAAAAGAAGACGATTTGAGTGTCGGCCTCCTACAATGATTTTAATAAATAAGCCTTTAGAGACGTGATTAAGAGACTAGACATCTAACCTGAATATCCATTTTAACCATCATGAAGGTAAATTCAAATTGTTGACCCAAGGACATGAACTTGAAATGGGTCAGCATAGTATGTGCACTAGGAAATTCAAAGTAGTCATCTTCATTATACAACTAAGAAAGATTCAATACTGAAAGTGAATTGCATGGAAATGAACAAAGTAAATGTTGAACATCACTCAACAATTAAAATAAGCTAAACATGCATGACATGAATGAAAATCTGAACAACAGATAGGGAATTGCTTTGTCTGCTTTGGATGTAGGAAAAGTCACATAATGGAATTCTAGTGGATGCAGGAATAGTCAGTGTGAACTAAGTACAAAAAAAAACTAATAACTAATCTAACTAAACTAAAGGACATATTACTCACCAAGTAGGCCTCCTGGATGAGTATCCTCTAAAACTAATGTGAACTCAAACATTCAACTCAAAACTTCATCTTATTCATTGGGAAATGCAAATACAAAAGAGTAGCATGCCTCAAAATGCTAGTATATTATCGGATACAACATCAATAACTGAGAAACTTGGTAACCTTCAAACTCTCAAAGAATGAGAATCTGAACGTTATTTATCCTAGTATGAATACAAAATGCCCATGCTCCCTTCGGGTAGTTCTATTTTTCCTATCGGCCTTGCCCTCCTCTAAAGAAAAGCAACATCAGACTCCTTCCACGCGGTCCCATTACGGATGCCACCACTTGTCAACCAAGAGTTCCTCACAAGGTTTTCCTCCTCTCACTTTTCAAAAGCTTGCGCCATGCTTCCACGTGTCAGCAGTTCATCATCTTTTGTGCTCCTTTGCATCACTCCCCTTTTCTGCCTCGACTGTCTGTTACATAGCGTCTTCCCACACACCTTCCTTGGTGGACCCCACCTTCAATGCAACATATCCGAAGAACTCCATGTTTCTTCACATCATAGGTTTTTCATTTCTTAAGGGGATGAATGAGCATTGGCCCATGACCATTTTCCACATGATTTTCTAAAGACGTCCTTGCGAAGGAAAACTGAGCAGGCGACAACCTATCACCAACTACCCTATTCTGTAACTGAGCGCCATGATTGAATTGCACGTGCCAAGCATTGTGATCTATTGGGACCACTTCCATCATTCACAGGGGATGCATCTGGCCCTAGGATTTCCTCGTTCATGGTTCAAATCTTTCGGTTGTGAAAACAAAAGGGAAATCATTTCTCAATGCATCATTGCCCATGATCGAAGGATCTTTTTGGTTATTGGCTCACCAACCCAGGCTCTATTATAAATATTGCTTCTTCCATTGAAGCAAGGGTTCAAAATATTAGTTAAGAGTGAAGAATTTAGAGATGAGATATTGGTAGAAGTATCGGGCCTTTATCGCTTTTTATATTATTGTAAAGACTTGCAGACTGTACCATTTTTTAGCCTTTTTGTTTTCTTGAAGATTTTGATAAAATTTTACTATGCCATTGTGTTGCTAAATGTTTCATTTACAAAAATTCTATAATTTGAATGCAAGTTTTTTGATTCATATCATATCTTCGACTCCTCTTTTCAGAAAATGTGTATGAATATTATTTTATGTCATTAAAGTGAATCATTTATATTTTACCTTAGTTTCCTTTCATTTTGGACATAGCAGATTGCTAAACAGGCCCTTAGATAAAATCTACAAGATAGATATATCATGCTTTACATCTAAGTCTCGGTGCATCACCCTAGTTAGATACTTTTACTATATACCTGCTTCCTTTTCCCATTCCAAACCCTAGTTATAGAGGAGCCGACTTCTTTAAAATTTAAAGGTTACTTGGTTTAGTGCAATAGGTCCCCTGTTTAACTGAGTTTTCGACAAAAGTCTGTTACCTTGCCAAATTTTGGCATCAACAATTTTTATTTTCTCCTAGCATGCCCAGTGGGACCTTTTATATATCAAATCAAAAGGGTGTAAAAGTCATCAAACCATTACTAGGTCACAAACTGCAAAAATCCTGACTCGCTAGTGCCTCCACCAATAATAGTCATACCCAAACTCATATGAGTAGATTTTTAGGACCCCAACCATGCTACCTATTGCCAACCAAAATTATGTGTCCTAAGATGCCGGAAGCCCCCTTGTTGCCCCAGTTACACCTACCATGTGGGCCCCTATCTTGGTCTTTGATCTCAAAGCTATTCCAAAGTTCACTTGAGATAGCTCAAGAATACCATCCGAACATCTGCAAGATGTTGCAGATGTGTGTCTGGTACATGGAGTCAAGGATCAAGAAACATAGTGTTGAGACTACCTGTTGCTTCTTTGTGAGGAAAATAACTAAATTGGTATCACAATCTACCAACTAATACTATTGGCACCTGTGAAAAACTCGGGGATCCATTTTATGAAATATTTTCCAATGAAGGAGACAGTTCTTTGCTATATCATTAGCTATCAACAATCAAGAAAACCCCATCGGAAGCCATGACCGATTTCAATGCCCATTTCCTTACAACCTAGAAGAGAATCTAGAATGCTATCCAACCACCAACAAAGCTAGTATTCATGTTCTACCTAAAATCCATCAACATCGACATCTCCATGATGATCCAATCACTCAGCAAAACTACATTACTAGATGCATACAATATAGTAGTAAAGGTAGTGAACAACCTAATTGATGCTAGGAAGTTGCCACCTCAACCCATTATGTCGATATTCCCTGAAATATTGATTTCTACTCAAGAGATACCATCTACCAGCACACACGTGCCTCCTCCATCTATGTATACATATCCAAGTGCACCACAAAATGTTGCTTCTACATCCAATGCTTCAAAGGATGAAATGAGCCACATAAGGGAGATGTTATGAAACTTGGAAAAATAAGTAACCACTATCAAGCGTAACTAGGTTGCTCCTCCAAGGCCATCCTACCAAAGCTATCAAGGTGGCAGGCCCTCCTACCAACAAAACCGATACCAAGGATTTGCATGCGCAAATCGACCAACTCAAACAAATAACCAAATGGTGCCAGTTCTGACTCCGTTGGGAGCCACTCAAACTAACACAAGTAGAGAGCTGACCACAGGACACAATAATCTTGCCAAAGACTTCGATCCCTAGTGTTACCCCTACTGTGACACTCATATGCCTTGAAATTGTTTGCATGATAATTTACAGCAGAAAGTTATGGAGCAACATAGTTAAGGAGTGGTGACAAATTCAAGATATACATACGACTCTCACCAAATGGAGAATATGGTTCTCATTGTACATATGTAGGGAATGCCCTCAAAACAAGAAAATGGCATGGCACCTGACCATGCTCTCCTATCATTCATGGGAGGAGAGGAAACAATGTTCACTTATGAAGCATCTGCATCGTGACCGTGCAATTACAGTCTGACTACAACACTCACTCAAAGAGGAGATTCACTGGTGAAACAATCACTTCGCAGCCTAGAAATGTCTCAGAGCAGCCCCTTGGCCCTTCTACAATTGCTCCATAGCCGGAGCTATGCAAAAACATTATCATCACCAAACCCAAGGAGTAGAAACCTCCAAATCCGCCACCCTTCAACGTGGTGGAGCAATTGAAGAAATCTTCCACTAATGTATCCATCTGGGATATTTTAGCGATTTCAGAACATAATTCATCACTATAGTAGGCCCTAAAAAAGGATGTATTGAACTATCAAAAGGACAAACCACCAAAATTACAACGGACGCAATGCCTCTAGCCAAAGTTCTTGCTAATACTACGGAGGAGTCCCTGACCGAGGCTAAAGGAGTGAATTTGAACCTTATTTATCCTATTGTGAATACAAAATTCCCATGCTCCCTTTAGGTAGTTCTATTTTTCCTATTGGCCTTGCCCTCCTCTAAAGTAAAGCACCATCAGACTCCTTCCACACAGTCCCATTATGGATGCCACCCCTTGTCAACCAAGAGTTCCTCGCAAGGTTTTCCTCCTCTCACTTTTCAAAATCTTGCACCATGCTTCCACGTGTCGACAGTTCGTAATCTTATGTGCCCCTTTGCATCACTCCCCTTTTCTGCCCTGACTGACTACTACATAGCATCTGTTGGAGTTGAGAAGATACAACACCACAAAATCCCAAACGATCTTTGCAAGCAAATAACCTGTTACAAGGAGAAGCAAAGAGAAACAAGAATGGAGATGCTCAAGAATGTGGAGCAAAATATTCACCTGAAAATGTAAAATGAATAATGATACAAAAGATAGTTTTCAACTACATATAGATAAAAAACCCTAAAAAAGGAAAACCCTAGGCTTGCACAATAATAATTAATAAAGTAATTAATTATTATGCACCTAATGTTAGCTTAAGTGAAAAAGAGTTAAAAGGAAACTTTACATAATCAAACAAATATTGTTTAATTAATAAAGTAAATGTCCAATTACTCTAACACCCCCCCTTAAGATAGACATAGGGAGAAGCTAAAACCTAGAAGAAACTACTGAATGCAAAAGCAATGGGTCCCGGCAACAAGGCCAAATCAGGTACCCAAGTACAATGAAATCTCTATGAAACGGAGAAAAGGAGAAAACCCAGTGGGAAAAACTCCTCTCCAAAAAGAGATAGAACAACATGCTGAAAGAAACATGAAGGAAGGAAGGCCTCATAAAGACCCCCCAAGGACAACTTCCTTCACCCCAAGCATAGAGCGCAACTGAAGATAGCACGGAGATGCAAAAGGTTTCGTGAAGATGTTTGCAACCTGCTCGGCAGTGGGAACATACTCCAAGATGAGAGAACCATCCTGAATCAACTATCTGATGAAATTCATATGAAGCTCAATGTGCTTCGTCCGTTGATGCTCCACCGGGTTGCGCAAAATGTGTATAGCACTCTGATTGTCACACCAAAGAATAGTGGGACTATCAGGAGGAAAACCAAACTCAGTCATCAACTGACGAAGCCATAAAATCTCTTGACTAGCGAGCACTGCAGCTCGGTACTCAGCCTCTATAGATGATAATGCATGAGCAGTCTGCTTCTTGCACGACCATGTGATAGGACCAGAGCCAAGACAAAAAAAAAATCCAGAAGTAGACTTCCGATCATTGACATCACCAGCCCAATCTGAGTCAGTGTAGCCAACAATGTGAGGATCCCCTAATGTGTAGTGAATGCCATATGAAGTGGTGCCCTGAATGTACCTCAAAATACGCTTGGCAGCTTGCCAATGACTCTCATGAGGATCATGTGAGAATCGAGAGACAAGACCAACCACAAAGGAAAGATCAGGATGAGTGTGAGTCAGGTACAACAAACTGCCAACCAACTGCCTGTAAAGTGTAGCATCTACTGAAGGGGTGGGGCAAGTAGTAGTCAAAACAACCCCTGACTGAAAAGGTGTGGGGGCAAGCTTGCAATCAAGCATGCCAAAGCGCTGAAGCATATCAAAAGAATACTTCTGCTGGTAAATGGAGATCCCCTCTGAAGACTGAATCACCTGAAGACCAAGGAAATAGTGCAGAAGGCCAAGATCTGTCATCTCAAACTGCTCCATCAAGGCTAGCTGAGAATTCTGAATCATAGAGGATGAGCTACCTGTGATGAGAAGATCATCAACATATAGCACAAGAATCAAGATCTCACCCTCAAGATGCTGAATATAGACTGTGTGATCAGAATGACAATGAGTGAAACTAGTGGAGAGCAAAAAAGAGTTCATCTTCTCATACCAAGCTCGAGGGGCTTGTTTGAGACCATATAATGAACACTGAAGTCTACAAACCAAAGAAGAATCATGAAAAAATCCCTGAGGCTGCTCCATATAGATCTCCTCTTGTAGGTCACCATGTAAGAAGGCACACTTCACATCCATCTGAAAAATGAGCCATCCTCTAGAAGCTGCAAGTGATAATACAAAGCGAATGGAATTCATCTTGGCGACAGGGGCAAATGTCTCAGAGTAATCAATACCCTCAACCTGTGAGAAACCCTTCGCAACAAGACGTGCTTTGTACTTATCAATAGAACCATCAGCAGCATACTTGGTGCGATACAACCATCGGCACCGAACCATCTTTCTGCCCTTAGGAAGAGGACAGAGATCCCATGTATTATTCCTCATCAAAGAAGAATACTCTTCCTCCATGGCACTATCCCACTCAGGGTGACCTGTCGCCTCTGAAAATCTCTGAGGATCCTCTGAAAGAGCATGAGTCAAAATACTAGAACCCGTAGTATGAGAACGAGTGCGACAAGTGTCTGAAGGATCACCGGCCATAGATCCTGCTGCCTCAATAGTAAATTGAGCCCATTTGGGCCTCTGAGGTTGAGCAAGTGGAGGTGGAGATGGGGGATCATCAATATCCTCATCAGAATCCTCAAAATAATACTGAAGAGCTGTAGAGGGTGGAGTAGGTAGTGAAGTGGACACTGGAGACAGGGTATCAACTAGAGGAAGGCGCTCATCAAACTGAACATCCCATCGAAACAAGACCTCTCTGGAATCAGGATCAAATAACCTGTACGCCTTAACATCCTCACAGTAGCCGACAAATATGAGGGGTCGACTCTTCCGCTCCATAGCTCTCCTCTGAGCATCAGGAATAAAAGCCCATGCCTCACTACCAAATACTCGAAATGATGAAATATCAGGCTTGTCATGAGACCAAGCCTCCTCAGGAGTCATATGTCGAATCGCCTTGTGAGGCATCCGATTCTGAATATAGTTGGCACAATTGACTGCCTCTGCCCAAAAAGATGAATCCATGGACCTGGACTGAATCATACAATTAGCCATCTCCCGTAAAGTTCTGTTCTTGCGCTCAGCGATACCATTCTACTGAGGGGTGTAGGGAACAGAAAATTGATGTTGTAAACCATGCTCAGTGCAAAATTCTCTGAAAGCCTGATTCACATACTCCCCCCCATTATTTGTACGTATCCACCGGATAGAGAGACCAGACTGCTTCTCTACAAATGTCTTGAAGACACGAAAGGAATCAAAGACATCAGACTTGTACTTAAGAAAGTACAACCATGTGCGTCTGGAGAAGTCATCAATGAATGTGAGTACATACTTGGCCCCTGAAAAAGAAGGAGTGGAAAATGACATGAGGTCACTATGAATCAACTCCAAGGGTGCCAAAGCATGAGTGGTACTTCCCTTCGGAAAGGGATCCCTATGATGCTTGCCAAGCACACAACCATGACAAACACCGTCAGTGCAGGAAATCCGTGGAAGACCAAGAACAAGTGACTGTGTACTCATCTGCTAAAGATATCTATAATTGGCATGGCCCAAACGCTCATGCCAAAGCTGACTCACTGAATCTACATGTGCTATAAGAGATGAACCTGTACCCTCAAAAGGCGCAAAGCCATCAAATCTGTAAAGACGAGATGCAGTATCAACACTACCAGTAGCCACAACCAAATCAGAATCATGGAGGTCCCGAATAACCACATCATGTGGTGAGAACTCAATTGTCTTACCAGAGCCAGTGCGGCAAATCTGATAAATGGACAAGAGGTTCGTCGAAATGTCAGGAACAACCAAAACATCCTGTAGAGTGCCTCCATCCAAAGAGACAGAACCTGAACCCAAGACGGAAAGTTGTGAAGAGTCACCCACTGCAATCTGTGAAGTACCACAAGAGGCAAGAGAAGTGACCAACTGCTGAGTGTGAGTCATATGGTGAGAAGCACCAGAGTCTAAAATCTAAGTGGACCCATTGGTCGATGCTCGTGCAGTGAGAGCATGACCCTTCCCTGTGGTGGAAGAAGAAGAAGACGGTGGTGAGGAGATGTGTTGCTGCTGCATGGCCTCCTCTAAAGCCTCTAATCATTTCCAACACCTGGAAACTGGATGACCTTGCTTGCCATAGAAACTGCAAGTGTCTCTTGATTTCTCCTTAGTCTTGGAGGAAGACTCACCAGACTTCGAAGATTTCCCATGTTTGGGATTAAATGGTGGTTTGGAATCAGACTTAGGAGGCGGTTTGGAGGAATGCTCACTACCTGCAAAATCTTTCTTGGGCCTCAGTTTCTGCTTCTGTTTCCCCTTCGGTGATTGAGCAACCAATGCTTTGCTCTTTGAACCTGAGAGCATATCCATCTAAGAAAGGTGGGACTGTTCTCGAGACAAACGCTCACAAAATAAATCAAAGGTAGGCATGGTAAAATTGGCACCCAAACCATCCATGGTGGAGTAGAAGGAGGAAGCAAATATCTGAAATGGACCATGAAGCTTCGAAAGAATCAAATAAATGCACTATGTGTCTGTCTTGTTCTTCCCACAACCCTGTAAAATAGAGCGGATAGTTTTGAACTTGTTCAAAAAGTCCTCAATAGTGGGGAAGGAATTAGGTAACAATGAAGTCAGCTCTGCCTCAATCTGTAATTCGCGGAACTCATTAATGGCCCCAAAAAGTGTCTCAAACTTCAGCCACATGGCTCGAGGAGTGAGCAAAGCATCAAGGTGAAACAAAAGACTGTCTGAAACATGCAGGCATATCAAACCCATAGCCTCATCCATCTTGTTCCTGTGCTGCATAATCTCAAAAGCACACTGCAACTGAGGCTGAACCTCATCTAAACAAGACCATAACCCTCGTGACCTGAGTAGCCTCATCATACGAGACTTCCAAGTGTGATAGTTATGTGATGTGAGTAGCTCAACTGAAGAGTCTGCCATGAAACCCTGCACCTGTACCTGCTTGTGTTTTTTATTATTATGTGATCTTTTAGAATAGAAAAAAGATGCAGAAGGGTTTGTATTTTTGAGAGTTTTGGTGTTCTGGTTTTCTGATATAAATGACAGAAAGCAAGAGAAAAAACACCCCCCACAAAAGATAAACCCAAACCCTAGTACAAACTGAGAAGAAGGAAGCAATGCATAAGAAAAAAATACTTCAAGACAAATTCTCATGTACTTGGTGAAAATTCTGATAAAATAGATCACATCACTGAATAGAGCATGTTGAGAGCTTTCCAACACCTATTCAAGTTTGAAAAACGGAGTCCGTTTGCATCTTCTATGACCCCGGAAGTGAAGAAAGAAGACCTCACTTTGACTGGTAAAAAATATCTAGACTGGTAAAAAAATTAAAAATATTTATGTGCCATCAGATTGGTTCCATTCTCAGCTTTCCAATGCATCTTATTGTTCGAAAAATGGAGCTAGGATGCCCAAGTTATGCCCATTTGACAAAAAATGACATAATAGGGGTTGGAGAGAAAAAATTAGCCCTCAAGGGCTTAAAATTTGGCAGCCCCAAGGCACATGGCAGACCAGGGGCAGGCACGCAGGAGGTGGCAGCGCGGCATGGCCGGTGGCGCGAAGGCGGCGCTCGGGTGGAGCAGATCGGGTGGCGGGCCGGCAGGGGCAGCGATGGCCACTTGGCCGCGGCTAGTGGTAGCCACCGGTAGCGATGGCCGGGTGGTGGCCACCATGCAGAGATTTGGCGGCATGGTGGTTGAATACTAGCTGCACAAAATAACCAATGAAAATTGATTTTATTTTTTTTTTCAATTTTTTGCGATTTTTTTGGCATTTTTTTCTCCATACGGCCCTAGGGCAAAAAAAAATTTGCCTTCCAAATTGAATGTAACCAAAATCGACGATTTGACAGTCGTTTTAGGGGTTTTTGGGTGCTGCAAATCCAATGGAACAGTCCATTTGAGCCCAAAGTGAACCCAAAAAATGGATTATGCTGAATCCACCCAAAGAACTTAAAACCCTAGATTTGCTTCCAATGCAAATTTCTCAAAACAAGAACAAGCAGCTGCAAATCTGAAGCTCTGATACCATGTTGGAGTTGAGAAGGTACAACACCACAAAAGCCCAAACGATCTTTGCAAGCAAATAACCTGTTACAAGGAGAAGCAAAGAGAAACAAGAATGGAAATGCTCAAGAATGTGGAGCAAGTATTCACCTGAAAATGTAAAATGAATAATGATATAAAAGATAGTTTTCAACTACATATAGATGAAAACCCTAAAAAGGAAAACCCTAGGCTTGCACAATAATAATTAATAAAGTAATTACTTATTATGCACCTAATGTTAGCTTAAGTGAAAAAGAGTTAAAAGGAAACTTTACATAATTAAACAAATACTGTTTAATTAATAAAGTAAATGTCCAATTACTCTAACACTATATTTGATAAATAATTTGGTGAATATGAAGATCTCCTACTCAAAGAGGAGATAAGAAATATAGATATCTTGTTTGAAGGGAAAGTGGCTGGTCAATGTGAAAAGAAGATGATAGAGGATGCGGAAGGAGGAAATGTAATGGTAGATGGTGATGAAGAGCAAGATATTTCAGCAGCAATAGAGAAAGAAATCATTGAGAGGTTTTGTGAGTGCAAATTTGTATGGAGATGTAGAAGAACACAAAGACCAAATCAAAGTTGATGATGAAAAAATTGTTGCAACAATAATAGAGGAGGAGGTAATAAATGGATTTGATTATTTTATTGAAGAAGAGGAAACTAAATTTTACGATTTTGCAGAACTTAGTAGTGTCTATTGGTGGGAGATGAAGTATGTACAATGAAATAGAAAGAGAGGAAGAATAAAAGATGGAAGAGATATCAAATTGCAAGGAAAGTTGAGAAATAATGTTCAAGTAGATAAAACAAAGAGATGGATTCAGGATGAGCATGGTATCTACAAATGAGAAATGAAGAAGTTGAATAAAAATAAGTGGCATCAATTTAAAGATCATCACTTTTAGGAGTTGCGTTCTTTTCAACTAGAGGAGAATGATGCAAGAACTTATGGAGGTCATAAACTTTATCCTGGGAGTCCAATTGAGCAATTTGTTTAAATTGTTTTTTATTTTATTTTCAAACTTTTGCATGTAATCAAATTAGTAAATTGACAATTAGTGTCATTTTAATTAGTTTTAAATAGTTGGCAACTTTCATAGGCCATATAGATAAGCATAAAAAATTACCAAAAAAAAGGCAAGCTAAAAAAGTTGTTAAAGCATGAAAAATTACCAAAAAAAAATGCAACTTAAAAAAACTATTAAAATCTGCCAAAAAAGGTAATTTTCAGATTTTGCTAAAAATTGCCAAAAAAGGTAATTTCAGATTTTACAAAAAAATTGCCAAAAAAAAGTGATTTTTAGATTTGTACTTAAAGGGATATTTGTTTTTAGTTTTGGAGAGGATGGAATGAGAAATAAAGAAAAAAAAATCAGAAATATTTTGAATTTTGGTGTCTATTTTTTTTTAATAATAATTTAATTTACATGTGATTTTTTGTTTGCATCACCATTTTAGGCACTTCATCTTGTTTTCTATGTTGAATTGTTATGGCAGATTATCCACCTTTGTTGGATACTTCGAATGTTATTGAGAAAATTCAAAATACTGAATTGAATCTTTAGACTACTATTCCAATAGTGAATGATCATATTTTTTATGTTCATGACAAAATCTTGAGAGACACACAAGTTACTTTTTATTAGGTGGTTCATGCGGGATAGCTCCCTCACCAAAGCAAGTGGTTTACCAAATAGTAAATTACCACAAATTTTCATCATTTCATGTAGAGAATTTATGCAATAGGTCCCATTATCTCTCAAGGGTGGAGGAATGATCTAGAGCACTTTGGAGCTATTGACACATGAAAAGATAAAAAATATCAAAAATCATTTTTTAAAATTTTTTCTATGTTTTACTAAATTACATTTTTGGAGGCATTCAGAGTATAATTTGGGTTCAAAATTATCGTCAATCCTTTAAATTTAAAAATCAAATGCATTGGATTTAAGGGGAAAAAATTATATCTCTTTAAGACCTTTCCAATGAGGTATAGAAGTCCTAAATTTGACAACACGCTAAAAGTTATGACCCCACCAAGTTAGGGTACATAAATTCACATGTCTTTTTAAAATTTTAGTTTTATTTGTTATTCTATCACAACCAGTTGTTAATTTAAAATTACTATTGCTATGGTGACTATTTATACGCCTTATATTGTATATATTCATTCTAGTTTGAATAAAAAGGTGAGTTTGAAGGCTCACATATCTTAATTCACGAGTTTTGCCATATTGTCTAGCATTTACAATACCACAGGTTTTCATTCACACCATTTAGTGTTCTCTAAATTCATAATTAAATTCATATCATTGGTATCAGAGCGGAAACGCTCCTAAATATAATATTGTGCACAGTCAGGATATCAAAGGCTGGGATTGGAAACACAAAATTTATTAGATTATCCTCATTTGAGACGTGCATGACCAAAGATGGAAGATGAAGAAAATGACTCATCAGACCCTATCAAGGTGATGATTGAAGATGCTTTGAATAAGAAATGAGAGGATATGATGAATCAATTTGTATAATTATTTAGACAAAATTAAAAACCAAACATGAAAAAGACACCATTTCATGGACACACTTCTTTCAAAATACAAGTAACCTCTGATATCTCAAATTTTGAAGGAAATATTAATGCATGTGTTGTGGATGATTGGTTGTCAAAACTAAAAAATAATTTTCTATGAATAGCGTTTTTTATGCCAAGAAGATAATATTCATTCTCCTCAAGGCTAAACACCATGTGAAGAAATCATGAGAGTCAAAGTTTTCAACCAAGGAAATTCTTGAAGATGGAGAGGTAGATGATATCCCTACATGGGAAGAATTCATGAAGTACATCAAAGAATAATATTTCCCTAAAGACACATATGAAGAAATAAATATGCAACGGTAGCTACTTTGATAGAAAAAATAACAATCTATCAAAAACTACACCAATGTATTCCATACACTATTTGCAAGATTTGGCATCCAATATATAGAGAAACATCGAGTTTTTAAATATCATAGTAGGACACATCATTCTATTCAAATATAAATGACTTTCTTAAATATTGGGAATTGCTTACAAATGTGTAGCTAAAATTGAACAAAAATTTAAACAAAGAGGAAATCAAGAGAACAAACCAAAAGAATATGCCAAAAATATGTTTCAAGGAAAGCAACTCAATAATATTTTTTTCTCTCAATCATGTAAAGAAGAAACCAAAGGACACTAGTATGTGGTGTGAAGTTCATAAAATCTCTCAACATATCATAAAATATTACAAAGAATTTCAACACTAGTATGTGGTCAATATAGAACCTAATTAAGGTTCGTATAGTAATGCACAATATCATGTTCTTTTGGTTGCAATAAACTTTGATTTTTTGGACTGGCCTATTGCATGTTTCATGTAATTTGAATTTAGGTCCACCTTATCTCGTCTTGCATTCTTGTGAATCCTTGTCTAACATGGAAGAGTTTTAATGTAATGTCATATATATTTCTCAAATTTTTAGATGTATTGTGTGAAGTATGTCAAGTATAATTACATCGGTGTGAAGAAAAGTTGGTCATAGGTGTAAGTTGAAGAGAAGGTGGTGAATACAAAAGGGAGAGTTACATTCTAGTGTGTGCACTAGTATCAAAGTATCATATGTAGTGCTCGGAAGAGTGTTAGTTGTAACTCTAGCACATGTATGAGAGATATAGAAGATTCACAAACATCATCTCTATATTCTGGTAGGACTAGTGTTCTACCTGTTGTTCTAATTTCATTAGGTATTGGTGTCTCAATAGGTTGGTGCATACAAATACATTAGGGGATTGGTGTCTCTAGTAGGCACACTAGTATTAAAATATCAGATGTAGTGCTCAGAAGAGTGTTAGTTGTAACTCCAACACATGTATGAGAGATATAGAAGATTCACAAATATCATCTCTATATTCTGATAGGGCTAGTGTTCTACCTATTCTAATTTCATTAAGTACTGGTGTCTCAGTAGGTTGGTGCCTACAAATACATTAGGGGATCGGTGTCTCTAATAGGTGCACTAATATCAAAATATCATATGTAGTGCTCAGAAGAGTGTTAGTTGTAACTCCAACACATGTATGAGAGATATAGAAGATTCACAAACATCATCTCTATATTTTGGTAGGACTGGTGTTCTACCTATTGTTCTAATCTCATTAGGTACTGGTGTCTCAATAGGTTGGTGCCTACAAATACATTAGGGGATTGGTGTCTCTGGTAGGTTGGTGCACTAGTATCAAAATATCATATGTAGTGCTCAGAAGAATGTTAGTTGTAACTCTAGCACATGTATGAGAGATATAGAAGATTCAAAAACATCATCTCTATATTCTAGTAGGACTAGTAGTTCTGGGATGGCATATTTTATTTCTCAAGAAATATTCTTTGGAAATAAAGCACCAATGTTTGAGGGATCCAATTTTACATTTTAGAAAGTTAGGATGGATTCCTACTTGATGGCTCTAGGACTTGATATCTAAATTCCAGTGATAGAGGGATATGATATTGTTGAAAACCATCCTAGGGATCAAGCTGGAAAGAGGGATTTTGAAATTAATGCTAAGGAAAGGAATGTTATTTTATGTGGAATGGGCTTTTGAATTGAATTTTTTGAAGAATTTCACTGTTTACTTTCATTTGTGCTTGAGAATTTTATAATCATGGGAAATAAAGCTCGTAATAAGAGGATGAAGGCATTGACTCCTAAAGAAATTGAAGAAAACAAAGAGAAGGAGAGACAAATACAAAGACAAAGAAGAATGAGAATTAAATCAATGAATGATGGGGGAGCATCCAATTCCACAACTATTGAAGATGAAAACATAGAGGAGACCATGGTTGTAGATGAAGTGAATTTGCAAGAAGTCAATTTCGAGACGAATATGATTATACAAGAAAGTCCTACTATGTCTTCAAATCCCTCTTTCAATGATATGGAGAATGTTTCAATATGCACAAATCCAGGTACGTCTTCAAATCCACATGTTAGTGAAATGGTAATTTGTATGTATAAATTTTACAAGATGCTGGACTTAACGATGTTGACATTGATAATATTCAGAGAGATGAAACTTTTATAGAATTTGTTGAAAATGAAAATGAGAATGATCCTTTTGTTGAAAATGAAATTGAGAATAATCCTTTTATTGAAAATGAAAACAAAAACCGTTTTGTTGATGTAAATGAAAATGAAAACCGTTTTGTTGATGAAAATGTAAATTGTTTTGAAGTTGAAAATGAAAATGAAAATGAAAATGAAGATGAAGATGAAGATGAAGATGAAAATCTAGAATGTGATGTTGAATTTAATGAAAATACATTTTTTTAAATTGAAAGTGGTGTTTCTGATAATCTTCTTGGTCAAATTTCTTGGAGGCAAATAAGAATACATGTAAACAAAATATACAATGAATTATTTTATCGTAAAAAAATTGCAATTCAATGTCAACTAATGATGCAATTGATGAGAATGCAAAAAATGAGGAAACTAATGAAAAGGTTAGGCTTTTTTGTTAAACCAAAAAGAAAAGATCAATCATTAAAACATGCCATGTGTATTGTTGCTAGTGCCATTCAATCTATTCGAAAATATAGTCAATCTAAAGATAAAAAATGCAGCAAGAAGATCTATAACAACTGCTATAGTTAATAAAAACAACTTTGAATAAAATAATGGTAAGAAATATTAGTGAAGTTTTAAAAATACATCCTAAAACATTGCTAAGAGCGGCAAAAAGAAGAGAAATTATAGAAAATGATCCTATCAACCAATGTTGGAGTTTCAGTGGTCGACTCCCGAGGTCTGATATGAAATTGAATGTTGAAATTAAATCTTTGATTGAAAAATATTGGCATGATAATACTAGGGTTTCATCTAGTGCTAGAGATGTTTTAAAATTAAGGGTGGGGTCCAAAGTTTGCGATCCTCACCCAAAACACCTATTAGACACAACACAAATAGAGTTTTATAGAAGATTTTGTGGTGATTTAGTGTTACCCGATAATATTAAAATAATTCAAAGGTCTTTTGAAAAATGTAAACCATGGTATGTAAAAATTAATAAGCAACGAATATCTTGTTGTTGTAAAATGCATGTTCAATTTCATTATTTTTATGTTGTTTTTCAATATATACGTTGTACCTTGCATACTAACATGATTATACTGAATTGTGGTATTAATATGCCACCTGAAGCAATAAGGGAGTTTATTTCAAGTTTTTTTTGTGAAAGATCTAATAGTAAATTGTTTTATTTAAGTTCTTGTATTTCTATACAATGCATTGACTGTGGAAATCTTTCAGTCTTAGGAATTTGTATGCATGAAAGTGTTGATAATGATTTTGGACAACAATTAGTAGAAGTTAAAAGATTTAAGAATGTTCACTATTCTTTAAAAGATGGAAAAATAGGAAAGCGTTGTGATTTAGTTACAGGAAAAGTTAGTGTGCATGCATTCATGAGGGAATTTAAGAATAAGATAGTACCAAAATATATCATGCACTCTCAACATGATCGATGGCTTGATGGCCAATTTCGTGCATGTAGAAACACATTTTTGAATTGGTACTATAATTTTAGTGGTTGATTTTGTGGAAAATTATACTCTAGCTCTGCAAGAGGAAATTCAATCACAATATTATAATTCAGTGCAAGTAGCTATATTTTTCCATATTGTTTATAGACATACAGATGATAGCACTGAGAATGATAGAAATGTTCTGAGGGAGTATCATTTTTATTTGAGTGACAACAATTACACTCATCAGAGTTTGTTCAATATTGTTTTAGTATATTTTACATAAATTTAAGAGAAAGAGGAATCCATATGAAAGAACACCTCATATGGTTAGATAATTGTACGAGGTAGTTCAAGAATGCTTGAATGTTCTATTGGTTAAGTAGGATTCACAAAGAATTTAATTTCCAACATATATGGAATTTTTTTGAAGCTAGGCATGGTAAAGGAGAACATGATGGAGTTGGTGCATGTGTCAAAATAATTCTTGCTAGAGAACAATTAAAATTTGAAGATGCTATAAAATTTAAAGATGCACGTGGGATTGTCGATTGGTGTAATACAATATTATCTACACCTGGTTTGAGTGAGTACTCTAGAGTTCATCGATTCTTTTGGTTGGTTGAAGAAGATAACATTGTACCTAGAGTTGACTGTGAGACAATTAGTGGATCTACTAAATGGCATTCATTTAGGAGTTCAACAACAAGCACATGGACTATTTGGACAAGGGATCTTGCATGTTTTTGCTAGTTTTGTATCTCAGGAGATTGGGAAGCATGTGAAAATACAAAATGGGTTGAACAGTGGGAGCAAAGATCGTTCACACCTACATAAGCACATGATCAATATGAAAGAACCATTGAAGAAAATGATCAAGTGTTTGCATTTGAAGACTATGACCATGTTTCAGACCTTGTACAAGAAGATAATTTAATTCAATTTATTTTATTTTATTTCACTTTATTAAGTTATCTTGTAATACTAATTTTTTTATATTGATATGGGCAAGTTATTAAATCAATTTTTGTTTGCAGGACATGTGTATATTGTTGTTGCACCTGAGGGGAATGAAGAGCAAACATAATATTGGTTGGCTCATTGTGTGGAGATTAAATAAAATATTGGTTGGCTCATTGTGTGGAGATTAAACATAAGTTAATATCACCTCGAGAAGATGATGATGGCTATCATTATCCAATAGGTACCATTATCCCCTTAAGACATCCCCTTAAGAAAATTTTGATAACAATTTTTTTGATCCGCTTAAGCAATTTTTTAGAACAAGTATTTCATCCCATTAAGAAAATTTGAGAGCTTATATGATGATTGTTTTCATGTTTTCCAATAGGATCAGTTGTGGTTGTTGGAACTTGGCTATGAAAATACTTAGCAAGGAAGAATGGTCTACCTGCATTTGAAGATTATGAACCGCATAAATAAATTATACATTATTCACATTTGGTGGTGGCAGCAAATATAAAACTAGATCGGTATCGCGGAAGACATGCAAATAAAGTGTTATGGACAATTTCTATGGAAGAGCACGAGAAAATCATAGATGCATTACAAAAAAGAGAGGATGCAGATGGTACAATGGAATAAGTAAATACAGGTAAATATAGTTTAAGTTTTATATTGTCCTTTTAAATAGAGGTAATTATTAGTTAAAATATATTTAAATACATGTTTTGATTACATATTGATATTGCTTATACATTAATAGTTAAAATTGATTTATTATCATTTTCTGTATCCTTAAGCCATCATTGCATTGATCTCATACTTTGAAACAAAAAGGAGAGGATGCTTGGATTCAACCTACACACGTGTGGAATACTTTTAAATGTAGATACTTGAGTTGTGTACATTACATAGTTTTATATAAATTAAAATATGTATGTTTTGATGATTTCATTGATATTGCTTGTACCTTTTTGATATTAGGTAGTGTGAAGACCTACTACATTTTGGGCATGAGTTTGAGATGTTGTTGAGATGGCATATCCAAATTTTGTAAACATTGTTTTGAGATGACATATATGTACATATATGTCCTAGTATGTCTTCAAATCACTAAATTTCATGCATACAGTATTTTTAAATCAATTATATCCTTAGGATGTTGTATTATGACCCCTTAAGACATTGTATTGTGACCCCTTAAAACATTGTATTATGACCCCTTAAGACATCCCCTTAAGATGTTCTATTATGAACCCTTAAGACATCCCCTTAAGACCTTCTGTTATGAACCCTTAAAACATCCCCTTAAGACCTTCTATTATGAACCCTTAAGACATCCCCTTAAGATGTTGTATTATGACCCCTTAAGATGTCCCCTTAAGATGTCGTATTATGACCCCTTAAGATGTCCCCTTATTTTTTTTCAATGTACCTATTTGTTTTGAAAAGTTATAAAATAGTATTGGATGCCATTATTTATTTTGACAGCTTATAAGTTAGTACTGGATGCCACTATTTGTGTTGACAGCTTAAAAAATAGTATTGGATGCCATTATTTGTTTTGATAGCTTATAAATTAGTGTTGGATTTTATTATTTATAGAATTTATTAATGCTTTTGTTCTCTAATTGTGTATGGTTTTGTTTAATCCTTTCTAGCATATAAAAGAATTGCTTTTGTTTGTAAATCATGATTTATTGACTAATTTTTGATTGACGTTAATTGAATAAGTTCATTGACTAATTATAGCTAATTATTGAATGTACATATCATGTATGAGATCACTAAATTTGTAAATTATAATTATTAAAATGTCCTATTAATTTCAACTTTAATTTTATATTTATATTTAATTTCACATTAATGTCCTATTTTAATATCTTGACTATGAACATAAAATGCATAAATGTATATGTGTAAATTAAAATTTCAAACAATAATAAATTCCATAATTTATGTAAATATATTAAGTGCATGAAACCAATATAATAAGCGCATGAAAAAAATTCCATCAGAGTACAACCCATGAACTAAAGAACCATGAAATATAAAGTCCAATAGAGTACATGACAAACCAAAAATATAGTCCACAAAATAAACAAATATAACCCACAAAATCATGTTTCTAGGTCATATATTTTCTCTATAATCAAGAGACCTCTTCACGCCATGTGGACTATGCAGATGACCTGAAACACTTTGTACAAGAGAAAGATAAAATCATATGTAAGACAATGAAAAAATATTTAATGACAATTTAATTTATAATTCATCATATTAAAATTAAATTACCGTCATATCTGAGTTTGGATGCTCTACTTCACCTGAAGAAACCTCTACATTCTTTGAATCAATCTACATAAACAAGACAAAGAAAGTTGAAAGTAGATGCACAAGTCTATAATTAAAAATGATTTAATCGAAATTAATTTATAATTTATCATGTTTGTCTTATACCATATCCATAGGTTGTGCACCCTCTTCTACAAGACATGTTTGTACATTCTCAACTACTAGATGTGTCACATGCTATAAAAGAAAAAGAATTTAAAACATGTATTAGCTCAAATTATATATATATATTCGATTTAAAATTTAAAATTAAAGTTATGTATTCACAATATATAATTTATAATTGAATTTAAATATAATAAAAAATTTAAATTACCATTTGATCTGGAGCATGCTCTGCATGCCCTCCTATGTAACTATGTCTGGGTCAGGGTTGAAAGTCGCACTAACAAAGTCCTACAAGATCAAAATTAAAGCATGTACATACTTGAATTAGGTAAATATATATATATATATATATATTCAAGTTTTCACATTTTGTGTAAATGTTTTTTTAAACAACCTAAAAATCAGAGGCCTCATGAATAACCGCATTATCTAATGTTTTCCTGATGCCCATTCTCATTGTGAGGTCAACCTAGACATACATGTAGACATGTAACACAAGCTTATAATATTTATACTTAGTGTACATGCACATTTCATAAATAGTGAATTAAAAATTCATAATTGTAACTATACTAATGTAAGTTAAACAATTTACAATATAAATGTACCTGCCCCTGGTCTACGGCAACTGATAGTGGAGGAGTGCTTGACAACCCCTCGGGTGGAATCGAGATGGAAGCCGATTGACTCACCTAAACCAACATAAATATTTAAAACATATATGTTATTCAATTATAAATTTAAAACTCAAGTTAAAAATCATTTCATTTATAATTTAAAAAATTTAAATCAAAACACCCCATAAGGGTTGCCAATTAGGATTGGTGTCAATGTATGTACTCATGGAATGGATGACTACCCCATCGTTACTATCGTCTATACACCAAATAGTTTGATTGTTAAAATGTATTTTAAACTTTACTTTGATATATACATTCATCAAAAATCTTATAAAATGAACGTGTAGATGCATATTTATACCTGTGTAGCAATGTCCTTCGAATGTTCGCCTCTTGTAAGAAACTCTACAAATTAACCAATGTGGCCTGATCAGGTCCATAGCATACTTGATGGAAAATAGTACATACATGTGGGACGGACCTCAGCACTCCTAGAGTGGTACTCAAACCAACTCCATAAAACACTACTCCATTATCATCGTCTCTATGCTCCCCACCCGCTATCGCAAAAGCATGTTGATCAAGGTCTCCTGTGAGTGTACTAAGGGAACCTAATGTCAAGACCATAGATTGATGATGCACAGGTGCATGAATGGGAGGACCAAGAGCAACAACAAGGGGTTGTGTGTGCACATGGCATTGGAGATCAACCCTTGCCCCTAACCTTTGTTGTGGCATGCCTCCACCAACACCCTGAAATGATTTAAAATCAAAATAATTGGGCTTTTGCCCCAAAAAAAATTATACATACAATTTCCTCAAAAAATACAATGGGCACTCCCAATTAGCAAATGGGGGACTATCAAAAACCATATAGCATCGATCCCAAAAATGTGCACTCATATGTGGATGTATGCACCACCTCATGGATATTCTAGATTTGTTCGCGAGAATGGGTTGTCGAGTAACGAGGTCGAGAAAGTAGGGGGCTAGGTGGGCTTTTGTTATTTTAAGGTCTAATATTTGTTTATAAGAGAGACATAAAATTGTCTCATATGTTCTTTGTCTCGTCTATGCCCATCTAGACTAAAATCAATGGTCCTGATGGCATCCATAACGTTTTACATTGCAGATGCAAAACATCTAACATGTGGTGGAATCAATGCTTGCCTCTGCAAAGCATTGATTTGATTTTGTATGGATGCAACCTGATCATTTATGTGTGCTCATAAGTGAGCCTCATCAGATGCAACAGGTTGTGGAGGTGGCATATTAGGTGGAGGGAGAGGGGGAGGGGGAGGTGGATGAGGTGGTGGATTGATGATATCATCAATGTTAAAATCATCCATGATATGAGATATAAGTGTGCACCTGCATTAAATTATACTAAATTAACATACAAACTTTAAAAATTACAAGAAATAGTTAAATTTGAAACACACATGCAATTTTTTTTAAATATGATGTGCATACATATATTAAGATCATATAAAATTGAAACACACATATACATTGATTGAACTCGATCAAGTAAACTATGTACATACATTTAAAATTAAAAAATTACCATGCATTTAACATACATACATTTAACATGTACATGTACATTTAAAATAAAAAATACCATGCATAATTTGCATGCATACATCATTAAAGTAAACTATGTACATACATACAAATTTCAAAATTTAACAAATATGTGCAATTTTAATACATGTGTACATAGTAAACAATAAACTTGAAACATTCACAAAAGCTCATTTTATGTCTAATGCATATATATATATATATATATATATATATATATATATATATATATATATATACAATTTTCCATCATGATCAGACTAGATAGTCATAAAATATATACTATTATAAATTCATCATTATAAGTTCATAAATTCCACCAAATTCATAAAATCATGTCACTAAAAATATCCATCTAGAACCAAAATCATAAATTCAAGTCACTAAAAATATCCATCTAGAACCAAAATCATAAATTCACGCTACACAAAATATCCATCTTTCACCAAATCCATAAATTCATAACTATTTAAGATCATTGTCTTAATTTAAAAACTATTGTGGCTCTCTACTGCATCTCTTCATTTATTTGCATTTTCCTTTTGAGAATCAGAAGTTCTCCTCTCCTCTAGCCATTGTCGATGCTCATCTAAGATCCCATCGATAGCCCTAACAACATCAAGAATGGTTTCCATCCTAGATATGTCTTGTTTCAACTAACCAACCTAGATCATGAAATATCATTCATATTATAATCTTGCACAATCTTGTTATTGTTAAATTTGGTTGCCTTGGGAAACTTCACCAAATTTTAAGAACTTCTTTGATCCCATTAAGAAATTTTATATTAGGACCCCTTAAGACATTGATTTACGATTTAGAGTGATAGGATGGCTTAAGGAGATCTATGTCTAGTGAGGTCCTAGGACAAAATGACATGGCTCAAGTGAATAAAATTTGGTGGCGTTGCCCAAGGAAACCAAATTTCATTAAGGGCCTAGGAAAAAACTATGTCTTTAACCTATTTAGGGCTCAGAGTTTTGAGTTTAGGGTTTACAGTAATACGATGGCTTAAGGGGATCTTTGTAGTAACGGTCTATGACAAAATTACATGGCTTAAGGGGATCTTTGTAGTAAGGTTCTACGACAAAATGACATGGCTTAAGGGAATCAAATTTGGTGGAGTTGCCTAAGGCAACCAAATTTGATTTTAAGGTCCTAAGACAAAATGGATGCTTTAGTGTTGAGGGTTTAGATTTTAGAGTTCAGGGCTTAGGGTTTAGCAAACTTAGGGTGAAGTTTGGGTGGCCCAAGTGGAATAACTTGCAAGTTAGTGCCTAGTTTATGAATTTTTATTTTAGTATGAATAGATTGACTATTTCCATAATAGAGACACATAATTATGTATGATTAAGATTGAGTTTGATGTATATTTTAACTGGATGTTTTTTTAATTGAATATAAGATTATTTTCTTTAATATTTTTTTCATTAATATTAAACTCACTTACATGAATTTATGATTTAAAATGTATAATAATAAATTAGTTAATGTTGAATCAAGTATTTTATTTTAGATTTATTTTAATTGAAAGAACCTAAAAGAACTTAGAAAACAAAAATATTTAGATTATTTAGTGTCTAGGTAACTAGTGCAAAAATTTAAATCCTAGACCAATCCTCTAAGTATATATATGATAAATCCTAAACCATGGATTTAATCATTAAAATTTAATAATTTAAATTCAAAATTCTCCATCCCTTACACATTTAATAATACATTATGAGCCAAATAAACTCTCTTAGTATTCAAAGGCATTCAATTTTCTTTATTTTATCATTTAATTACACTTGATCATTATTCACAAATCATTTAAATTTTTGAAAGTACTATGCTAGGAACAATTCAATAGGAGGACCTAAATTTAATCTAATTATGCATCACCATTTCCAAGTTTGAATACTATTCTCCTCAATCATTCCCATAATCATGAACTTGATCTTATCATGAGGGCTAACTGATGAAAACATGACAATTGAGATCCAACACTCACCCCTAGGTGTTTTTAAATGCCACTACTTAATAACTTAAATCTTCATTTCTAATAGTTAATCTCTATGTGTCAAGTAAGCCTCTCATTTAATTTCACAAAAAAACAATATTATGCATATGCCCTAAACTCTATTCTTTAAATTAATTTATATATTTCTTACCATTATTTTTCTCAAAAATGTATTTTAAAACTATATTTTTCTTAAAAATAGATTATAACTTAAATCTTAATTTCTAATAGTTAATTGTTCAAAATCCTCATTTTTTCTCTAGTAGAATTTAGACATCTATGTTTTTTAAAGAGAGTTGATTTATTTACCATCCCTAATAATTTACATTTCATCAAAATACCTCATTTCTTCTTAAGTAGTTCAACTTCAATTCAAGAACCCTAGATCCCTAGATGAAGCTAGTTGAAGCTAGATTTTGAATTTAATCCTCACTTAAGGTTTCATAGATCCTAGATGAAGCTAGATTATGAATTTAGAGTGTGTTTTTATTTTTGTTTTATTTTAATTTCATCTTTTTAATAGGACTGGTTATTTGACCTATAATTAATTATCAAAATTCATATAAAAGATAGTTCTAGATGAAAATTCATAGAGCAGTAATGTACTCATTTCACAAAAAATGGAAAGTTTTTCTACTCTAATTATAATTTAACATTGAAACTAAATTTTAACATATCATTTTCTCGACATACAATGCAAATGAAATTTAAAACATTTAAGCAATGCAAATGAATTTTCTTGAGCTCGAATATTAGGATTTTCAAAATCAAAATGATTTGTTTGATTTCAATTTAGGGTTTTAGCAAATTTTTTTGTTTCAATTCATTTTAGGGTTTCAATTTATAAGCAATTAGGGTTTTTAATACAATTTTTTAGTTTCATTTCAAACTAGAATTTTGAAATTCTATTTTTTTGCTTTGATTTGAATTCGAGATTTCAAAAAGCTTGATTAGGGTTTCTAAATGCAAATTTTTAATTCATTTCAATTTCTAGAGTTTTGAAATGCAAATTTTTAATTCATTTCAATTTCTATGCTTTTGAAATTCAATTTTTTTGTTTCGTTTCAATTAGGATTTTCAAATTCAATTTTTTTTTGTTTCATCAAACAATTCAAGTTTCAAAAGTTAAATTTTCGTTTCTAAAATACAATTCAAGGATTTTTTTTTGTTTCTATTGAAAATCTTCACAATTTGACGTATTTTTTTTAATCTATTTGTACAATTTCTCATTTCTACAATAACATGAAATAAAATGCTTAAAATGTAAACAAAAATTGAAATAAACATGCTAAAAATAGTTAATTTATTAACAATTTCAATTTGGAATGAAAAAATACCAAAAATGGGGGAGAGTACGGTACCTGGGAATTTTGATGGGATCGTTGTCACTCTGAATTCGAGATCCCTTGTGCACTAGTAAAAATGAAGATTTCTTCATTTTTTTTAAATAAATAGTGTTATGAAACGGGATCCTATTTCCTCTTCGTCGGTTTGAGACCCTCTAGCAAATGGGATCCCGTTTGTGATTTAGGCTCAGGATCCCGAACTACAACGAGAGATCCCGATTTTTAAAACTCGGGATCCTATTCTTAAAAATTAGGATCTCGTTTTTGCTTGGCCGATTTCATTTTTTTCGACGAAGGCAATTTAAACTTCCACATTTCGTTGACCCAAATTTGTGATTTACCCCCTCCTAAAAACTCTCCTCCTAGGGAGGATATCAAGGTGGAAGAAAAGGAAAATACTAACAATAACGATATTGTGCCCTTAGATGAAGATGATGAAGTAGCATTAGACTCTTGTTCACTAACCTGGATGTTAATATTATTCAACCTCAACTCATCCTTTACCCACCTTCACACAAATCACAAACTCAAAACAAACCTAGATCTATCCTCTACCCACCAAAGAATAATGTTTCAAAGTAGTCGAGTCATAATATTGTTGCTCATACATATAACACTAGAAACAACCCGCAACCAAAACAACCAACTTCAACAACCTTACATTTGCCTAATCCGATTATTCCTAGTGCTCGTTGTTTAACTTCGTATAGTAGGAAGGAGTATGATATTGTTGAACAACTTAAAAATACTCCTACGAAGATATCCTTATGGGACCTAATTCAGAATTCACCTAATATCACACTGGATGCTTCAAACAACTTTAAAATAAGTAATGGTTCCTCTTGGTACAAATACAAACAATGCGGCAACTTTAATACAAGGAACAAATACAGTTAGTGTATACATTACCTTTCATCAACATGAGTTTTCTCCTTTGGAATTGAGAAATAAAAATGATTCCTTCACATGGAGGAGTACAATTGGTACAAAAAGCCAACAACTCTCTACAACATTGGCAATACAACCTTGTACAAAGAGAAAAGTCTTTGCCCAAATGTTTTATGCAGAGTTAATAATATTTAAATTACCAGAATATTTTAATAGGACCCCTCATTTAATATATGGTAGGTAATAATAAGCCTCGGTCAAAGAAAATTAATCATAGTCCATAGACAATAACAAACCCACAATAAATTTAAAATTTGCTCGAAATATTATGTTAGCCCAAAATAATTTTTATATGCCTAATAGAATAAAATTGCACTCAACATGAAGGTGGCAAGAAAATTGGAAACTCTAAATGAATATTTAGGGGAAAAATTAGGTAAATTTCCCAATTTTGTTTCCAACAAGCTCTTATGCTCAGCCAACGAAGAAAAACACCATACTCCAGTTCTGGTTTCAAGTTTTGCGAGTAGAAAAAAAATTAATGCCACTAACAATGCCTCCAATCAACCAGGAAAGTGTCACGAAACGTAGAAGTAAACATGCTCAGCAAAAGAATGATGTTGAATGCCTCTGGATAGCGATCTAGAAACTCATGCCTAGCAAAGAATCTTAAAGAATAATCGACAATACATTTGGCAACTTTAAAATTTAGTAAATTTCAAATGCCAAAAATAATCTTCAGCAGGTAAAGAATATGTCTGGATCTCCTCATCAGAAACTCTCCTAAGGAGTGAGTAAGAGGAGGAGCTATGATACCATGTAGGAGATGAAAACTCCTTCCTAGGATCCTCAACCTACAACAACAAACACCTTCATAGATACACAAGAGAAGCACACAACTATTCTGCCAAATATCAAGATGATATTCAAAAAATGGAATGATATGATATATTACATAGTGTACAAGCCTTTTAAAGGCATGAAAAATATGACGAGTGAGAAACCACACAATATGACAAAAAATAATTAAGTAATTAACCTAAGTTAAAACTTAACAGGGTGTGTGCAAGATCATGATGGGCCAAAAAGTGGTGATATGTAAGTGATATGATGACCCATGTGGCTGACAACCTTTTTTTTACCCAAAATTGATGAAACGAAAAGGGTTTTTAAAGGAGATTCTTAGCTTTCCACCATATAAATTATGCTTTACTTTGAATTGAATAAACAATTATTATTCATTTTCTATTTGAACTGTGACTAATGTCTTAATTGATAGGCAAATTGTCAAACATCTATAGCTTTCAAATGGTATCACATTTTTTGAATCCGAAATATGCATCACATTTTATGCTTCAAATTCTATACAATTAAAAAAAACAATTGAATTTAATGAAGTTTTAACCAAGTTAAGGTGGTCAGACATACGAGTTTTTATAATTTTTTAAAATTTGTAATAAAAAAATCATAATTAATTATTTACTTGGAAAAAAATTACAAAAAAATATGCATCACATTAGAACATGAATCCTCTACTTATATCTAAAATATTATAAAAAAATATTATCATTTTATTGTGGTTAGGGTGGTTAGACAGACACCTACTTCTTATTTGTTCCCTAAAATTTAAGTACTACTCCATTGAAATTTCAAATTTTCACCAAATAATTTTTATTTTTTTTTAAATAAACCTAGTAGTTTAGAAACTACATTCAATTTGATAAAAATTCTATTCTTACATATTTTTGAAATAATATAGATAACTTATTCAAATTTTTACGTCAAGTTGCCTAACTCTAATTTTTTTGAATTTATTGCCACTTAAGGGCCTTTTTTTTCCATGATGATCCTGCACATACCCAACACTAACATCCATGACCACTCTAAATGCTTTGATGTTGAAACCCCTAAGAAAATTAAAGTAATCAAATGCATAAATGGATTATCACAAGTAAATTTGTACAAAAATAGATTTCCATACTTTAGAGGTATTGGAGTATATTTTTTAATACATCTAATATTGAAGCCAAGGGAAAAATCAAGCATATATTACAGTCCTTTAAAAAAATTGGATTCAAATTCAAAGCCCTTTATATGAAAGTATAATTTTTTCTTGTATAGAAATAATAGTGAAACTCAAAATCATCAAATATACCAAATTTCAAAGAATTTATATCTTTCATTTCAAGAAAGTATAGGGTAAGAAGAGGTAAAAATGTATAACTTGTCATGTATAATGGGATCAATCATTGGCTAGTTTTCCTTTTACTATTTTATGCTTTAATCATTTATTTTGCTAAGTTTCAAAAATATTACCAAGTCATTAATTAATTTTTATACACTTTAAAGTAGTTTTAAGCATGTGGAAATGGAAATATGTTATGTTGATATATGCCTATATGAATGCATGAATGTCTATGAAATTTAGTATGATTCTATGTTTAATTTATGATTGTTAATAATGTGGATGCCTTGGGAATGAGACTAACATCTTGTAGTTAGAAGGATTGTTAACTCACAACAATAGGTTTCCTAGCCCGCAATATAAGGCCTATAGATGGTTGTAGAGAAAAAGTCAAACAACCAAGGCGTGACACTTTTAAAAGGGAACAAAGGTGCTCATTTATTGATCAGTCGTGATTCATCGCTTAACACTCTTTCTCACCGAATAAGATAGCTAGGAGGAGTCTATTCTCAGCAATATTGATTCATGACATGACTATTCTTAGGAACACGAACCTCTGGCATAGAAATTAAACAGTTGGGCATAGAATTCTAAATTGGTTTCTCTACTCCTACTTTATAGTTATTGTTTTTTGTTTCAAACTAAGTCCTCTTCCTATATTTGAGGGAGAGTGGATGGTTGCTTTATGCTCATTTCTTTCCAAGATAAGAAGAATAAAACTCCTTACAGACCCTATATAGTGGGATCTACTATCAAAGAGAAAATCTAGTTGATAAGTTGATTGTCGCTAGTTAGTTGTTTATTTGTTACTTAATAGTTGTAGCAATAGAATATTTGTTATTGAATAAGATATCTTCAATAGATTTATGTTGGATTGTATGTAAGAATCCAGTGTTAGAATGCAATAAAGGTAATTAGTTTTATATCATGATTTACTAAGTAAGTAGGTGAGTTTTTGGCAACTTCTATGGAGGAAACAACCCAAGCAATGGCCACTTGAGGTATTGCTAATCCACATAATTTTGTATTGTTAGATTAGATAATGCATTGTTGAATTTAGTTAGTATTTTCCAATTATATACATGTGTTGTAATTCATGAATGTCATTCTATAGTTTTGAATTGAATTTTGTAGTTTCATGTTGGTTTCATAGTCTCGAAGAATTAGCTAGGTTAAGACATTGCAATTTTTAACAATTCACAATTACAGTCTTAAGCATTAGGTAATCGTAGCATAAGGTAATAGTTTATATTTATTTCTCATGTTTTTTTAATTAAAAATTTACTTCATTTTCTAGTTTTTGTGTGTAATTTTCTATACTCCATTGATGCAGGATGTGTCTAGGATCTAAGAATGCATATATCGTGCCAACACTACCTAAATTTTATGAGTCCTTGGTTGATAATTAAATGTAGCCTCTTGTGAAAGATTAATTTTTTAGTTAAGGATTCTCAGGTCCTTTGAGTTGTGTGTATACCTAGTAGCACCAAGTTAATTAGACATTAGAGAGGCTCTACAATGTAGCCAACCTAAATATAAGAAATAAAATTATAAATATGTAGTCTTAACTAACATGCTAATAAATATTTGTCTCTAATTTCTAGTTGATATCACATTGGGGAAGAGGGAATGAGTATGGGTATAAATGTATGTGAAATGTGGGAGAATACAAAAGGCATGTAAATTATTTGATATAATTCCTAAAATTTCCATGTTCTCATCTAATGCCATGATTATAGGATATACACATAATGATGTTCTTAATGAGGCTTTAAGTATTTTCAGTGAAATGCTACAAAAAAAAGTAGTCTTATTAATGTAATGACTATTATATATGTGTAATTTCAAAAATTATGTACATGTGTAATTTCACATTATGTTATAAACTCTTTAGTATGTACTTTAATAATTGATTTTTGATATTTTTCCAACAAATATTTTTGCCCACACTTTAAGAGAACAATATTTTTCATGTTATATCAAGAACATGCATGCACGAAAAAATATTAGTAAAGTCCCTCTTGATAGTAGTCCAACATGTAGATGTTTGCGCAATGCATTGGAATCCTAAGGATTCCTGAGATTCAAAAATATAGTTTCCACATGGATTATTCATGACTGTTGGTGTAATTAAATGTGTTGTACCTTGTCTTAGGTCATAATTACACCTTAGTTAAGTTTACTTAGGGACCACATAGGAGGTAGTTGGAGCTTTTCCACCTTTGGTGGACTTATCATGTTATTATTTTATCACTTCCACCTTTCGTGGATATATCATGTGATTACCTCTCCACCTTTTGTGGGTGATCCGTCATTTGTGGTGGTTATCACATTATCACTTTCCGCTTTAGGTGGAGTGATAGCTTTTCACAATTGTCTCATGTCATAATATTACGATACATGTGATAATTTTATGCCCACCTATGTACTCACCTTGGCTTTATAACCAAGGGGTCTCTCATTGTAAATTAATCAATCATCTCATATCATTGAATCATATTGATGAGAATGCAGTTTCTTCTTGTCACATTATTCTCTCCTCTTTGTGTTTTCCATTTGGTCTCAAGATCTTAGCAGTCATAGCCAATTCTAACATGGTATCAAAGCGGGTTGGGTGCCATTGGAAAGTCTTTTTCTGAAGAGAGATACCATATTTGGGGAGATTTCATTTATGGATTTTTATTGCAGGTTCAAATCAGAGCTTGTTGGTGCAAATCTGAGCTCATCATTGCATCTGGAAGGTTCGAGAAATTCATTTTTTCCTTTTATTTCATCCAAATTGGATATACGAGGCCAAATCTATAAGGGTTTGAAGTTGAGAAGTGGTTGCCAGATCCATAAGGTAGCTGCAATTTTGGAGCATTTTGGGTCAAATCCAACCCTGCCATCGCGTCCGGAAGGGCCAAAAACCCTAAGATCGATTGTCAATTCGTCCAAATCAGAGCAGTTGTCCTATGAGGCAAAAAAAAAATTGCCCAGAGAACCGTATGACCCCCCAGGTCGCCATTAATGTGTCGACGGTACGATTTTTGAAAATAAAATATTTTTTATTTCGGAAATTTTTTGAATTTATTTTATAAAAAATTATATTATTTGTCAATATTGTTTTGAAAAATTATATTAAAAGAAAATTATAACAAGGAGTGAAAAAGTTTGTTTCTACGGATATTCAATTCGCAATACTAGACTACGCAATAGTACCACATAGGGTACCGCGTGGGCCAATGACCGCCATGTGCCGCTAGTGTTGTGGCCCTGGCCACAATCCCACATCATAACCAATAGAGCCCCATTTTCTATCAGTGGTGAATTCTTTTAAAATCCAACAGGCATTGTCAAATAAAAATCCAATAGAAAAGCTAAAAGTCGCGAACATTCTAAGAAGATTGGTTCGCCGATTCCACTCATTGGAAGATTCCTCCCAGATTCCCCAAAGATTCCTCCTGGAGACTAGCTCTAAATCCACCACCGGTGCTCCAATAGAAAATTCAGCGTTTTTCAGAAATCCGGCCATTGGAAAACTGACGTCAACCCACGTTGACTATGACATTCATTTGAATGTTAATCTTAAGCTTATCAACCACAACATAATCCTAAGGGCAGAGAATATTCTTTTGACGAGTGCCAAAATGTCAAATTTAATCACCTAAAATGATGATGTCATCCATGCATTAGTGTGATGTCATCGTTTTCTTAAAAAAAATTGCTTTTGAATTTGTAGTCCGACTTTGAAGGCTCATAACTTGGTCATTTTGGCTCATTTTTTCGAGAATTTTTTTTTTATTTGGTCTAATTTTTCGTGCTCTTCGCAATGGTGCAATCATTTTTTGGTTTTGGTGTCTATTTTTTCCAAAATTTGTCGATTCTCATAGGTGTTGTTGCTTCGTCCTCATTTTGGGAACTTCGGGAGCTCATATCTTGCTCTTACAGTAACATTTTGGGTGAATTTGTTTTTGAAAGTGCATGATTTTTTGTCTAATTTCCAGTGGTGTAATTAGATTCATCTCATTCACTGTAATTTTTTCACTTTGAGTTTGAGGCTTATTTTGGCAATTTGCATGTACCACGATCAAAGTCTACTTCGCTCTTTTTGGAAAGTGGAAACTGTAAATGCACTAAATGGGTATGTGTAGGATCATGATGGGCCAAAAAGTGGCGATATGTAAGCCATGTGATGTCCCATGTGGCTGACGACTTTTTTTTTACTCAAAATTGATGAAACGAAAAGGGTTTTTAGAGGAGATTCTCAAATTTCCACCAATATAAATTATGCGTACTTTGAATTTAATAAATAATTATTATTCATTTTCTATAAGAATTACGAATAAATTCATGATTGATAGGCTAATTGAAAAACATCTATAACTTTCAAATGGTATCACATTTTTTTAATCTGAAACATGCGTCACATTCTATGTTTTGCATACTATAGGATTAAAAAACAAAAATTGAATTTCATGAATTTTTTACCAAGTTAAGGTGGTTAGACAAATGAGCTTTTATATTTTTTAAAAGTTGTAATATAAAATTCATAATTAATTATTTACTTGGAAAAAAATTATAAAACAATATGCATCACATCGAGACATGAGTCCTCTACTTATATCTAAAATATTATTAAAAAATATTATATTTTTATTGTGGTTAGGGTGGTTAGACAGACACCTACTTCTTATTTTTACCTTGAAATTTAAATACTCCTGCATTGAAATTTCAAATTTTTACTAAATAGTTTTTTTTTTTAAATAAAGGTCGAGTATTTTATAAACTACAATCAATTTTGTACAGATTCTATTTTTACATTTTTTTGAAATAATATAGATAACTTATTCAAATTTTTACGTCAAGTTATCTAACTCTGATTTTCCATCTTTTTATTGTCACTTAAGGGCCTATTTTTTCCATGGTGATCCTGCACATACCCAAGTATAAGGTGCCAAATCATATATTTTTGAGGGGGTTTCTTGATTGAGTGATTTGGGGGGTAATCTTTTGCCTTTGGTGGCTTATGTCTCTTGATTGGTCTATTGTGTGACTAAGTTGAGGAGTTTAATATGGGTATCAAAAAACATCATGTTGTAATAAGGTTAAATCGATGGAACTTTAAGTCTTGGCGAGATAGAATCCTAACACATTGTAGGTGGCTTAATCTTTTTCCATATCTCTATGGACTAGTTCCTAAACCTTCATTAAAATGGAAGAGAGTTGTGTGGGATATTAAAATAGAACATATCTTGGAAAAAATTGGTTGTAGTTGTGATATTGATACACAAATGGTCACTGATGGTATTGAGATCCCTCATGACCTTATGACCAAACTTTAGGAGATGTATGGAGACTCGAATGAACCTCCATTTCCAAAGGATCCTGTTGCAGATTATCTTATTCCACTTGCAGAGTTTCGACCTATTGATGATAAAACAACTGAAACACTTGTTGATTGTGAAAGTTATGATAGTTTTGATGACACGGAACCTTCTTCTTCTGCTCCTACAGAGACATCTATTAAGACTTTAGTTTCTATGGCTCCTAATCCAGATTTAGAGGGTTCATCTTCTTCATCTATGATTCAACATCTTGATGCTGAAGACTCTTGTAATCTAGCATTAGAAAAATCATCTATTGTTGTACTTGAGAATTCTTGTGATTCCACAGTTTTGGTTCCTTGTGATTCAGTACAACAGGATATACATTCTCTTCCAGATATGGCTACTTTGGATGGCTTCTTGACAAGTATTTCAGACTTGTCTGTGGAGTCTTATATTGCAGATTTGGGGGACATCATTGATGGCATTCATCTTCTATTTGATGAAGATGCTCCTTCTTCAATTGTTGTGAGGGAACACTCTGACCCTCCTGTTCATTCTCTACATGATCATTATTTATAGTTTGGCATGAGTGTGGATACTGTTGGACAACATTTGGAGGAGGCTTCTTTGTCTTTAGAGGGGATATTTTTCTTTTTGGATCATGTTCTACATTCATTCCTACTAGATTCTGGATTGTCTGCTTCAGCAGTGTGGCCTAGAACACCTGTTTGGAGTGTGTCAGCTTTCGACATCAACATGGAGACACTTGAGCATGCTTCAGAGACATCATACATCATCTTGATATCCTGCATATATCCTTTGTTTTGTTTCTTCCTAAGGGGAGGAATGTTGTTCGGTGAGATTGGATCATCTTCAGCATTCAATGTCAAGCTTCTACCATCATTGCAAGAGACTCAACATTGAGGGGGGCTTTCCTTGTCTCTCTTCTACTTCTCTCTTATGGTGGCTTATGGGGGGTCTTTTCCCTCGCATGGGGTTTTGGCCTTCTTATGCATCATTGAGAGCATTTCTTTATTGTATTTCATCTCTTTTTTGGGGAGGTGTTTTATCCCACTAGGTTTTCTCCTTTTCTCTATTTGTGAAATATTGCACTGCATATGTACATGGGTACCTAACATGGCCTAGTTTTCGAGACCCATCTTGCATTGTTTGCTTTTGTGTACATTCTCCTTAAGTTGCACTTAAGAAGGGATGTTGGTGTAATTAAATATGTTGTACCTTTTCCTAGGTCATAATTACACCTTAGTTAAGTTTACTTAGGGACCACATAAGAGGTAGTTGGAGATTTTCCACCTTTGGTGGATTCATCATGTTACTACTTTATCACTTCCACCTTTCGTAGACATGTCATGTGATTACCTCTCCACCTTTTGTGGGTGATCCATCATTTATGGTGGTTATCATATTATTACTTTCCACTTTAGGTGAAGTGATAGCTTTTCACAGTTGTATCATGTCATAAGATTATGACACTTGCCATAAACTTATGCCCTCCTATGTACTCACCTTGGCTATATAACCAGGGGGTCTCTCATTTAAGCAATCATCTCATATCATTAAATCATATTGATGAGAATACAATTTATTCTTGTCACAATATTCTTTCTTTTTTGTGCTTTCCATTTGGTCTCAAGATCTTGACAGCCATAATCAATTCTAACAATGGCATGTGCGGTAACACCCAAATGGAAAACTAACACCATCCTCTCTTTTTTTGGGAAAAAAGAATAGTTGTTTTGTCATTTTTATGAAATTTTGCACATTTTTCATTCTAGTAGCTCCATTCCTCTCCTTTGGGGAAACTTTGTCAAAATATTATCAACTATCTCACCAACTCTTTTGGCACTCTATCTTGGCATTCTCTTCTCTTCTCAGCAACTTGTAGTTCTAAAAAAGAATGCATTCATAGCTACATTTCTCAAATCCATTGGAGAAGATCCCCATTGTTGGTAATATTGTTCTCTTATTTTGTTATTTCTATACTACTCTTATTGTGTGAGACAAATTATTTATTGAAGAAGTAGAAATATATTGTTGTGATTGTTATTTACTTGCAATGGTAGTTTTCACCTAGAGGAAAGTTAACATTATTATCAAATGCATTTATTTTTCACTATTTTTCAATTCTTAGGGAACTTAGGATTTTAAAGAACACACTATTTTATCAAATTTTTATCTTGATTGTTTGAAGAAGACAAAAAGACCAAAATGAAGTTTTTGACTAAGAAAAACCCTTAAACAGCCGTAAATTTTTTCCTATTTTCTTGTGTTTGCAGGTTAGATGGACTCTACTGTTAGCATAAATATTACATTGGTAGATTATCAGAGGAGGTTCAGTTATTACATAGTTACAACTGCAATCTTCCGTCTATAATTATATCTTCAAAATATCAATGTAAACAATCATGTTTTATGCCCCTCATTTGGTATCCACAGGAGGCGTTAGAAGAGTAGGGGGATGGGAAGGCTCAATGTGGATAGATCTCCTACCACAACCCATGCAAAAGATGATTTTGAGAATCTCCTCTTCGTCTCCTCTTCGTGCATCGAATATCCACATTTGTCCTTTTTAATTTTTTGATCTTTTCGATAATATTTGTGCAGCATAAGAACGTGTATGAAGAGATTTGGCGGGAGATGCTGTAGAGTGACGAAATGAAGCAGAGGAGTATGCTGGACATTCGAATACAATTGGGTATCTCTTACATTTGATGCCATTCTTTCCCTTTCATGCCATGTTTACTGCATCTTTACGCCCGACCATAAAACTATTAGATAACCGTCTAGAATTGTTGAAAGCTCGTGCAAACTTTAATGGAAGTATAGACAAGGCATGGAAAGATTAAGGAATGTAAAGGCTCTAAGGCGTGTGGAAGAGGATAAATTTAATCGAAGCATAGACAAGGCGTGGAAAGATTAAGGTATGCAAAGGTTCTAAGACATGTGGAAGAGGAGAAGACACATGAAGGTGATCTGTATAGGATCTAGATTAAATTGCAGAATTGAATGCTTAATTTTTACAAAGATTTATCCAAGTTAATCGGAACAAAATTAACTCATATAAATAATTAAGGTAAGAGGAAATAACAAAGAGATGCCAACAGAATGTGAGAGAAGAATAGAGAAAGAGATGCAAACAGAGTTTGATTACGGAGTTCATCACAAACATGACTACGTCTCCGGGTCTGCTCCAATAGAGTGAGACCGATCCGATTAATCTCCAAAAAAGATTACAAATGCATCAAAACCATCTCTTCAAGCACTTCAACAGCATAACAATACTCCGTCGTACGAAAATGGCTCAAAAAATCTCCACAAGTTCCCTCTTTCGTATCACTGTTCTCCACTATGTCACCTGTATTTTCTCAACACTTAACTTGAAAATTCTCCATCAGAACTCACTCCTACACTCCCCTTTTATACATCAAATTTACCAAATATGGTAGAAAACCATATGATTTACCAAAATCCCCCATATCTCCTATAAAAAACTTAATCTCCCAATTTTACAAAGAAATCTTTAATAATCTTCATAAAGATTATTTAACCCCTTTAAAATATTTTCTTAATCCTTATATTATCTTCAAATAACATTTGAAGATAATATCAAATTCAGCTTTCTCAAAATTAAGAGGGATTATGTTTTAATTTGAGGGGGTTTATTTTAATTTGAGGGTATATTAGTCTTTTAGTACTAATTTAAATAAAACCAACCACAAATCTCGCTCTAACTATATGCATAGCCCAATGATGGAGTAGATTTTTAGGGAGTGGGAGTTGTGAGTTCAACTCCCATGATCCCCTTTATGCGTTTACATATTGTTTAAAATAAACTGACGCCCATTTTAGTACTACGGTAGATATGTGGCGGATTGGTAGGAGTGCTTAATTTAAGTTTGGAGGTTGCGGTTTCAAATCCCATCCTCTTCATTTTAGAAAACTATTTGAGTATTGAGCTGGTGATTGGTTTGCTCATGAAGTGCCACGTGTCATTCATTAGAGATGCCACATGTCGTATTGTTAAAGATGTCATGTGTCAAGTAGTGATTTGTCCACCTCATATATCGGATAAAATAGTCTGCCACGTGTCTAAGCCACATCAATGCCATGTGTCAAAGTCAGAGCGGTCCATGTCAGCATGATGACGTCATCATTGTACCTGGTCAATTTTAGTCAATTGCAACCTTTGATTGCTTATAACTTGTACAAACGGACTCCTTTTCGCTCCGTTCAAGTTGCGTTGGAATCAGGATGCCGAGATCTTTCTAATGGTGTAGATTCTAGAAAGAATAGAGACACTTCAATTTTCACTGAAAATTTCCACCGGATCAGAAGGGCACTAAAATTTTACTAATGGTGATATCTGGCTGATAGCTGTGGAAGGAACCAATGATCAACATATTCGGATATTTGGCTAATAGTGGCGAAGGAACCAATAAATATGAATGGTGGTGTACCTACTAAAGGAGCTAATTAGGTTTATGTAATTGCCACTTCCACAAAGATTGATGTGGGTTGATGTAAGAAAATATGATAGATATGTATTTTTTAAGGGAGGTTGTGAATAAAAAAGAGACTAAGGAGCATTTCTTTGAGGTTGAGAAAAAGTTAACAAAGTGTGTAGTTTCATATAGAAAGGAGGTTCAAAGGTATTAGATGAACAAGTACTAAAGGAAGAAGAAGTTATTTTTAATTTGAATCATTATTTGTATGCTAGATTTTTTATAAGATCAAGAAGCATGAGTTAGTACTTTGAGCAATCACATTGGAGGCTAGTGGCATTAGAGGATGGAGGAATTTCCATCATCTTAAGTTAGCTTCTCACTTTGAGATGACGTCTTTCTTGAGAAGCTTTTTTTATTTCTTTTTTATTCTTCTTGTTGATGTTGATAGATTTCAAGAATACATATATTGTGAAGTTTAATTTTTGGAGATAGGTAAGGGATTTGGTGTTGAACTCAATATGGATTGTTGTCCAACAAATTTACAAGACTATGATCGATAATTATACCCTTCTAAGGGTCATCAGACAACTTAATGGAGCCATATGTTTGTAGAGATCAATATGGATTGTTGTCGAATAATTCAAGACTTGGTAATTCAAGAGTTCAGGAAATGGTAGTCCAAGAACTCAAGAATTTAGCTCAAAGCTACACCCTTCTAAGGGTCATGAGGTAGCTTGATGGAGTTCCACTTGATTCGGGATTTATTTATCGAAAAGAGGATCTTCTCGAGAATGTATATCTATTTTGTAATCAACAATTTTTATTATTTAAGCCTTAAGGAGGGGTCCCTTGGAAAAATGGATTCTAAGTTTTCAAGAGTACATTTGTGGGAACAATGTAATAAGAGGGGAATGTTGACATAAGTATTACATTGGTAGATTAGTAGAGGAGGTACAGTCACGTAGTTATAAAGTTACATTTGTAATCTTGTTTATAGATGTATCTTTATAATATCAATGTAAATAATCATGTATTATGACCCTCATCAAGGACTCAAGATGCACACTTTAGAGCTTTCTAGTGTGAATGGAAACTAGACAACAACATGTTGTGAATATGTTCATATGAAGGACTAGTGATAATAAAAAAGGAGTTTAAGGAAATTTGAAGGAAGGTGTATGAGCTCTGCTAGGGTTTTCTTGTTTCCGCAGTTACTCTGGCCCCTCTTGCATCATTTTGCACTCTTTGCATAGGAAATACCTCTTTTCCTATGTGTACGACCGTATTTACTATGTTGTTTTAATATTCCTTCAACCAGCTCTAACCCAATAGTTCAATTTGGTGTTGGTGGTTCAATGACTTTACTCAATCGCTCCTCCATTGAACAAACAACCCCAAAAATTTGTTCCAAAAGTATTCCACGAGGTAAGTCTTTTGACTCCTCGGTTGATCTCATTTTTCCTTTGCCTGAATTTGATTTCGCTCATCAATGGATTGAAAAGCATACCCTTGTTGGATATTTTTTTGGGAGGACTCCCCCTAAAAGTGTGCTCAAATAATGAGTCAGCAAGGCCTAGGTCCCTCATGGGGTCCGCCTTGATATGGTCCAAAACTTAACCAAGGGATTTTTTCTTTTTCGCTTTGTGGAGGTCAATCATGTCTAGGCAATCCTAGAGCATGGTCGCTGGTATGTCAGGTATTCTTTGTTAGTTTTTCAGTCGTGGACTCAATATTTCACTATCTCGGATGATATCAAGTTGCGAGTCCTAGTCTAGATTGAGTTTCCAGGTTTGCTCTTGCCTTGTGTGGCTTTCTTGAGTCATATTGCTTCCTCTCTAGGGAAGATCATTTGCATTGAACCTGATAGATTTTTCTAGGCCCATCCTCAAAAACGAGTCTGTGTTGAAGTGGATCTTTCTCAAGATTTGAAAGAATCCATGATATTAGAATTGGCAATTTTCGGCATACCCATAAAGTTACTTACTTTAATATGCTAAACACATGCTTTAGATATCAATTCGCATAGCACAAGATCAAGGACTGCCCTTTGGTAGCGCCTCATACTCCTTCTCTGCCAGGGGAATCAGATAAGTCCTGTCAAACGAATATTGCTGCCAAATCTGATGAAAAGTGGACCACAATTATGAACCGTAAGAACAAGGCCAGAGGCTTTGGGTCAATTTCCAAAGGCCCCGAGCCAGCCAAAGCAATTTCAAACCCTTCTGTAAAGGAGAAAGAGGCATCGATAGGGCCCGCTAACTCTTTGGCACAACCCATGCCGAAGGCTATGCCTTAGCCTGTTGTCGTTATAATGGTGTAGTTGAAAGTCTCTCCTCCTGTGTCAGGAGCTCAATGGTGGTCTCGTAGTCCTTCATGGCCATTAGAAGAAGGAGAATATGTGCAAGAGAAAAGGAGAATTTATTCTCTGTCTATTCAAATCAAGTCAATTCCACCTGAATTTTTGCATAATTATTTCTCCACCTTGAATGAGGAGCTAGACTTTGATGATATGGAAGATTTTCATTCATGAATTTCCCCTCATGGAATGTTCAAAGTTTGATAGACCTATCCAGAATGTAT
Source organism: Sequoiadendron giganteum (assembly GCA_007115665.2). Classification (NCBI taxonomy): domain Eukaryota; kingdom Viridiplantae; phylum Streptophyta; class Pinopsida; order Cupressales; family Cupressaceae; genus Sequoiadendron; species Sequoiadendron giganteum. Next base: position 2,097,882 of record CM021107.1, on the reverse strand, counting down.
TATGTTTGGGATACTTTGTAGAAGTATGGTGGCATTGAAGCGCTTTGTCTCCAAGAAGTTAAAATCTCTGGTTTTTTTATTACTTCGGTGTGTTACTCTATTTGACCAGCCAACCATGTGTATTGTACGAATCATGAAGCTACACATTATGGATTTTTCATTCTTTTGTCTCCATGGTGGCACTCTTGTGTTGTTGATCATGGGTCTAACCCCACACATTGGCTTGTCTAGATCCTTCTTAATATTGATAATCACTCTTTTGGGATTATCAATGTTTATGCCTCTAATGATGTTGTTGAATGCTCCTTGCTTTGGCATTGGATTGTAGGCTCATTACCAGTGCCCACTTGGTTTTTTATGTGGGGATTTCAATATGGTTGAGATGGCGTACGATAAGGATGGTATTATGTGATTCAAATAGGTAGTTGGCGAAAGAGAGGCATGGTTTTACATGCATAATAAATTGGGGATTTTTATCCCAATATTGGTCGTCATCATTCTCATTCCGCCTGGCACCCTTGGTGTAATTTCAAGCCTCACTCTCATAAGATCTTTAAGTGCCTTGATCATGCAATGATATCAACTCAATCTTTTTTTCTTTTGATAGCTCTTCACTTTCGGTTAAGCCGTTAGTGGATGTCACTTTTTCAAGTCACTTCCCCATTTATTTTCGCATTGAATTGGAGACAAGGCAGCCTCGGGTTTGCAAAATGTAGTTCTTTTTTAACACGTCTCTGATTTGTCATCAACCCAAATTGGCCCATATTCGCAGAGTCTAGAATCTGGAGTGCAGGCTAGCTCAAAAGAACAATTGGAGTAATTGATGGAATGATGCTATCACTCACACAACTAGGTTTCTTTGCATTTATGGGTGTCAGTTGGTAATTTTTCATCGACGGTCTTATGAGGTGACCACTACCGACTTGCACTCGGCTACCGAGGCTCTTACGGCTAACCCCTTCTCCTCACCATTGCAAGTTAGGCTGACAGAGTTAAGGCACAAAAATCAAGTTGCAGATAATTATATTGCCAAAGGTACACAAATTAAATCTAGATTGCACTAGCTTAAAGTTGGTGACCATGCCTCCAAGGAGTATTTCCTAGCCTTTCATGCCAGGTACTCCTCTCTAGGCATTAAAAAGATCAAAGATGGGCTCCATGTACTTTCTAAGCTACCTGATATTCTCCAAGCCTTTGTCAAACACTATGAGTAAGTTTTCACTACCCAAGATTACTTGCTAGAGTGCCAACAAGCCCTTAATAAATGCCTTGTGTTTGTGCCAGCTAGACTTTCTTCTACCCAGAAAGCCTATTGTGAGCAGCTTCTCATGGTTAAAGACTTGAAGGAAGTCATCTTTTCTATGGCAGATGACAAGACCCCAAGAGTTGATGGCTTCCTGTGTGGGTTCTACAAGTCCCTTTGTGACTGTATTGGCCATGATCTTCATAAAGTCTATCTTGAAGCTTTTCATTCAAAAACTTTGGGAAATATTATCAATAAGGGAAATATCAAATTCGTACCTAAGCCTAGAGATCCTGAAGATATCTGCAACTAGTGGCCAATCACGCTCCTTAATGTCTCGTATAAAATCATTGCTAAGGCTTTGAGCCTAAAGATTCGCCATCTTTTGCCTCAGGTTGTGCACCTAGAGAAGACTGGATTTATCAAATCCAAATCTATTCTTGATAACATCATTGTAGTTTGGGAGGGAATGGAGTGGGCTAGGTGCTCTAGCCAGAAAGCCCTCTTTCTCAAAATTGGTTTTGCTAAAGCCTATGATCGCATAGAATGGCCCTTCATTCTTGCCATGTTGAAAGCCTTGGTATTTGGCCCCAATTTTATTTAGGCCATCCAAATGCTTGTTTAAGACGCCTTTGCATGTACTACCATCAATGGTTGTCAATCCTTCTCTTTAGGAATTTTTTTCTCTATTCAACAAGGATGTCCACTTGCTCCTTCGCTTTATGTGCTTGTTGCCAAAGGTTTTGGATATCTTATTCCCAATTCTATCTCCCAATAGAGGGTTCATGGCATTGCCCTGTCCAACTCCCAGTCTCAACTTGTTAATGACCATTTAGTCGATGACTCTTTCCTCACTCTCCTGGAGGAAGAAGGTAATATTAAGGTGGCTCTTGAGTGCCTTGAAATTTTTTTTGATGCCTCTAATTCTGCCATTCAATGACACAAGACTCTTTGTTACAGATAATCTATACTTCCCACTCCTCACTGGTTACAACAATATGGATGGAAGTGGATTGGGCCAAGGGAAATATTTCAGTTTTTGGGCATTCCCTTCTCCTTCCAAGCTTCTTCAGCTGAGTTATGGAAAGTTGTTCTTACCAAGATTGAGCATAATCTTACCTACTAGATAACCAATCCTCTCTCTCTAGAAGGAAAATTTCAAGTGTTTTTGAAGATTTTGGCAGCTACCCATGGCTATTACTTCTCTTGTTGGGCTCCTTCGAAAGCTACCTATGCCAAGCTTGAAAATATGCTTCAGGACTTTCTATGGGCCTCTGCAAAGTCCCGTAGAGGGTTTCACTAGGTTGCCTGGGAGTTTTGTTGCTTCCCAAAGACTCTAAAGGGCTTGGTTTGCTCTCCACCAAAAAGATAAGGGACTGCCTTGTGTGTTAAATGGGTTATTAGAGCCCTTTTTGGAGATGAAGCCTAGAAAATTCTCCTCTGGCATTGCATTCAATCGGGCTTTCCTGCCAACAGACATACCTTTTCACAGACCCATAATGCACATTATGTCATGGGAAGATTTACATGCGCTTTACAGACTTTAGAACCATGACCGTGATACTTTTGATGGTCTGGTGAATGCTATCCCTGCAGAGTGTCTACATAAGGTAGGAATTCATGGGCCCAAACCCTGGTGGAAGGATTGGAAGCGGTACCCAGACACCCCTTTTAGAAATTACAAGCCAAGGCTCGGCTATATGTGGCTATCGCCGCATTTTCCTATGATTGACAGTCTTAACCAGAGATGGCATATTCAATCCTTTGCTCATGTCTAGCATAAAATATTTTCTGCCATTTTATCTGCAAGTGTTGAGCCAAAACTTGCCCATGCTTGGTGTATTATTTTCCAAGGCTTGCCTGTGGGGTCTCGACTTGTTCACTTGGGGGTTCAAGACCCTTGGTTCCCTTTTTGTGGGCAAGTTGGGTCTCCTAAGCATCTCTTCTAGTTTTGCACCAGAGCTCAGCAGTTGTGGACTTGGATCCGTGATTTCTTTCGGCCTTTCAAATCAGAACCCTTATCTTGGCATATGATTCTTCTGGTTGATTCGCTCAGGATTCTGACCAAGTATACCCAACTTTGGCACACTTTTAGTGTGGAAATACTCTTCAATATCTAGAAAGATAGAAATTCTTGTATATTTGCTCACACTCAAATGGATAAAAATATTTCTTTGTATTCTAAAGCTATTATTTGCTCTAATGTGCTCCTGCGGATTCAAGTATAAGTGAACAAATTTGTGCTTGAGGTGGCTCACCTATAGGTGCTTCTAGATCACTAGGGTAATGCCCAATGTACTATGGCTTGGGTGCCTGGCTCGCCCTCCTCTTCTCACAGTCGATCGCCCTCTTGGGGTCGGTAGAGGAGTGGCTATGCTCATCCCCACTCTCAGCTTCCCTCTCGGCATGGCTCCCACCCTCCTTGGTGCTCTTGCTCTCCTCCCTTGAGGACTGACCAGGGGTGTCCCTCTGGAGGTGTTACAAGGAGCAACGGTGGTGGCTTTGGGTGGCCCTCTGATACCACTCCTAGCAGCAGCTCTAGTTGCCTTGGCAGTGGCTTTGGTTGATCAGGCTCTGATAAGAGTTTCTCATGCTTGGTGCTTGCAATCTCACCTCAGCATGAGGAAGATAAAGAAAAATAAAAGGAAACTAATGATGGCAGGGGTCCTCCTCTTAACATCACTCCTAACCTCATTGATATATCGAGAAAAAAATGGATGACAGAGATCCTCCTAGCTCTATTGGCACTACTTTGGCCACTTGATGGTCTTTTCTTTTATTATTTTGTTGTTATTATGTAAATTTGGGCTAGGCCCAAGTTACTATGTGTTTTGATTTTTTGGGTGGTGCCCATGAGACTCTTGGGCTGTGCCTTCTTACCACCCATATTTTTTTGTGAATATGTATTTTAGCTCTATGTATTAATGTAGATATTTTCCTATTCATCAAAAAAAAAAAATGTTCATATGTTGTGCTAGTGTCTTCGATAGAGAGCTAAAACTTTTGATGTCAAGTCCTTCTTTGTGCTTATTTTTCATTTTTAGTAAAATAAACTTAAGAAAAAAGTGTATTTTATTTTTTCTATTTTCTTTTAAAGTTAAGTAGTAGAAACAACATTTGATTCTAATTTTAAATATTTTTCTTTATCTTTCTAGAATAACAATCTTTATTTTTTTGTGAGTAGACATAATATCTTGTTTTATTTGAAATAAGATACAAATTTATTTATTAAAAATATATATATTATTTAAATCATTTTCCCTCTTTTACAATATGCATAAAAAAAATTAATTTAAAAGGTCTTGGAAAATTTTAAATAAATGAAGTCATGATTTAAAAATTCAACCTCCAAAACTAAAATCATCCAACCCTATGTAAAAATAAGAATTTTACAATAAGGTATGGACATCCATCAACTCCTAATAGAAAGAGGATTTATATTTGACATACTATTTGCAAATGCCCTCATACATATGCATGTAATGAATTCTATCATCATAAACCCTTTAACCTATTTTATAGGAGGGTTCTCTTCCACTTTTAATAACTCCCTTTTCTATGTTTAATGTCTTTTTCATAGCATAGAAAGCATTGAATTAATGTGTTTTGGACGTGGTTAAAATTGCATTTGAATTTTTAAATGATTTTGAAATAACTTATTTTGAAATTTTGCAAATAGATGAAATTGTTTCTAAGATTTATTTTTCCCTTGAAATAGTTGTTAGCTTTGACAAACTATACAAGAGATAAATGATGATATTTTTTATTTTAAATTATAGTTTATTTCCACCCATATTTCTATATTAGCTCTATTTATACTAGACATTTCACTATGTAAGAATGGATCTCCTAATTGGAAAAAGAATTTAGGATAGCCAAATTTCTAAATATAGAAGTTTAAAAACAAAAACCACATTTTAACAATTATAATCAACTCATTTTCAAAAGCACAAAAGTATTGTGATCAAGTTTTAAGAGAAAATGAAATGAAATCAAAGTGATTGTGTGACTATGAAAGGAAGTGAGAAAAATACTATAAAATTTCATATTCTTACATGTGTATTTTTGTAGTCTTCTTTAATGTGATCAATTGTATAAAAGTAGACTATGATAATAAAAAAACATTAATCAAACAAATACATTGAATAATTGATAGTGTTACTACCAAGTTGTCTACACAAGAAATGGAAAATTTTATGATTCCATCTAATTTATAAGAATATAAGTTGTCTATTACCATTTTTTATGTCTTATTATGAAAAATCTATGTTATAAATTGGAAAGATATATGACTTAAAATATGATTATAAATTTATTCAAGTTCTTACGGTTAATGTTTATTCTGATACTCTTGGCTATCTTTAAAGATAATCATCAATACTAAAGTGAATTAAAATATCTTCAAAGTTGCTTGTTTCTTATAAATGATGTCTAAGAATGCTATCCAATTGTTGATATAGACAAAATTTTAAGACTCTTTTGACTGAGCAAAACATATAATGGCTTTAAAAGATATAAATGTGCAGTGTTTAAGTAAACTACTATAAATGTTTTATTTGTTCAATTCTTAACACTTTGGTAAAGACTTTAAGGCTTGTGAAAAGAAATTAATAATACGTTAATGGAGGGATATGACACAAATTTCTAACCAACTTGATGTAGTTGTACAGTTATTTTTTGAATATATAGATTAGGCTTCCATGACAAAGCTCTAAATAGATATTTTCTCATATCCAAATTCCACTATATCATGTAGATTAGATGTTAAATCTAAATATAATTATGTAGAAATTTTGTATTTGATTGTTGAAGGTTGAAGAGAGAAAATAAATCTTTAATATGTATGTAATAAGATAAATATAACAGCATAACAAATTTTAATTGTATAATAGTAGGTTGTGATAATAAATAAGCATTACACTTTCAAATCCCTTTGAGAAGTGATGATACACACAATAATATTTAGACCATAAAAATAAACTCTATGAACTCTAACAATAATACATTTTAAAAATTAATAAGAATGTAAAACAAGCTAGACTTTTAAACATAATCTAATTCAAATAGAAGATAGATTTTTGACAATAAAAACAGGACAAATATTTCACTATCGAAAATTGACAACATTTTGCTATGAACAAACAATAAAATTACTGTGAACTGTTTGATCAGAATCATAAAAATACTATGTTGATAGCCACTAGTATTCATAACTTTACCCACTGAATAGCACAGGTAATAGCTCTGCCAAAAAGATAAAACTATTTAAGAATAAAACTAAAAATATGTATGCTCGCTAGTTCATAACACCTTCCTTCCCTGCTATTACTAGTAATTAAGATGAGCTCGGGTAAAGGCAATCCCAAATCTTATAACCGGCTGTTCAACAATCATACCTAGCGGAAAAGGGTAACAAGCGTGCCTAAGCATGATTTCATAATACTCTCTCCAAAAGTATAAGTTAAACCTCAAAATCAAGCATTGCCACTGAACGGTAGGAGGGATTTTGGTCACTGTCTTGTTTCTTCTAACCAGTTAATAACAATCAATGAGATAAGGTGAAGTATCTCATCATGCATTCAAACATCGATAACATAGATGCACAAAACTGTGAGCAATAACTATATTACAATGTTTTGCGAGTAAGCTCTGGATCTACGAATAAATTCGGGACATAAAAGCAGATTTACTTTTAGTGTGGGGTTAAATTACCTTGTTCTCTTGTATTAACCGCGTCAATGGCAACGGTGACCGACACAACGTCTGTGCGAGCGGGTGGAGGAAATGGAGCAGCGTGTGTAGGAAATGGAGAGGCGCTGCAGATGGGACATCTACCGTGGCTCTGCAACCACCTCTTTACGCACTCCACGTGGAAATTATGTTGACACACTGGCAGCGACAACGCCCGCTGTTCGGCTTCCTCGTAATTACAGAGGCAAATAACGCACTGCTCTCCGCTCCCGTCTTCCACCTCGTCTTTACATCGCCTGTAATTGAACAACGGCATGTCCACGTCCACCGTCTGCCTCGCGGCTGACGTTGGAGGCGACTGCTCTGCTTGCGGAGGCTCCGGCTCGACCTTCTCACTAAAGGCCACTAATGTCGCCAGTAAAGTTACCGATGGGTAGGCGATGTAGAAATAGGGTGAATGGAAGTGAAACACGAATTTGAAGAGAAAGAGGGGAAAAGCGAATATGAAGAACACCTATACAATTATGCAGAACCACATGCATGGCGACGAAGCGCAGCACCGCCTCCTTGGAATTAGCGGCATGCTCTGTAATTATCCTCTGCTTTATGTGGGAATTGGCATGGCTAAGTAGGGGTTTGACAGAAAATCCTGTGTAACAATAGTAAACTGCTGAACAGGAAATAATAATATGTTGTGGCCGGCAAGCATCATTACAGCCAAAACGCCCCAAATGTCGACATTGAAGACTTCCGCTTAATTTCTCTCTTTCGTTGTCGGCCTTTCTCTTTTTCATGTCTTCGTAGCCAATACAGATCTAATTATTTTTGGTTTTTTCTGTTGTCCCTTCTCTACCTTGATATTGACGGACACGGCATTATTTATTATTAACGTCACGCAATACTATTGTAATTGAGTATTGTAATTGAGTTTTGTTTTTTGTTTTTTTTTTTACTATTTATTAATAAATTGTTTTTAAATAATTATAAATAAATAAAATTTAATCTTTCAACATGTAAAATATTTAATTTTAGAAATTATTTCTATTGAGCATGATTAGCAAAAATAAATTGAAGTATGAAAGTGAACAATTATTTTACTATTTTTTAGGAATGGATTTTATCTTGTCATCATTATGAATCACCTTATTGCATATTTATGTTCTAATTTTTATAATATATTAAATAATAACTATAAATATAAGATGCTACAAATGTGTTCTATCAAGCTAGAATATAGGCACCCAACCATTTTGTCTCATAAGTTAGAATATAGGCATGGAACCATTTTGTCTCATAATTACAATATAGAAATTAAAAGAACTAATTAAAAAAAAAAAATACTATAATTAACAAAACTTATATTTAATTATTTTCAACCCTAGACAAAACTGTAACTACAACACTATAAAGGAAAGTACTTCCCACTACATGGCACTTGTTTAAGAAGAGTATTGGACAATTGAAAAACTTACAAATCAATAAGTAGGTAAAAGATAAAGAAACGAGGGAAAAATGATAAGCAATATCATTTCAAAAATATGAAATAAGAAAGAAAAAATTTATTGTTGTTGTGTGATTTCAAGAAGATTTTTGAAATATTTCTTAGGAATAAGTTATTGCATAGAATGAATTATTTTGTATCTTAGTACAATTTAAAGCAATTGTCTATAGGTTCTATGAAGAGGCTTAGATAAAAATTAGAACTAAAGTAGGTGCTTCAAAAAATTTAGGAGAACCAATGGAGTTAAGGAAAAGTGAAGATGGTGCTTTTTTGGGGGAATATGTTTTCAGGCTTCTTTTGTATGCTAATGATCTTGTTTTAATTACTAGGTCTATTCAAGGTTTACAAGAACAATTATTTTGTCTTGAATACTTTTGCAAAGATGTGGATAGACAAGTTAATACTAGCAAGACCGAGATTGTGATCTTTTTCAAAAGAAACAAAAATAATTAGTTCAACCTTTATTTTGAGGGAAGTATTCTAGAGGAAGCAATAGAGTATAAATATATTATGAATGACTTCAACAAAAAACTTAGTTTAGAAACTTGTAGAAGGAAGAAAACTTTGGGAGGATGGAGATCACATCTTCCCTTCAAAATAGATGCAAAGAGGTAGAGTTATGGGGGTGAAAAACTATTTACACTCTATTTAGACTATTGGTAATTTTGGTGGTGTTTTATGGGTGTGAAATATGGACTAGCAACACTTTAGACACCAAATGAATGCAGAGAGAGAATAAAAAAATGCATGATCATAAATTAAAATCTTTAATTCATTTGAGATTCTTCTATATGAAAGAGATATAGTTCTTATCATATCCATTAATATGCTACATATTTTAAGATATCCAAAAAAAAGTTAAAATATTTAATCCCTTTGAGATTCTTCTCTTTGAAAGAGGTATAGTTCCTATCAAATCCATTACTATGCTACATATTTTAAGATATCTAAAAAAAATTAAATGGATTGAGGAAAATTGATGGTCCAATGATTTCCTTAATGATGTCTTTAATGAAAGAAAGAAGTTGTGGATGACGAAAAACTATAGGTAGTTGAAAAAATGACATATACACTCAAAGGATTTCCTTAATAATCCCAAAAAAATAAAGACATTTTTCATAGATAAATTTCACAAGTTCATGTGGTAAAAGAAATTGGGAAGAAAGAAGAAATATTACCTTAAAAAAATTAACCCCACTTTTGACATCAACAAAAGTACTATTTAGAGTTTAATATCACTTGGAGAGAAAAGATTCTCATAGCCTAATTGAGAACAAATTTGAGTTGTCTTCAATGTGAAATAGGTAGATGCAAAAGGCCAAAAATAAGTATGGGAAGGGAGAGTTTACATCTTTTGCACAACTAGAGCATTGGAAACAAAAAAATACTTTATTTGGAATATAAAACTTACAATGATAAATGGAAACCAAGTACACAAGTAATTTAGTATCAACTTCATTTCAAGATCTATTCACGAAGGAGATGTTTGAGAGAATGGGGAAGTTCATTATCAAATTTAATATCAAAATATTAGCACTTCAAAAATAAAAATAGCATTATCTAATATCACATAAGCTATCTTTGGCCTTGTATATGTTAAAATATTCTATTTTATTCTCTTTACACCTATAGATACATCAAATTGACACATCACCAATCACCTAATAACATGACCATTTTCTAGATAATTGGTTGAATAAGTCATTATTTCCAATTAATTATCCAATCTTCTTCCTCTTATTAATTAAATAATATTTTATTATTTAATTAATAAATGTATTATTCATCCACTATTAATCCCTATTCACTTTCCCCATTTATAGCCTAAATAGGTTAATCAACCTTCTTCTATAGTTCACCCTATGTGAATAAATCTAAATATTTACTTATCCAAGTTCCCCACCCCCTTTCAAGAAATGTAAATAAATATTTCTTTTTTTAATTCTCCTTTCATCCACTTTGCATTAGTGGACTAAAATTAATTAATCCACTATGCATGTACTTGTACACACTAACGCTGGCCAAATTCTATCAAATCATGTACAATCCTCAAACATGTACAAAGGAACATCCTTTCTAATGTGGATTGACCTTGGTACCAAGTCACATGAGTCAAATTATTTTTCCATCCTTCAAGGGTACTCCAAATTACCTATTTTCCATCTCATCTCTCCACTCCTCCTAAGGGGATTCTCCACCATTTATTTCCCCTTAATCCATATACCATCTATTTTGTTCGAACATGTAAGAAAAATTATTCTTATTTCATCTCCTTAAGGCTCTCAACCAATTCGAGCCTTTGATCTTTCCTTTTAATCCTAACAATCCAACATTATAGCCAAAAATTCTATAAATAAGATTTCATCCTAATAAATTTTAACATCTCCTTATGTAATAGTTTTTATTGGTTAAGGCAATCACATACCACCAAATCCATCAACCTTGGACACAACTACCATAGATTTGGTGCAATAAGGGTTGGTATTGGTGAGGTTTTATTATTTCTTCATCAATGTTTGCTAACTCTAATGCTCAATCCAAGTGTTGCATTACATAGAGATTAGAATAGTTTAATATTATTTTAACTTGTTTTTGTATGTACTCCATTTTTATGTATAGATAAAGATTATGCTCAATAGGAACCTCGTCTATTTTACTAATCATTTTTGTGTGTTGTTAGATATCATGTGCTTACAAGTTATAGTTCAGTGTATACACCTTACATTTCAACATATGTACTATGATTTGGTGGTTTTTCTCAATGCACATTTCTAACCTATTTTTCATATTTTTGTCAATTTGACTTTTAGTTATTTTATAGTGGTTACTTTTATGAGGCATCATGTACTCATATGAACTCATTTTCTCTATTTTGTAGGTCTAACTGATGATTTTATAGGATTTTGAGCCTTTTGTAGCTTCAACATGAACTAATGTATCTACCTTATATTTTAGTGGCTCCATCATATATTGATGTATACCTTTTCTACTTGAATTTTTTTTTAATAATATTTGATAACTTTTAACTCAGTTTTTTTTAAGAATTGGTTTTGTGGGAAGAGATGCTACCAAATTTTCCTTTCAAAAATAAGTTTAAATAAAATTTTAATTAATTGTGGCTATTTTTTGTGTAAGGATCATACTTTATCGTATTCATTCATATTTTAATGTATGCATGACATAACCCAACAATTTTGTGTCAAGTATAAGTTTTTGCATTTTTTATCTTTTGGTGTATTGTGCCTTGTTTTGGTGGTTCAACTATTTCCCAACTCACTGGTGTTGATGTTACACATTTCTAATCATTGTATTAATCATTTTTCTATCTAAGCACTAGTTTGTGCAGCTTAAAATCACTTGTCCAAGACAATGCTACTAACACTTTTTTTGGAACCATGATTATCAAAGAAAAATTATCAAAGAAAAAATATTTATCAATAATCTATGCATATTTAAATTTTTTAAGAGAAACTAACCATTGCATATTCTATATTTGTGATTAATTTCAAGTGTAAGCTCTCTCCTTACACCTTTGGATGATGTTGTAGATCAAAATCTAATATTTGATCAATCTTATGTAATTAGTATATCTATTTATACATTTTTGATTAGAAATTAATAAGAAAATATTTCATTTGAACATTGCTAATATTCACTCATAATGTTAACTATAAATTGAATAGATGAATAAAAATAAATATTTAACATTACAAAACTACTAAAAAACTAGGTAAGCTAGAATTTGTGGTGGCCATGCCTTAAAATAAATAGCATATATAGTTCAATTTAGAAGATCATAAAAGATTTCATGGGTTTATAATAATTAATTGTACCATTTGTATTTACAAAAATATACTAATAGATTATACAATTTACTATAATAAATAATACATAATATTAAACTATCTATATGGAAAGAATAAGAACTTAGTATTATTTGATAGTTCTTGTAGTTAATAGTAGTAAATTTTAGTATTCTAATTAAAATAATTAAAATAATATTTTATAAAAAATATAAGTAGCAAGAAAAGACAACATATATTATATTGAGATATATAAGATAAAGGGAGTTTTGAGAGAGCTCTGCTAGGTTTGTGTCTTTTCTAAAGTTTATCTTCATCCTTATGTCACTTTGGACACACCTTTGGTGCAAGAAAGATTTTAATCTTCTATACTTATTTTGAAATTTTTGGGTAGTCATTTATATGGCCTCAAACTAGTTCAACCAACCAGTTTATTCTAATATTTATGGTTTGAAAACTTTAGGTAATGGCACCATGATGTAGAGACAAGGTGGAGAGATGTCACAAGGATAGACACTTCAATCCTAAACCAAAGACTTTCCCCATTGTGCATTCAGTTTTATGGACATCAACTCACCCTCAAAAGGGTCCACCTTCAATTTTTCAAAACAACCACAAACCCCCACAAATTCTCTAAAAAATATCCTCAATATGCCTATAAATCTAATTTATTCATTTGAATTCATTCCCTAGGTCAGATTCATCAAAGTCTTCAAAACTCACCTTTGTAACTGGCCTACCTTGTAGCAGTGGAAACCGGGTTTTCAGACCTTAACTCAAAAGCTTTCCACAGGACTTAACAAACTCAAGGGAGATTCAGATACCCATTTTCAAGACACACCACATATCCAAAAATTACATTAGACTCCTTCATAACATTCCCTCCAAAATGGTTGTTCTCACTATTTTGCAGCCTCAATTAGCCATTTATTTCAAAGGGACCCCTCTACAAACTCACCCCCAAACCAAGGTGACTTGAACCAATCTTAGGGATTCTATCCACACTTAGGATTTCCTAACTTTCAGAGCCCCAAGAACTTATTTTATCCCTCTACTCACAAAACCTCCTTGTAGCCTAGAACCCTAGGAATTTCAAGCACCCGTATTGTAAATACACAATGCCAACCTTCCCAATTTCAACCAGTGGCTCAGAAACCCTTAGTTACATATACACAGCCTCTACAAACACTTATCAGATAATTGGCTTCACTAATTTTTGTATTTACCACCTGTGTTCATCATTTTTCTCCAAGAAACACCATTGTTCACCCTAGGACAACAACCCCAAACCTCACCATTCACTTTCCCTTATTTATATAAACATGCACCCACTCAAATAAATATTATGCATAGCCTCTCCATTGAGACACATGAAGAAAATAGTAGGTGGAGGGCTTCAACAAGTCATTTTTTATTCAAAACACAAAAATCTGGGTTAACACCCACCTGGGGAAAACCTGCTATAAAACTCACCAAAATGAAAAGAGAACTCTCAAACCAACTTTAAATTGATGTTAATCCTACTTCCCATTCATTCCACATGTTAAACAATCATCAATTTTTGTACATAAATCTCACAAAGAAGAAAACACTGAATTTCTATGAAAATCATAGTTTTTAGGGAAATCACACAATGATCTTATTGTTTTTCGCCCAGATTACATTCATCAACCCCTCAAATGAGGTTCACCACATTTTTAAATACTTCTCCACCCAAAACAACCGGAAAACCAACTCTCAACTGATTTTTGAACCACTTATAACCGTTGAGAACAAATCACATTGTATTTACAATTGACAAGTTCATTAGTGATAAGTTTTGCACAATTGAAATATTGACACCCCTGACTCCTTCTAGACCTAAATAACATTAAGAATGGTCTTTCCAGACCTTATTCAGACAAAATAGCTCAAAGACACTAACATTAACCCATTAATCATTCAAATGAGTAAAATTTAATGTTGTGGTGTAGGTGCTCCTGCACCATACACCCCCCCTAGAAAATACTCATGCCTCATGAGTTGTGCTTCACACCACTATCTCCAAGCTTCACACACACTCCATTGATCTATGAATCCATACCACTGGTTCATGTAAACTAGACCTGCAAACTTCCCTGCTCTTCTATCACTTTGGAATGTATTTACACAAGCATTTACCTTTGCCTCTGCCTTCAAACCTATAAACAGTCTTTCATCATTTCCTTGACCAAGATTGAAGGGTTTACTATGTTTGATACCTACATACAAAAAAGGATTAGTAACTCTGTAATTCAGCTTCCCTTCATTGTCACCATTATGCCTGCTACTATCTTTACTGCTCTGTATTTTCTGATTGTCATTCATTGTCCCATTACCTTGCTTTATCACTGTCTTTTCAACCTTTCCAATCACTGTACTTGCAAAATTTTGTTATCCTTTACCTCTGCTCTTAAATATAGGGCATTGAATGCTCCCTATCATCACACTATCCTTCAAGTTCACTATCATACCCTCTTCTTCTATGTATTTACCCTTGTATCCATTATCTCTACATTTTCAGTCTTAGAGCAGTTGTCAACAACATAAAGTTTGTTTTCCTTTACCACATGTATAGACTCCTTGTTTCCACACATAATCACTTTGGCTTTCCCTTTCACATCCTCTACAAGTGGAGTGAAAACAAACTTATGGCCATCTTTCCTTATGGTATACTTATTTTCTCTCCCATCATGCATGGCACACCTATCATACTACCATGGTCTTCCAAGGAGTAGGTGACAACAGTCCATTGGTAAAATGTCACAAACAACACTATCTTTATACTCCCCTATTTGAAAATATACAATAGCTTGCTCATTCACTAGCAATGATTGACCATCACTTAGCCAAGATACCTTGTAGGGTAAGTCATGAGGAATTATTTTCAAATTCAGCTTATTCACCATTTCACAAGAAACCATGTTTTTAGTTGAACCTGAATCCACTACCACCCTGCATACCTTACCTTGTACCTTGTAATTGATTATGAAGATTGATCTCCTTTGTGGGGGTTCTTCAGAGATTGGTACCTTGATTAATTCTCTCCTAATCATCAGACTCTCTCCAACTTCTGATTTAATGTTCACAACAGGTGAATTCACACTTTCTTCATCCTCATGCACTAGCTGATTCATCCTCTCTCCACCATAAGAGCTTGAGCCTTGCTTTTCAAGACACTTGAAGGCTGGATGTCCAAGTTGGTTACAAGTGTAGCATCTCCCTGAGAGCTAGTAGGAGCCTCTTCCTCCACTGAATTTGCCTCTTGAACCTCTCCATCCACCTCTGGAATCAGATTGCTCCTAGTCCTTCTTGTCATCTCCTTGACTCTCATTGTCTTTCTTTGAACTACGATTGAATCCCCTTCCTCTATAAGTGTTGCCTCTTCCTCTTGCTACCTTCTCTTGTCTTCTCTTCATTTTCTCTTCCACCCCGATTGCCATTTGATAACATTCCTCTACACTTTTAGGGTTAGCCAAAACCAATTCATCTTGTATGTTTGACCTTAAACCACCCATGTATCTTGCAAATTTTTCATCTTCATTCTCATGATGACCAGATCTTTAGTTTGTAAAACTCTTCAATATAAGACTTAATATCCATTTCCCTTTGTCTTAAATTTTGCAATCTCTTAAACAATTGAACTTGGTGATCCTTAGGTAAGAATTTACCTTTGAGTTTTGATATCATCTTGTCCCATGCTGTGATCTTAGACTTTCCTTGCTTCTTCCTCTAAGATTGAAAGTAATCCCACCATACCAAAGCATGGCCTTGCAACTTAGTCTTTGCCATCTTGACTCTTTTCTCTTTAGGAACCTCATCACATTCAAAATGGTTATCCAATGTAGCAATCCAATCAAGTATTTCTTCATCATTTAGACTACCACCATACTTAGGAACATCAATTTTTACCAAGTAGGCTTGTCAATCTTTACTGCCTTTAGCAACTTTCTAATTCTTTGATCCTCGAGAGTAAGCTCTTCTTCCACATCTTCAAACTCCTCATATTCCTCTTCTTTTGTCTCACTCTCTTCCACTTCCATTATCTTGTTTGTCTCCAAGGCTATGATTCTTTCCTCCAACTCTCTGAGTTCCTTAGCATGCATGTCTTTCATCTCCTTCATCTCTTTAGCCATATCATTCTTCTTTGGAGGCATCTTGTCAACCTTGCCTCTTCACCTTCTTCTTCAACCTGGAAAATGAAAATAAATCTACTCCCTGATGCTTTGATACCACTATGATGCAAAGACAAGGTGGAGAGAAGTCACAAGAATAGACACTTCAATCCTAAACCAAAGACTTTCCCTATTGTGCACTCAGTTTTATGGACATCAACTCACCCTCAAAAGGGTTCCACCTTCAATTTTTCAAAACAACCACAAATCCCCACCAAGCCCTTGAAAAAACTCCTCAATATTCCTATAAAGCTAACTTGTTCATTTGAATTCATTTCCTAGGTCAGATTCATCAAAGTCTTCAAAAATCACCTTTGTAACTAGCCTTCCTTGTAACAGTGGAAACCGGGTTTTCAAACCTTAACTCAAAAACTTTCCACAAGAATTAACAAACACAAGGGAGATTTAGATACCCATTTTCAAGACACACCACATATCCAAAAATTACATTAGACTCCTTCATAACATTCCCTCCAAAATGGTTGTTCTCACTGTTTTGTAGCCTCAATTAGCCCTTTTTTTTCAAAGGGACCCCTCTACAAACTCACCCCCAAACCAATGTGACTTGAAATAGTCTTAGGGATTCTTTCCAAACTCAGGATTTTCTAACTTTCAAAGCCCCAAGAACTTATTTTAGCCCTCTACTCACAAACCCTCCTTGTAGCCTAGAACCCTAGGAATTTCAAGCACCCTTATTGTAAATACACAATGCCAACCATCCAAATTTCAACTAGTGGATTAGAAACCCTTAGTTACATCTGCACAACCTCTACAAACACTTATCATACCATTGGCTTCGCTAATTTTTTGATTTACTACCTATGTTCATCATTTTTCTCTAAGAAACACCATTGTTCACCTTAGGATAGCAACCCCAAACCTCACCATTCACTTTAACTGCTTTATATAAACCTACACCCACTCAAATAAATATTATACACAGCCTCTCCACCGAGCCATATGAAGAAAACAATAGGTGGAGGGCTTCAACAAGTCATTTTTTATTCAAAACACAAAAATATGGGGTAACACCCGCCTGGGGAAAACCTGCTATAAAACTCACCAAAATGAAAAGAGAACTCTCAAACCAACTTTAAATTGATGTTAATCCTACTCCCCATTCATTCCACATGCTAAAAAATCATCAACTTGCTATACATAAATCTCACAAAGAAGAAAACACAAAATTTATGTGAAAATCACAGTTTTCAAGGAAATCACATAATGATCTTATTGTTTTTCGCCCAGATTGCATTCATCAACCCCTCAAATGAGTTTAACCACATTTTTAAATACTTCTCAACCCAAAACAACTAGAAAACCAACTCTCAACTTATTTGTGAACCACTTATAACCACTGAGAATAAATCACATTGTGTTTACAATTGACAAGTTCATTAGTGATAAGTTTTGCACAATTGAAATATTGACACCCCTGACTCCTTCTAGACCTAAATAACATTAAGAATGTTCTTTCCAAACCTTATTCAAACAAAATAACTCAAAGACACTAACATTAACCCATTAATCATTCAAATGAGTAAAATTTGATGTTGTGGTGTAGGTGCTCCTGCACCACACCACTAAACTAAGTATCCATGAAATTGTATTCGAAGGTTTTCCATGAGGTGAGCTTTGTGACCCTTTAATAAATGTGATTTTACCCATCCATGAACTTGATAATGCTTTCAAATGGCTAGAAAAATTTACTTTTATAGGATTTTTTGGGAGAAACCTCCCAAAAAGCATGCTTCTTGAATGGATTAACAAGCATTGGGCACTACATGGTATTTTTCGATTGATGTTGTTCAAAACCTTACCAAAGGATTCTTTCTTTCCAACTTTTCTGAGGCAAGCCATCCATGTTGAGGTCATCCTCAAATATGACCCATGCTATATTCATGCATCTCTATTATTTTTTCAACTATGGGTGCATGAATTTTTTTATCTCAGATGAAAAGATTCTTCATGTTCTATTTTGTATTTAGTCTACCTATACCCCACTAGAACTTCTCGACCAATATTATTGCTTCTCTTAGTAAATTCATATGTGTTGAAATTGATATGTTTTATCAAGCTTTCCCATGAAAGTGTGTGTGTCTTGAGATTGATCTTTCTAAATATTTGAAATAATTTGTAGATATTGTGATTGGACATATTTTCCACACCTAGCATGTGTTATGCTTTAACTTTCCCAATGCTTGTTTTGGATGTTGGTTTGCTAAGCATAAAATTAAGGACTACCTTTTCATTACTAATTGGTTCAAATCAACTTCTTGCCTATTTAGGCTCCTTATAAAATAGAAGAAAAACATATTACAATACAAACCTTAAAATAAGGGTGATCCCACAATATTGGTTTACAATTTTTGGGCAAACTGGACACCAAACTATTTTTTTTTTAACTAAATCTTCACTTTCGGGCTCCTATAGCGGTGAAACCATGACGAGTTTGAAGATGATGAAAACTAGTGATTTGTGAAATTTTGTCTATAGATTCTAAATATATTTTTTTCAATTTTTTTGGAATCAGATTGCACTTATTTTTCCATCTCCTTCAAAAACTAGTTTATTTTTAAAAATAGCATTTTAAAGGAATGATGCTCACCGTATACAACATAAATTTTTTTGTATATGAAGGATAAAATTCTAATTTTTTTGAATTTAGATTTGTAACTACGATATATAGCACTTTCATTTGGTTTTATAGTATTTTATTAAATATTTTTTCCTTAATCAACTTTCAAAGTCAAACCAATTACAATTTAGACATAGGCGGACCATATACAATGTAAATTTTTCTATATGTATTGAAATTCAAAAAAAAATTAATGGACCAAGAACATCAATACCCAGCACGAACATATTTTTCAAAATTTTATTTTGATAATTTTCTATTTTTCCACATGTGCAAAACAAAGAGCTTGATTTTCCATGAAAAACCTGTGTAATATAACTAAAAAAACACACATGTATACAATAAAACCAAAACATATTAAAATTATATTCATTGGATAGCTTGTTCCAAGGACTACCATCTTCCAGTTGGGTCTATGAAGTCTCCTCCATTTTTCGTCCTCAACCCGAGCTTCGAAGGGAAAAAATATGGATTTTTTTTAGCTCGTAGGGTGGGAAGGTGGGAAAAGGGGGGTTCGAGTGAACCTAAAGGGTTCGATCGAACCCCCAGGAGTCACTTGAACCTGGGTTCGAGCGAATCCCCTTCCCACAATGGGAATTGTGGATTCCCACATGTAGAGGGGTTTGCTCAAACCCTAGTTCAAGTGAACCTCTTTGGGGTTCATTTGAACCTCAAGTTCGCTTGAACCCCCCAAAATGAATTTTTTTTAAAGCTTGATTTTTTGGAAGTTTTGCTTCCTCACTCAAATTATAAATCACTTTTGTGGGTTCACCCATAAGTATTTCATTTTTGATGGTCCTCATGTAATTATCTAAAGAACTTTGGAATTAATTGCACAAGAAAAGATGGGAAACATAATTTTTATTTTTATTTTTAAATCTATGTTTTACTAAATTGCATATTTGGAGAAAAATTTAGTGTTGAAACTATCGTCGGACCCTTAAATTAATGAGCCAAAGGTATTGGATTTAAAGGGACTAAAATTACATCTCTTCAAGACCTTTTGAACAAGGTACAAAATTCCTTAATTTGACCAACAAACTAAAAATTATGAGCCCGCCAAGTTGGGGTACATAAATTCACATGCTTTTTTAAAATTTTGGTTTTATTTGTTATTTTCTCATAGCCAACTATTCATTTCAAATTACTATGGTTGTGATTACTGTTGATATGTCTCAAAATGTATATATTAACTCTAATTTGAATAAAAAGGTGACTTTGAAGGCTCAAAACTCTTAATTCATGAATTTCACCATATTGTCTAAGATTTACAATGCCACGGGTTCTCATTCACACGAACTAATTTTTATTTGAATTTTTAATTGAATCGCCAAAAATAAAGAGGGGAAAGAGGATTCCCCAATGAGCTTCTAGATTTTTCCACCTAGAAACTAATGAAAATTGGGCTCTCTTTCACACCTTTTCATTTTAGGGTTCATTCAAAGATTTGGGGGTTGTGATGTGTGTGTGTGATTGAAATGTGATGATCTAAATGTAGCAAACTAAAAGGGAAATGATATATTGAATGCTAAAATATTGAAAAATGCAAAGTGCTGAAAAACACATAATGATATGCAAGCATGTACAAGATGACTAAGAAACATAAACAAACTATTACATAAATGAATAGAAATGAAGAGGTGCACTTGGAGGTTGAAGAGAGATGATATAGAGGTCTGGAATGTTGATGAAATTATTGTAGAAGCTAACTGGGACACTTGTGCCAATCTGGGTGACCTAGTCTTAGATCTGGAAAAAGTGGTTTGGAGCCCGGTTCTACCAAATGGGTGTCTAGATATGCAAAATCACTAAAAATCAAGTTCAGAGGGGCTAGGTCACCATTAGGTCACCATTGTTGGTGACGTATTCCTCTTCTAAATTTCTAAAACTTTGGAAGGGGAGACATAATCCCTCAATCTGCACTTCGGTTCTTCACATGTGTTCGCTTTTGAAACTTTGATTTTCGGGCCTGAAAGTGACTTTTGGTGGATGTTTGGACTTTGCAAGCAAGGAGAGGTCTTCAACAAGTATTCAAAGATCTCCAATGTACCTAAACTTGCAAACACACAAGGAGAGAAGGAGAAAATGTTAATTGTTAGGGTATGGGGGTTCACCTTGGTCAAACCCCTTTTAGGTAACTAAACCAAAATGAATAGAAAATGTAATGAAGTATGAACATGAAATAATGGAGCTAATACCTTTCCAAAATGATTGATATTGCGTTGTTGCAACAATTTTCCCTTGAATGCTTCAGAAAAGATGTCTTGTTGACTTGGAATGCTCAAAACCCTAGCTTGCTTGAGAAGTGTAGGTGATGAGTGATTGAGAAGAAGAATTAGGGTGAAAAAGATGAAAAAATATTGAGAAATGAGGGGAAAATATTTCTACATGTTGTGCCCTAATTTCCCAAAAATAATATAACATAGGCCAACCTTAGGATTTACGAGACAAAATCTCGAAAGAACTTTGAATTAATTTTGATTTTTATGCCAAATGGGACTAGGTCGCCCAAGGTGGCGACCTAGTCCACCTGGGCAATTTTGATTGATTGTCAGGAATTAACATGTGATTAATGATGCTTGTTAGGATTGTCCTCCGAAACACACCAAAGATAGGACCTATAAGTGCATTAAGGTGTCATTATAGAATAGGAAAGGGTTGATTAAGTGATGAAAAGCCTAGGAAAGTGTGAAGATTGGTTATAATACCTTACAAAACTTTAGACTAAGTCTTGGAAAGGGATTATTTAGGTGAAATATGATGAAATGTTCCTAGAAAGGTGAGGAAATATGTTACAACACTTCACAACACCTTTGCAAGATGCCATAGGATCTTGGAAAAATAGGCCAAAAACCACAAGAAATGACCCAAATGAGCGAAAAGTGTTGAGGCTAAAATTTTTGTTGACATAATAATTAAATGTAGATCATTGGTATTAGATGGGGAAAAATCCTAAATTGTAGATTGCACACATTCAAGATATCAAAGGTTAGGATTGGAAACACAAAATTTATCAAATTATCCTCCTTTGAGACACACATGACCAAAGATGGAAGATAAACAAGGTGACTCATCAAACCCTATCAAAGTGATGCTCGAAGAGGAATTGAAGAAGAAAAGAGAGGAGATGATGAGCCAATTTGTATGATTTTTCTAACAAAATTAAAAACCAAATGTGGTAGAGACACCTTTTTATGGACAGACTTCTTTCAAGGTGCAAGTAAAATTTGATATCCTAAATTTTGAAGGAAAGATTGATGCAGACATGTTTTAGATGATTGGTTGTCAAAACTAAAAAAATATTCTTTTGTGAATATCTTTTTTGATGTTGAGAAGATAATATTTTCTCTCCTCAAGGATTAACACCATGTGAAGCAATTATGGGAGGAAAATTTTTCAACCAAGGAAATTCTTGGCAATGGAGGGGTAGATGATAGCCCTAAATGGGAAGAATTCATGGAGTACATCAAAGAATAATATTTCCCTAAAGAGATATATGTAGTAGTAGCTACTTCAACAAAAAAATACCACTCTATCCAAGATTACACCAACACATTCCATACACTATCTACAAAACTTGGCATCCAAGATACAAATAAACATCAGCTTTTAAAATATCATAGTGGTCTACATCATTATATTCAAACATAAATGAATTTCTTAAATACTGAAATTGTGGAAACTACTTACAAATATGTGGCTAAAATTGAAGAAAATTCAAGCAAAGAGGAAAAAAGGAGAACAAACCAAAAGTAGATGGTAGCAGTAGGTTTCAAGGAAAGAAGACAAACACTAATTTTTCTCTCAATCAACATTAAGTACAAGTTCTAAGAATAGACCGAATAACACTGGTATATGGTGTGAAGTTAATAGAAGCTCCTGACATAACACAAAATATTGTAGAGCTACTAAGACATTAATGATAGAAACCCACAAACTAGACAAGGGATTTGATTCACTACCTAAAGACCCTTTTGAGTACAAGGATGATGAAAAAATCATTAAAGCAGAACCTTAAGACATATTATCTAGTGCCAAAATATTTCCCCATGAATATGAGGAATGTTTGTTTCATTCACAAATGTGGTTGAATGAAAAGGCCTTACATTTCAGAGTTGATAGTGAGAGTTAGAAGAATTTGATATCCACTGAGATAGTTAAGAAGATGAATATGAAAACAAAACATCATCTAAAACCATACTCTATGGGTTGGGTAGTTCATGGACAAGATATTCAAGTAACCAAATATTACTGGTTGTCCTACTCCATCAAACCATTCAAATAGAAGGTTATTTGTGATGTTACACCATTGGATGTATACATTGATGTAGTTTTGGGATAGTAATACATATAAAAAAGACATGGTATCTACAATTCTACACCACATACAATTATTGTCAAGCTAGGAGAACAAAGTCATTGAATACTTGAGGTATGTCCATCAAATTTTTCATATTTAATTATTAAAAATATTGTAAGCATTGGATTATTCAAACTAGAGATTTTTTGTTGTTAATGATTTGACTTGAGAAATAAAGGTCAATCATAGGTAACACTCATACATCGATAAAATTTGTTACCACACATCAACAAAAACATTAGGATGGAGTATTGGATAGGTATCAAATATCTTCAATTCACCAATAGGAGTTCCAAAGAATTACCAAGTCAAACATTCAATTGATGTGATTCCAAGGACACCATTACCAAATTGACCAATATATAGGAGACCAATATTGGATTTAATGATAAGATAAATTCTGGAGAATGATGATATCAAATGAAAAAATGAAGAGCTTATCCAAAAAGGCCATATTCAACCAAGTGCATCACCATGTGGCAATCCCATTATTTTATCCAAGAAAAAGGATAGAACTTGTCTATTTTTTATTGATTATGATGAAAGGATGAGGAAACATTGTGTATTTGAAGTTTTGATAAATGAAACCCTTTTTTTTGGGCATTTTTTCTGTATCAGTCATATTCTTTCACATGGTACAAAATTGTATGACCTATGTATGAATTGCAGATGGTATGGTTGGAAATATAATTTAGTTATCTTTAGTTTGGTTTTGTTTTGGTTAAATTTCATTAAGGTTATAGAAAGTTATAGATTTTTTTGTAACAAGGGGTCTAAATCTGCCCTAAGGTTTCCAAGGAACAAGAAAAATCCATAAATTTTCTTCCCTACATAAAAAATCTATAAAAATTGGTGAAAGGTTCTATTTTGATGGTATCTTAAAACCCTTTAGAGTAAATTTCATATTTTTTGCAATTTGATCGAGTTACTAATGAAAGTTTGCTTGCATTTGTGTGTAGACAGTGCAAAAAAACCCTCTTAGAAGTAGGACAATCAATTTTTGAGGCCCTCCGTACAAAGAAACCCTACTTGGTTTTGAGATATGTTGAATAATGGCCAAATGGGTATCCTAAATGGATCTCCTTTTCTATATATCAGATCTAGGTCAAAAAATATTTCCAAAAGTCCTTTTTGAAAGGCTACAAACAAGAATGAGGACTTGTGAAGGAAAACCCACTTTTCGATGAAAAAATGCACTTGTTTAAGGTTGTTTTGAGTTTGATTATCCCTGATTTGCATCAAGAGACATTTTATTTTCTCCAACATAATTTGGGAGTTATTGCTCCCTTCTCTTGAATCAAGAGGAATCATAGGTTGAGGGGGGGACTTGTTCTCCCTATCGCAAGAAGGCTTGTGGGGTTGCAAAATACTTTTAGAAGTTGGGAAGCATGGAGTAAGGGGTAGTATATCTAAGAAACAATTTTTTTTACTATGTAGAGTGCCAAAAATTAAAAAAGGGAAAGTGTTGCCCTTTGCCATTTATGTAAAATGGGGAGAAAGTGAAATCAAAATGCTATATCTTCTAAAGGGCAGAAATCAATTTAAGGATAAGGAGAAATGTCTTCATGTGTGTGTAGTTGGTTTTATGGTTGGTCCAACATTTTTTGTTTTCCATCAATGACAAAGGAGGAGATTGTTGAACAAATTTTGTTATTCATGTCAAAGGTTGTCATTGTGTCAATGTGTACTTGAATTATCATTATATTCCCCTTGAATTATTATTTTGAGTCGCAAATATTTGCAAAAATATATGTTATATTTCTGGTAGTATGTTGTGTGTCAGAAGTTTAGTATGGGTTCATAGCTTTTTATGTTGGTAATAGTACTATCATATATTATTAGTTTTATTGAGGTGTGTTTTCCTTCTAGAAGTTGGTGTGATTGGTGTACGTTTTCAATATCATGCATTTATCTATTCACTATGATAGTGGTGGTCTAAAAGACTGAACCGAAATTTTTTATTCCCATACATATTAGGTTCAGTGTTTCTCAGGTCTCCCTTCTGGAGATGTTTTAGTCTTTGTAGTTTGAAAGGAGAGTATGCCTATACGTGTTCTATCATATTCTTGAGTTTCTAGATGATATGTTCAACACACAAATTTTTTGAAGTGACAGAAGGCTCTTTGTGTACATCTATCATCCTGTTGGTGTTCAAGGCCTATGTGGTAATGACTAGTAGCATGAAAAATTCAAATATTTTATTTGGTATCAAAATATGACTTGATTAAGGTTCATGTGGTAGTGCATGGTATCATGTTCTTTTGGCAGCAATAAAGTTTGTTTTTTGGACTGGCCTATTAGACGTTTCATGTAATTTGAATTTAGGTCCACCTTATGTCATCCTACAATCTTGCAGATCCTTGGCTAACATGGAAGAGTGTTAATGTAATTTCATGTATATATTTCTCAAATGTTTAAATGCATTGTGTGAAATATGTCAAGTAGAATTATAATAGTGTGAAGAAAAGTTGGTCATAAGTGTAAACTGAAGAGAAGGTGGTGAATATAAAAGGGAGAGAACTGCATTCTAGTGTGTGCACCAGTATTAGAAGATCATATGTAGTAAGGTAGAGTGTCAACTATAACTTTGGCATGTGTATGAGAGATCTAGAAGATCCACAAACATCATCTCTATATTCTAGTAGGACTAGTGTTCTACCTATTGTTTTGACTTCATTGGGGATTGGTGTCTCCAGTAGGTTGCATCCTACAAATACATTAGGGGATTGGTTTCTCTGGTATGTTGATGCCTACTTCAATGTGTAAAATTCACTTGTGGGTATGTGCAGGATCGTCATGGAAAAAACAGGCCCTTAAGTGGCAATGAAAATTCAGAAAAAATAGAGTTAGGCAACTTGACATAAAAATTTGAATAAGTTATCTATATTATTTCAAAAATATCTAAGAATAGAATCTATGGAAATTGAATGCAGTTTCTAAACTACTAGGTTTATTTTTCTAAAAGAAAATTCTATTTGGTGAAAAATTGAAATTTCAATGTAGTAGTACTTAAATTTTAGGGAAAAAAATAAGAAGTAGGTGTCTGTCTGACCACCCTAACCATAATGAAATCATAATAATTTTTTATAATATTTTAGATATAAGTAGAGGACTCATGTCCGGATGTGATACCTATTTTTTTGTAATTTTTTTCCAAAAAAAAATTAATTATGAATTTTTTATTACAACTTTTAAAAAATATAAAAACTCATATGTCTGACCACCTTCATTTGGTCAAAAATTCATGAAATTCAAATTTTTTTTTAATCCTATAGTATGCAAAGCATAGAATGTGACACATGTTTTGGATTCAAAAAATGTGATACCGTTTGAAAGCTATAGATTTTTTTCAATCAGGCTATCAATCAGGACTTTAGTCATAATTCTAATAGAAAATGAATAATAATTATTTATTAGACTCAAAGTAAAGTATAATTTATATTGGTGGAAAGCTGAGAAGCTCCTTTACAAACCCTTTTCGTTTCATCAATTTTGGGTAAGAACAAATTGTCAGCCACTTGGACGAAGTATGGAAAAGCAAGGTAAGCTATTAAACATGTTTTTTGTGTTGACTTCTTAGGATTGGCAGGTCCGAACCAAAATCCAAAGCAAGCCTGAGGCTAATCCTTAGGCATTAAATTTTGTGTTAGACATATCGGATATCGGATTCATATCTGATTTGAATCCAATATCTAATATGTTTTAGATATGAGTTCAAAAAATATTATACAATTTATAATATATGATTTAAAAAATACAATAAAGTTTATAATTTAATATATAATATACAATATAGTTTACAATGTAATATATAATAGAAAATTTATGATAATCTCATACTGAATTATGTATTTAATTGGTATGTGTAGGATCATCATGGAAAAAACAGGCCCTTAAGTGGCAAAAAATTCAAAAAATCAGAGTTAGGCAACTTGACATAAAAATTTGAATAAGTTATCTATATTATTTCAAAAATACTTAAGAATAGAATTCATAGCAAATTGAATGTAGTTTCTAAATTACTAGGTTTATTTACAAAAAATAAAATCTATTTGGTGAAAATTTGAAATTTCAATATAGTAGTACTTAAATTTTAGGGAAAACATAAGAAGTAGGTGTCTGTCTTACCACCCTAACCACATTAAAATGATAATATTTTTTTATAAGATTTTATATATAAGTAGAGGAATGATGTCCTAATGTGATGCATATTTTTTTGTAGTTTTTTTCCAAGTAAATAATTAATTATAATTTTTTTATGACAACCTTTAAAAAATATAAAGACTCATATGTCTGACCACCTTAACTTGGTCAAAACTTCATGAAATTCTTTTTTTTTATTTTTTAATATTATAGTATGTGAAGCATAGAATGTGATACATGTTTTGGATTCAAAAAATATGATACCATTTGAAAGCTATAGATGTTTTTCAATCAGCCTAAAAATTAGGACTTTAGTCGTAATTCAATAGAAAATGAATAATAATTATTTATTAAATTCAAAGTAAAGAATAATTTATATTGTTGGAAAGCTGAGAATCACCTTTAAAAACCCTTTTTGTTTCATCAATTTTGGGTAAAAAAAAATCCGTCAACCACATACCCATCATAGTGCCACTTTTTAGCCCATCATGATCCTGCACATACCCTAATATATAATGTATAATATTTAAATATTATTTCAATGTTTTAGTTAATGTATAAATATTTAAATATATATATGTATATATATTACTAATATATAAAATATCTAAATATTATCTCTTTCCCTCTCTCTCTCCATCTCTCTCTCCCAATTCTCTCACTCAATCATTCTTATCTCTCTCCCCTCTACCCTCTATCTCTCTCCCACTCCCTCCCTCTCTTTCACTGACTCCATTTATCTCTCTCCCCTCTACCCTTAACCCTAAACCCTAAACCCTTAACCATTAAACCCTCTACCCTCTACTCTCTCTCTCTCTCAAGTTTCTCTCTCCTAACCCCCTCTCCCTCTCTCAAGTCTCTCTCTCTCACTCACTCCCTCTATATCTCTCCCTCTACCCTTAACCCTAAATCCTTAATCCCTCTACCTTGTTCCATTAACCATATATACCCTCTATCTCTCTCCCACTCCCTCTCTCTCTCAAGTCTCCCTCCTACCCCCTCTCCCTCTCTCAGGTCTCTCTCTTAGAGTCACTCCCTCTATCTCTTTCCCCTCTACCCTTAACCCTTAAACCCTTTACCCTCTACCATTAACCCTCTCTCTCTCTACCCTCTCTCCCTCTCTCAGGTCTCTCTCTCTCTCTCACTCCCTCTATATCTCTCCCTCTACCCTTAACCCTAAATCCTTAACCCTTAACCCTTAAACCCTTAAACCTTCTACCCTCTACCATTAACCCTATATACCCTAGATATCTATATACCCTCTATCACTATCCCACTCCCCCTCTCTCTCGAGTCTCTCCATTATACCCCCTCCCATCTCTCAGGTCTCTCTCAAATTCACCCCCTCTATCTCTTTCCCCTCTACCCTTAACCCTCTATCTCTCTCCCCTCTGTAACCCTTAACCCTTAGCCCTAAACCCTTAACCCATAAACCCTCTACCCTATACTCTCTATCTCAAGTCTCTCACTCAATCACTCCTATCTCTCCCCCCTCTACCCTTTATCTCTCTCCCGCTCCCTCCCTCTCCCTCTTTCACTAACTCCCTCTATCTCTCTCCCCTCTACCCTTAACCCTAAAACCTAAACCATTAAACCCTCTACCCTATACCATTAACCATATATACCCTCTATCTCTCTCCCACTCCCTCTCTCTCTCAATTCTCCCTCCTACCCCCTCTCCCTCCCTCAGGTCTCTCTCTCAGAGTCACTCCCTCTATCTCTTTCCCCTCTACCCTTAACCCTTAAACCCTCTACCCTCTACCATTAACCCTTTCTCTCTCTATCTACCCTCTCTCCCTCTCTCAAGTCTCTCTCACTCACTCACTCCCTCTATATCTCTCCCTCTATGCTTAAACCTAAACCCTAAACCCTTAAACCTTCTACTCTATACCATTAACCCTATATACCCTCTATCAATATCCAACTCCATATCTCTCTCAAGTCTCTCCATTCTACCCCCTCTCCATCTCTCAGATCTCTCTCTCAGAGTCACTCCCTCTATCTCTTTCCCCTCTACCCTAAACCCTTAAACCCTCTACCCTCTACCCTTAACCCTCTACCATCTTAGAGTCACTCCCTCTATCTCTCTCCCCACTATAACCCTTAACCCTTAGCCCTAAAACCTTAACCTGTAAACCCTCTACCCTCTACTCTCTCTCTCTCTCTCTCTCACACACACACAAGTCTCTCACTCAATCACTCCTATCTCTCCCCCCTCTACCCTCTATCTCTCTCCCACTCCCTCCCTCCCCTTCTTTCATTGAATCCCTCTATCTCTCTCCCCTCTACCCTTAACCCTTAATCCTTAAACCCTCTACCCTCTACTCTCTCTCTCTCAAGTCTCTCCCTCTTATCCCCTCTCCCTCTCTGGGTCTCTCTATCTCACTCACTTTGTCTATCTCTCTCCTCTCTACCTTTAACCCTTAAACCCTCTACCCTTAACCTCTCTCTCTCTCCTGGTACCTAAACCCTAAACCCTTAAAATAAACCCTTCACCCTCTACCCTCTTTAACCCTTGACCCTTAACCCTTAAACCCTCTACCCTATACCTTAACCTAACCCTAACCCTTAAACCCTAAACCCTTAACCCTTAACCCTTAACCCTAAACCCTTAAATCCCCTACCCTCCACTCTCTCTCTCGATTCTCTCCCTTGTAGCCCATCTCCCTCTCTCAAGTCTCTCTCTCACTCAATCACTCCATCTATCTCTCTCCCCTATACCCTTAAACCCTAAACCCTTATAACCCTCTACCCTAAACCCGATACCCTAAACCCTTAACCCTTAACCCTTAAACCCTCTACCCTATACCCTAAACCCTATACCCTAAACCCTTAACCCTTAACCCTTAACCCTAAACCCTCTACCCTAAACCCTTAACCCTTAACCCTTACCCCTAAACCATCTACCCTAAACCCTTAACCCTTAACCCTTAACCCTTAACCCTTAACCCTAAACCCTTAACCCTTAAATCCTCTATCCTCTACCATTAACCCTTAGGTCTATGTGCACAAATTGGATATCCGATTCAAATCAGATATCCAATTTGGATCGGATATCAGATTTGTAGTACTAAAATACTAACGTTACAAAATATTTTTAAATTTTTTCAAATCAGATATTTGATTTTATCGAATATCAAATTTGTGGGCCATAGAAAAACCCCATGTGGGTCATTTTGTGCATTCCAACGGACCCTACATTCTCTTTGTAGGCTTTGCATGCAAAAAACATGTGGTTTCAGATAGGAAGAGACAAATATCAACTTTTTGGAGCATCTTCTACTCAAATCAGTCATAAGCAATGATTTTTTAGCATCTTTTATGAGGTATAATGGGGAGCAACAGTCATCGAAAGAAAAAACATAAGAGAAATTTTACAAAAGAACAAATTGAAGCATATAGACAAAGATATGGAGAAATTCATAGGAAGAGAATACAAGGTATGTTAAATATTGGTGAACCTGAGCCCTATGGTCTTTCAAGTGAAGAGGAAATTGAATATGTTCAAGGTGAAAATGTTGAACATGATATTGAAAATTTTCAAGGTGAAAATGTTGGAATTGAAGATGTTGAACATGATATTCAAATTGGGAATGAAAATATTGAAATTGATAGTGAAAATGTTCAAGGTGAAAATGTTGGAATTGAAGATGTTGAACATGATATTGTAATTGGGAATGAAATTATTCAAATTGATATTGAAAATGTTCAAGGTGAAAATGTTGGAATTGAAGATGTTGAACGTAATATTGAACCAAGTGTAGATTATGTTTCACTAGATTACATGAGAAATGAAAAACCTTGTGTGGAAGAAAGACATATTCCAAATTCAAGACCTTCAAGAACCCCTAAATGGTTACTTGAAATTGATGAGAACATTATAAACAATTTTGAAGGCAAGAGGTCAACACGAACTATTCGGTTGTGGGCTACAAGACTTTTCAACCAATATTTTAGCGATAAGACATTGACCGAGAAATGCCAAAGTTTTGTACAATTGCTAAAGATGCAAAAGATGAGACCTTTGCTTGCCAAATTGAAGATTCGTGTGAACAAGAGGACTGAAAAAATTCTATTATTGTCAAAAATATTTTTAATTCTCTCAAGTCTATTGGAAAAAATAACAAGGAAACAGATAAGAGAGTTTCTTGGAGAGTCAATTCAACCGCGCTAGTAAGCCATCAATTGAAAAAGGCTTGCTTTATGAGACAAACTTGTATTGATTTTGAGATAAACCATAAAACTTTGGATAGATCACTTGCAAGAAGATAAATAATAGATGATCCTCTTCAAAATGATACATGGGCTTTTGTCGGGAGGCTTCCACGTGTTGATAAGAAGCTAACCGATGATGTAAAGAAGGTAATTCAGAAATTTTGGCATGATAACTCGAGTATCACCCAATGCAAAGGATGTTTTAAAGTTAAGAATTGGCAATCGAGACCATACACCACATCCTAAACATTTCTCAGAATCAAGCCAAACAATGTTGTTCAATTTTTTTATTGAAACACATCCAAATATGGAAATCTCGCAAAGGAATTTTGAAGGTTTGAAGCCATTTTATTGTGTTCCAATTAAGATTTTTAATACTTGTTGCAAATACCATGTGTAGTTTTCAATGTACCATGAACTATTATGCTATATTCGTTCTACTTTGCATACTGATGAAATGTTGCAGGAGTGTGGTGCAATGCATCTACCAAAATCATCAAGGGACTTGATATATCTATTTTTATGTTCTAGAGATGATGGTTTCTTTTTCTATAGAAATGATTGTTTAAATGCGAAGTGCTCACAATGTGGTGGCTTGTCAAAGTTTGTTCAATGTTTTCATGAGGGTTCCAAACATGAATTTAGAAAGAAGCTTGTTGAGAAAAAGAGATATGAGATAGTCAAATATACTTTGCAGAGTGGAGGTGAAGGTTATGGATGCGATTTGGTTACAAAAGAATTTAGTGTTGCTTATTTTATTTCAAATTTTAAGCACAATATTTTCTACAAGTATGCAAGGCATAGTCATAGGTCTCAGTGGTTGGATCAACAATTCAGGATGTGTAAGGACTCTTTTCTGATTGGCACTATTATATCAATGGTTGATTTTGCAAAAAAATACACATTGCAACCACAAAATGAGGTACAATCTCAGTATTACAATTTCATTCAGATTGTTATATTTGTCCACATAATGTTTAGACATGCACTTGATAATACAAAGGAGGATCAAAAGATAATCAGAGAGTATCATTTTTTATATGAGTGATGATAGATCTCACTCGTCTGAGTATTTCCAACATTGTTTCGAGATTTTTTTTGAGTTCTTGCAGGAGCATGATATAGTACTGAGTCGACATCTCATTTGATCATATAACTATACAGGTCAATTCAAGAATGCTCGTATGTTTTATTGGTTGAGTATAATGCATGTAGAAAGGGGTGTACCTCATATTTGGAGTTTTTTTCAAGTTGGGCATGGGAAAGGGGAGCATGATGGAGCAAGTGCTTGGGTAAAAAGAGCTCTAGTTAAGGAGAAATTAAATATTTTAGGATAAAATTTTAGTGATGCACATTCTATTGTTGATTGGTGTAGTTCAACATTGTCATAGGGAGGGACACTTGATTCAGCAGTGCGAAGATTATTTTGGTTGGTTGAGGAGGGTATAATGGGAGGGAGATTGGATTGTCATACACTCAAATATTCTTCAAAGATGCATTCATTTCAAAGCTCAAATGCAAGCACATGGACCACTTGGACACAATAGTTGGTTTGTCTTTTTCAGAGTTGTATTTAGTGCGAGTGGGATCAATGCGAGTCAAATGAGTGGGTGGATACATGGGGTCCATATTATCTAACTCCTTTATCTCAAACTATATCCATGACAAATGACACAATGGAAATTTCAGTTGATTACGATCATCTTTCAGATCTACTATGGCCAGGACATGTTTTTGTAGTTGTTGCACCGCGGGGGAATGAAGAGAGATCGGACTATTGGTTGGCTCAATGTATGCGGGTAAAGCACAAGCTAACACAACCGATGGAAGATGATGATGGGTTCATGTATCCTACAGGTTTAGTTGTGGTTGCAGGAAGTTGGTTGCAAACATACATGATTAGAAAGAATGGCATACCTGCATTTGAAGACTATGAGAAACACAAAACCATTCTCATGAATTCACACCTTGTTATAGCAACAAATATTAAGTTGTTGAAGCATTATGCCAAACCAAAGACAAAACAACTATGGACACTTAGTAATGTTGATCATGAAGCAATATTGGATACCCTTAAGCAAAGAGATGACCCTTCAGGCACACTTGAATAGAATATTCAAGAATGGAAGGTACAATTCTTAGGTTCATTATTCTTAATTTCATTAGTTTTGTTTATTTGATACTAATATTTTGTATACTATTGCAGTGTAGGTGTCTTTAATAGTGATATTTTGTATGTACTTTTGCGATATTTTTGGCATGATTGAGCATGGACCTGTTGCAACAATAGGTAGCTCTAATCCTTTTGGAGAGGTATAGGATAGATTACAATAATATAGATTGGTTATTCAAATCTTCTTTTATAGTTTGCATTACCATCTCATCATCAATTAGGTCATTTATAATAATATAGGTTGGTTATTCTAAGCATCTTTTATAGTTTGCATTACCAATTCATCATCATTTAGGATGTTTAGATTAATATAGATTTGTTATTCTAAGCATATTTTCTATTGTGACAATATAGATTTCTCATTTGACAACTTTTTTGAAATTCCTGGCATGATTGATCATGGACCTGTTGCAACAATAGGCAGCTTTGATCCTTTCAGAGAGGTATGTGACAGATTACAATAATATATATTGGTTATTCTAATCATCTTTTATAGTTTTCATTACCAATTCATCATCATTCAGGTTTTTTAGATTAATATAGATGTGTTAATCTAAGCATATTTTCTATTGTGACAATATATATTTCTCATTTGATAAATTTTGTGATACTTTTGGCATGACTGATCATGGACCTACTACAACAATAGGCAGTTTTGATCCTTTCAGAGAGGTATGCAACAGATTACAATAATATAGATTGGTTATTCTAATCATATTTTATAGTTTGAATTGCCATCTCATCATCAATTAGGACCCTTAGAATAATATAGATTGGTTATATTAATCATCTTTTATAGTTTGCATTACCAATTCATGATCATTTAGGTTGTTTAGATTAATATAGATTTGTTATTCTAAGCATATTTTCTATTGTATGTAGTTTAACTGCTACCTTGATGTTTTGTATAGGTGCTTGTCACTCCAAAATGTCAAAATACTACTCTTGTGGAAGACTATGCCCTAAATGCTCCAATAGGAAAAATCTATATCCAATGATTTTTTTTGAAATAGGGGTCAAATGTATGACATTGTATAAAGGGTATGTTCAAAATGTAAAGGGGTCTATATTTTGGAAACTCATAGGTTGAAATAGTCATATAGGTGCATGCTTTGTTACTATTATTGGGATAATTCTATAAGAGATTTTTGTATTTAATCGAGCTACAACCAGAGGTTTTATTCCTAGTTCTTTCCTGTCGGTATGCTCATTTGAACCAAGTTTTGTAATATCTCCTATTTATATATAATAAATTATAGTGGCTTGCCATTTTTTCCAAAAAAAATTTAAAAAGGTCATGTGAAGGTCATTTCCAATGTAATTGAGTCTTTGATCTAGCAAAGTGGAAACAAGGTATTTGGTTGTGCATGATGTTCAGGTTGATTGGGTAAGAGTTTTATGATGCAAGAGCTAGGTGGATTTAAACAACACAATTACAATTAAAGATGATTCAAACTCTAATTTGATCCTCAAACCCAAACTTGGGTGCAACTTCACTAAAATAGGCCCATTTGTAATGCCCCGCCACGCAACCCTAGAGGAAGTTTCAATTCACTAAACAAGCGTACTAATTTTTATTTTATTTTTAAAAGGAAGTTAAAGAGTGAATTAATACCCACATGTTCAACTAAATTGACAACCTCCCCTAGGGTTACATAACTGAGATTACTTAAACCCCATTAACATACATCATTTAAAATACATTGAAAGTAAATAACACAATTAAACATCTTACATCAAGGAAAAGTACAAGATAAAGATAAAGCATTCATTTATATAAATTAGTTACAAAGGTCTATTACAATCCTCATTCCTGGAATGAGTACAAATACATAAGTCTGAATATTACAAGAACCACCTCATACACAAGATGGTAAAACAACATTATTACAATATGAGATACCAAGTACAAGAATCCTAAAGAAAGTAAAGAGAGATGTCCATCAAGAAGTCTCGCCACCAAGTGCTGAAGATCAAGGGGACCCAACGGTTATGGTGCATGATCCACCCAACCATGTGGTACCCGAAGGACCAACCCCCATGCAAGGAGATAGTAACCAAGTAACATGGACGAGAAACCTACCACCTCAAACCAAAGGCAGACTCATACTGATAAAAACTAACTCAACCACACATATGCACAATAAAGTCAAAACTCTTATCATGGTTACATTGCTTCCAGACATAATATGATCAAGTGTGCTAAAAGAAACATACGCACAACATAACACACGGTGTTATCTTGGATAGAGTGTCATCACAAGGTTTGTCATGAGATATCCTTTGGGCATTCTTCATAGGCTCCGAAAATCCTGGTGGCCTCAACCGAATCCCGGCAGTCATACAAACTCAAGCGGAATCATCTATCTCTCATAGGGACGAGATAATGATCTTGCCATTCCAGGCCTTCTCACCCACCCCAAGTCTAAACAAACCCTTGTGCCTGTGAGTGAGGTTAACTTATCTTGGTTAATGTGAACTACATCCTAATATGCTAAGTATATTTACTTTAGTTTTTAGTTGTTAAAATCACTTCTGAAGGTTTCTTGGTTTACCTCTTTGGGCTCCGGCCCCTAACAAAAGCCACTCTTCTAATTGGATAACACACTACGAAACTAACTCCAAGGGTTACTCAAGTGCTACAAAATTGCAACAATAAAACTCTCTCCAATCCTAGGAGGCAACACAAAGAATTCTACTCCAATACTAGGAGGACAAGACGAATGTAACACAACCCAAGGGAAATCAAACAATATTATAATAAGGGAATGACCCACGTGTAACTGGAAGACTTTTACAACCCACTTCACAATAATCATTCACAAAATAAAACATTAACGAATACAATCAATGAACTCATGCATTGGCAATATAATTTCTATATTTGGTTATTCTAAAACCATGTTCCTATCTAATGCATTTTCACAGCAAATAGAATAATGCCATTCAAAGTTTACAATTGTAACAATAGATTCCCATAACATAACTATTTTCACAACATATGCTAATCATGGTTAATACTAGACCTAACCAAAATTGATTATCCATGTCATTACATAACCTTATTTTAACAAAATATTAAACCCATACTAGTCAAGACAATCTTCTCATATTTAAATTTACTAAGCACTTATTAAAATCAAAACGTTTATCGTAACCCAAACAAAATTAAATATGCAACGAAATTCTTAAATAAAATTAAATCTACCATATATATAATATTAATTAAATTATATATATATATATATATATATTAAAATATTATATATATATATTCATATATAATAATAAAAAAATACATATTATATATATATACAAATTAAAATTATATATATATAAAGTAAATTAAATTAAAATAAAAATAACCTTAAAATCGAAATAAAATAAAACAAAATTAAAAAAATTGAAAACAATTAATAAAAAAAAAACTTAATTCATAAAACAAAATTAATAAACAAAAATAAATCTAAAGCCGACAGCACGTATTCAAGGCGGGACCGGACGGTACCTCGTCCGACGGACGGTACCGCCGGTACCGCAGTCCCAACAGTGTTAATGCCGACTGTACACTGTGTACAGTCGGTCGGTAGGCTACGTAGGGGCCGCAGTCCCCAATGGACAGTGTGCCCCCCGTACGGGTGGCGCACTGTGCAGTGGGTACTGCGTACCCACTGTACATAAAGCACAAGGGTGGGGGCCGAGCCCCCCACCAAACATTAAAAAAAAATTTATAAAAAAATTCTGAATGACAGAAAATTTCGGACGGACAAAATAATTTCAGACGAAAATAATTTCGTACACAGGTACGATATGCCAGGCCGTACACGGCCAATAGAAAATGGCATAATACAATTTAAACAACAAAAATTTTATATATATAATAATGTGGATTGTATATATCATTTCCAGAAAATGGTATATGCAATGTATATTATTATACATGTAATTTTTTTCCAGAATTTTCAAAACTAGGGTAATCGAAGAAAAAATGTATAAACAACCAGAAAATAATTTTCTTTTGCAACCATAGAAAACTTTCCAACAAAGATTAAATTCAGAAAACAATAAAACCATTCCTTTTTCCTTTGTGTTTTTCAAAATTTCAATGACACAAGAATAATGATTCAAAGATCTGGTTTTCTCTTCCACCATTTTTCTAATAGGGTTTGCATTTCCAAAATAAATAAATCTGAATATCAAATTAATGGAGTTTAACCTAGGGTTTCAAGAAAATTCCCCATTTGCAAATTTCTTCAAATTTAAACAACTAGGTTAAACTAGAAATATTAAAACAAGAAATAAAAAGGAAAACCTGGTTATTTGTAGCCACCAAGATTATTGATGCAGACTTTCCTTTGAGCTCTTCACAATTCTTTTTCCACAATGCCACGAAATTTCCAGCAAGCTTCAATCTACTAATTCCACCTTCTTTATAGAATTTCTCTCCCTTTTCAATTTAATTCTTCAACCAGAAATAATTTCTTAAACTTTCATCAAAAATTTCTCCAACAATTTTCCTGCCTGTCCAAAAAAATGAAGCAAGAAGCCTCCCCAAATTTTCTGCCCTAAACTTATAAAATAACAATTTCAAAATAACCTAATGTAACCCTAATTCACTTTCAAATGCAAAAGTTGAATTTACAAGTTAATTTCATTTCCCTCTTTTCCAAAAGCCCTAACTTTTGACTTTTAATTAAAATTCTAATTTCTCAATATTCCCTTTTTGATTTAATTTAAACTTTACAATCAAATACTATTACATAATTATTATAAATTATCTAATAACTAAATTCAAACACAAGAGATTTAAATTTAATTAAATAAACAATTTAACTTTAATTAACTTACTCACAATTATTTATTAATTAAATTTAATCCTTTGAGATTTAAATCTAATTAAATAAATATTTTAACAAAACTAACCCACTTTCAATTATTTACTAATTTAATCCAACTCCAAGAGATCTAAATTTAATAAATTAAATAATTCAACTTTAGTAAGCCTACTTACAATTATTTAATAATTAAATTTAATCCCTTGAGATTTAAATTTAATTAAATAAATAATTTAAGTTTAATTTCCAAAATCTATTTAAATATAACCAAAGAGCATAATATTAAATACTATAAAATCACCATTTCTTCCAGCCAATGCAATATTCAAAAGACCAAATCAAAGGGTTAACACATTTCGAAACATTACAAAAGCATCCAATAAGATCTAGCAAGACTCAAACATCAGAGTTGATGACACACTAAGGCTAGGGTGTAGACCTGACACATGTTACCAAGTTACTGTCTCCCATTCAACTTAACCATTGGATCGACACGCTCAGACCTGTGGAACCAGGTGGAGTCGATGTCATGTACCTGCAACCTGTAATCAAATAATCAACATAATATATGCAGTATATAATTCACACCATGAAGAAGAAATCTCAGAATCGCAGGGCGCTCGCAAGCGAGTGATGCAATTCCGTCTCCTTCACCAATACACTCATCAAAGACTGACACTAACGTCATATCAATAGTTTCATAAATAATCACATGATAATTCCACTGTCAGCATTCATTCATCAATGCATGTAAAATCAAA
This sequence comes from Sequoiadendron giganteum, assembly GCA_007115665.2. Taxonomy (NCBI): domain Eukaryota; kingdom Viridiplantae; phylum Streptophyta; class Pinopsida; order Cupressales; family Cupressaceae; genus Sequoiadendron; species Sequoiadendron giganteum. The sequence goes on along the minus strand of CM021107.1, from coordinate 2,058,326 downwards.
TCAGATAATCACATCACATAGTAATAGTTTGTCGCTCAAGAGTAGCGATCAAAATATCATAATAAATATGTCCAGCATCTCAGTAGCTGTAAACCAAGTAAAGCATAAACAACATGAAAGAGAAGCAAAACGAAGGGGTATTACACCATTTTACAAAGAGACTCATATTTAAACACTTCCCAAACCTGAAATTCTGATGGCGCAGCATTAAAAATCCTACCAAACTATCAAAACCACATTTTTTTCGGTGAGATACGCTTTCTAAAGCTCTATTTCAACAAACCCTCATTTTTAGCAACTTTCATGAGGTTTTTAAGGAAATCAATGTTTCCAACCTTGCCACACCCTAAAAATTCATCAAACACATCTATTAGGACCTGTTCAATCTTGATCCAACCTTAAATCTTGTTGTCCCCACGTTTCATTGACATTAGCATGTTGTAACCACCATTTTTTACCAAATTTCACTCATTTTTTCCATGCATGGCAACTCACCAACTCAACTACAGATCTTTCCAGCTCTTTATAACCACATATTCACCTTATACAGTCCTAATAACATCTACCATGGCCATACCATCGAGCTACAGACTTACAATAGATGGTATGGCCTTTTAGCACTTTGGACTCTTAAGGGAAATCACCAATCCAATGTAGGTCGAAGTGATTCAACGTATTTGGGTGCAAAAGAGGACCATCCCTACCATAAACGTACCCATCCAGGCATGTTGGAATAGTTTGTTTAGTCGTACGAATTGCATAATGAAAGTTACACCACTTTGCAACTTTACATTGCTTGCATCTGACAACTTTTCCCTCAATTGAAAACTCGTCACCACAAGAAAACACCTTGGAGATAGCAAAAACCAAGAGAGATTATTGTAGATGGTCCCAACATGATCCCATTTTCTTAGATGGAGAGTCTGTAAGCATCACGGTTTATGAGAAATAGCCCTTCAAATATTGTTGCCTTTTAGCACTTTGGACTCTAAAGGGAAATCATCAGTCCAATGTAGCTCAGAGTGATTCGGCATATTTGGGTGAAAAAGAGGACCATCCCTATCGTAAACGTACTCATACGGACGTGTTGGAATAGACCGTTTGGTCGTACGAGTTGCAGAATGAAAGTTGCACCACTTTGCAACTTTACATTGCTTGCATTTGGCAACTTTTCCCTCAACTAAAAACTCATCACCACAAGAAAACACCTCTGAAATAGCAAGAACTAAGTGAAATTATTGTGGATGGTCCCAACATGATCACATAGCCTCACACAGAGATTCTGTATGCATCATGGTTTTCGATAAATAGCCCTTCAAAGATTGTTGTCTTTTAGCACTTTTGAGTCTTAAGGGAAATTGTCGATCCAATGTAGCTCAGAGTGATTCGGCGTATTTGGGTGCAAAATAGAACCATCCCTAACATAAACGTACCCATCTAGATGTGTTGGAATAGTTTGTTTGGTTGTACGAGTTGCAGAATGAAAGTTGCACCACTTTGCAACTTTACACTGCTTGCATTTGGCGACTTTTCTCTCGACTGAAAACTCATCACCATGGGAAAATACCTCTGAGATAGAAAAAATTGAGAGAGGTTATTGTGGCTGGTCCCAACACAATCCCATAGCCTTAGACAAAGAATCTGTAAACATCATGGTTTCTAAGAAATAGCCCTTCAAATAGTGTTGTCTTTTAGCACTTTAGACTCTTAAGGGAAATCATTGGTCCAATGTAGCTCAGAGTGATTCAGTGTATTTGGGTGCAAAAGAGGACCATCCCTATCTTAAACATACCCATTTGAACGTGTTGGAATAGTCTCTTTGTCGTACGATTTGCAGATTGAAAGTTGCACCACTTTGCAACTTTACATTGCTTTCATTTGGCAACTTTTTCCTCAATTGAAAACTCATCACCAAAAATGCCTCTGAGATAGAAAAAATTGAGTGAGGTTATTGTGGATGGTCCCAACATGGTCACATAGCCTTGCACGGAGAGTCTGTAAGTATCATGTTTTTTGAGAAATAGCCCTTCAAAGATTGTTGTCTTTTAGCACTTTGGACTCTTAAGGGAAATTGTCGGTCCAATGTAGCTCAGAGTGATTCGGCGTATTTGGGTGAAAAATAGGACCACCCCTAACGTAAATATACCCATCCAGATGTGTTGGAAAATTTTATTTGGTTGTACGAGTTGCAAAATGAAATTTGCACCACTTTGCAACTTTACACTGCTTGCATTTGGCAACTTTTCTCTCGACTGAAACATCATCACTATGGGAAAATGCCTCCGAGATAGGAAAAACCGAGAGAGGTTATTGTGGATGGTCCCAAGGAAATCCCATAGCCTTAGATGGAGAGTCTGTAAGCATCATGATTTCTGAGAAATACCCCTTCAAATATTGCTGTCTTTGAGCACTTTGGACTCTTAAGGGAAATCATTGGTCTAATGTAGCTTGAAGTGATTTGGTGTATTTGGGTGCAAAAGAGGACCATACCTAATGTAAATGTACCCATACGGACATGTTGGAATAGTCTATTTGGTCGTACGAGTTGGAAAATGAAATTTGCACCACTTTGCAACTTTACACTACTTGCATCTGACAACTTGTCCCTGAATTGAAAACTCATCACCATGGGAAAATTCCTTCAAGACAAAAAAAACTGAGATAGGTTATTGTAGATGGTCCCAACATGATCCCATAGCCTCAGATAGAGAGTCTCTAAGTGTCATGGTTTCTAAGTAACATTCCTTCAAAGATTGATTCCCTTCTGCACTTTTGACGCTTAAGAGATTTCGATTGAACATAGCTCAGACTGCTTTGGCTTGTTTGGGTGCGAAAGGGAACCATACCTAACCTAAACATACCCATCCGGATGTGATGGAATGGTTGGTTTAGTCATACGAGTAGTAGATCAAGATTTATTTATTCCCTTGCAAGTATTTTTCAGCCTCCAACCGAACTCCAACATTGATTTTCATGTGAGAAAAAGCCATGAGACCATAACTTGTTACGAAAAACCAGTAATTTTTTGGAAATAAACATTGCTTTTGTATTGGAATTCACAAAAATGCATTCAACCAACCTATTTTCAAACCTTGAAGAGATTTATATACATTTTTTGAATTCAAATAGACTCCCCAACATCCACAACCACCTTTTCAACTACCAAGACCCTTCATTTTTCTTTAAAATTGCTAAAATTGACAACTTTTTATTAATAATGCACTTTTATGCAACTTTTATTTCCAAGAAACCTATGACTAGTAAAACTAGTCAAACACCTTTGTTTCAACCCTACCACAACTTCTAGAGTCATATATTTCACTTCCCTTTACAATTTTAATAATTTTCCTTCAAAGGACTACATGGCAATTTTGATAATTTTGAAGCAAGAATGCATTTTTGGCATATTGGACCCCTAGACTCAAAACTTCAACTTAATACACCGTAAATGGTCTTGATTGACCTTATTTATCATAAATATATCACATTTAACCTCTCAACCTATCAACCTTCAAATGTATAATCTTGCAAATAGTAGATTAGGTGGGAAACTAGAGAGGAAGAGTTGATGGTGAGTGGCCTAGTGAAGGCTAGAGAAGAAGAGTTTGAGGAATATGGTGTTAGGACAAGGGATTTTCCTTGGTTGTGTGGCAGATTTATGCTACTATAGGGATGGTTCTAACCATAAATAACCTGAGAAAGATTGTGAAGAGAAGAGTTGAAGGGCAGAGATACATGTGTAGTTGGAAAAAGCTTATGGAAGAGCATGAAACAAAGATACTAATGTATGGATGTTTAGCTTTATGTACTAAATTTTTGTGTACAGGTGTCAAAGCTTGGGAAACACCATTTGTAGGTGTCCATGAAGACAAATAGCAGCAAGAAGATCCATTTGAGAAGGATCAAGCATGGCAAGACCAAGACGACACAAAGCATGAAGGGTACAAAATCCCTTGGAGGAAGATTTCCATGCAATTGACTTGGAGCGAGTTTGAAGGGATTGTGAAGAAGATAGGAGTAGACCTATGGAGTGATTTATGGAGCATAAATCTTTTGTACCCGAGGAGTATGGTGCGGGACCACCTAAAACATGTAAGCTTTCATGAATTGACAAAGCCATTCCTCCTTCTGTATAGGTTGTACCTTAGAGGAATATGAGTGAATTAGATAGGGGTGGGTGTAGAAGAAAGTTTTTAGGGGTGATAAAGGGATTAGAGTAGTATGAGAATACTGCCTTGTTAAGAAACATAGATTTTTGTGCCTTTTGAGTAATGCTAGAGAGTGAATTTTTGAGAATTTGAATGAAAATAGGTTGGAACTTGTTGGAAACTATTGAAACAAGTGTATTTAATGGTGTTTAAGAGCTCTAAGTGATTAAGAGTAACCCAAGAAGAGTAAAAGTTTGAAACCCTAGTTGGAAGGGGCAAAAACAAGGGAAAATTGGTGATTTTACAAAGAAAGTGTAAGCAAAATTTTGGGGGAGCATAATACAATGACGTTTTAAGTTTAAGTAGACAAAATTAAGAGGGAATGAAGTGGTTTCAAGATTGAGTAAGGTCACAGCATACAAGTTCCAATAAGCCCTACCAACAAGCCAATGACCTGTTTTGATAAAAAGCTTTGGTAGACATGTATGAAAAATGTGGTAACATAGACAAGGCAATGGACTATTTGAAGAAAAGCCTCAAAGAAATGTGGTCTATGACCACAATCTTGCCTATTAGTGTATGCACTACTTTATCCATCTATGCGCTAAACCTACCCATGTGCTACTTTATCACACGTATGCGCTAGTCTATCATCTATATGTGCAATTTTGAATGTGCTGAATAAAAAAATCTATGTGCAAAAAAAAAAGCTCGCATGCACTAAAACAGTATGCAACATTTTAAAATTTTCAAAATGTGCCCAAAATTCATGAAAAAAAATCACAAAAGTGGTTTAGAATCTTAAAGGGGGTCCATAAGTAGTAGGTCTCTGATGTCGGCATACCCTCTCAACTCTATGTCTCTCGTAATGGATCGCCATCTCTTCTACAGTCACTCAGAGCTCTCCAATCACCAAAATGCAATAGTAAAAATGACAATGATTTTTTACCTTTTTACACCTTTTAAGGGGGTATTATTTTTATTTTCACCAAGCTTATAGCTATTTCATCCAAGGAGGCCTTTTGTACTTTTTCATTGGGAGATAAATCGATAAACATACATCAAATTATTGTAAATTTTCAAATATTCAAAAATCATCAAAAACATCAGCAATTCCACAAACACGCGCTTTCTCTCCTGTGGGGGCATATAACATCATTGATCAATTTTTTAAAATCTGGAGCAAATTTTCTTTATCTGCTTTTTTCTTTGAAGCAATACATAAAACACATCACTTCAAAGAGGGGCAAAATGTATACACTTAAAAATGGGCACATCATATTAAGTCTAGTAATTAATTAAATACAAGTTATTTAATTAATCTTCTAATTTTGTCTACATATAAATAAATTTAATTATTTATTAATATTGTTCACTTTCTAATTCTTCTATTCTAATTAAATAAATAAGTAACTTATTTAATTATTATCATGTTTCTATTTTCCTCTTAATTAATTAAATAAATTTTATAGTTTATTTAAATTAATTATCCTATTGCTTTAAATTTGAATTTTTAATTCACATAAAGTAAATGTTCTTCTAAATTCATAACTCATCATCATTTCTTTAAATTTTCATTTCACATATAACTAAATATTTTAAATATTTAATTAGAAACTTTTTATTGACTTTTTACACATAATTATGGAAGCTTCTAAATCCACATGTCACATGAAATTAAATAATTTTATTATTTAATTATTAAATTATCCTCAACTACCAACTAACTCTCAACTAAAAAGTGACAAATGGCCATCTTCCTTCATTTTTGAATGGAAAAGGTTTTGTAGGAGGAAACATCTTCCTTGTTTCTCTCCAACCTCTTAATCTTCCACCGTTCATCTTACCAGACTCGTTTTCAACCGTTGATCTTTGCTAACTAATATTTTACCTCCAAAAATTCTATAAATAGGACCTCTTTGGTGCTTTGAAAATCATGGTTGCATAGCGTAAGAATTATAGTTGAATAATCAAGCATTTATCATAGTAATATCCTAAATTTCATAATCATAGCATATTATATTAGTTTTCATCATCTTAGCTTAGATAATCATGGTAGAATAGCTTGCATAATCTGTTCTTAGTTTCATTATTTCACATCATTTAGCATAAGAATGCATTTGCATTTCATCTCATTCTCTAGGTTGTCATTTTGTTGAGCTTCTTCTTACACAATCTGAGAGCAAGCAGCTTAAAACGAATCCTTGGAGATAGAGGACAATGGGATGGTTTTGAAGAATCTATTGGATTTGAAGTTTGTTTAGCTTTAAATTAGATTCTTTGATATAATTTTTCATTGGTGTGTTGTTTAACTTATTTGCGTACACATATTTTCACACATTTTTGGCGCCCACCATGGGGCACTTGCCCTATTTTTAATATTTAATTATAGGATTTCTGGCAGGTTACAAATTGGACTCGCGGTTTAGCGCATACAAGACCCATTTTAGCACATACATGTTATAGTTTAGCACATACGAGGCCTATTCTAGCGCATACATGTTGTGGTTTAGCACAAACGAGACCCGCTTTAGTGCATACATGTTATAGCATCATTGATCAATTTTTCAAAATTTGGGGCATATTTTCTTTATTTGATTTTTTTTTGAAGCAATGCGTAAAACACATCACTTCAAAGAGGGGAAAAATATATACACTTAAAAATGGGCACATCATATTAAGTCTAGTAATTAATTAAATGCAAGTTATTTCATTAATCTTCTAATTCCATCTACATATAAATAAATTTAATTATTTATTTATATTGTTCACTTTCTAATTCTTCTATTCTAATTAAATAAATAAGTTTATTTAATTATTACCATGTTTTTATTTTCCTCTTAATTAATTAAATAAATTTTATAGTTTATTTAAATTAATTATTGTTTTAAATTTGAATTTTTAATTCAAATAAAGTAGATGTTCTTCTAAATTCATAACTCATCATCATTTCTTTAAATTCTCATTTCACATATAATTAAATATTTTAAATATTCAATTAGAAACTTCTTATCCACTTTTTACACATAATTAAATATTAATATTTAATTATGGAAGCTTCTAAATCCACATGTCACATGAAATTAAATAATTTTATTATTTAATTATTAAATTATCCTGAACTACCAACTAACTCTCATAACTAAAAAGTGACAAATGGCCATCTTCCTTCATTTTTGAATAGAAAAGATTTTGCAGGAGGAAACATCTTCCTTCTTTCTCTCTAGCCTCCATATTTCTCTCCAACCTCTTGATCTTCCATCGTTCATCTTACCAGACTCAATTTCAACAGTTGCCAACTAAGCTTTTCCCTCCAAAATTCTATAAATAGGACCTCTTTGTGCTTTGAAAATCCTAGTTGCATAGCATAAGAATTATAGTTGAATGATCGAACATTTAGCATCTTAATATCCTAGATTTCATAATCATAACATATTATATTAGTTTTCATCATCTTAGCTTAGATAATCATAATAGAATAGCTTGCATAATATGTTCTTAGTTTCATTATCTCACATCATTTCGCATAAGAATGCATTTTGTATATCATCTCATTCTCTAGGTTGTCATTGTGTTAAGCTTCTGCTTACACAATCTGAGAGCAAGCAGCTTAAAATGAGTCCTTGGAGATAGAGGACAATGGGACGGTTTTGAAGAATTTGTTGGGTTTGAAGTTTGTTTAGCTTTAAATTAGATTATTTGATATAATGTTTCATTGGTGTGTTTTTTAACTTATTTGTTTCCACAATTTCCACACACATTTTTGGCGCCCACCATGGGGCACTTGCCCCATTTTTAATATTTTATTATAGATTTTCTGGCAGGTTACAAACTAGACTCGCGGTTTAGCGCATACGATAGTGCATACATGTTATAGTTTAGCGCATATGAGGCATGTTTCAACGCATACATGCTCTATTATAAGGCATTTATGTGTTCTTTCAATGCATACATACTCTGTTATAAGGCATTTATGTGTTCTTTCAATGCATGCATACTTTGTTACAGTGCATTTATGTGTTCTTTCAGTGCATATATGCTCTATTATAGCGCATTTATGTTTTCTTTCAGCGCATACCTAATATGTTTTAGTGCATTTATGTGTTCTTTTAGCGCATTCATGAGACTACAATTTTTACACATACATGTTATAACATCATTGATCAATTTTTAAAGGAAATGATTAACACACATATAATTTTTTAGCTTTCACCACCTAAAATCAATGTTTGTGTTTTGAAATTTAAATTTATTGAAACTAATGGAATATATAACTCTTAATGTAGCTTATGTTTATAATTTTGAATTAAAAAAAATGAATTAGCTATAATTTTTATAAATTTAATATTAGAATTTGAAGTGCTGAAATTTTCAAAAAGTGAGGTTAATGGGATGTCGTAAAAAAGAGAAAAATGTTATATTTTTCTTTTACTTTTTTCTCCACATAGATTAATTTAAAATCTAATGCAGGGAAAAAAAAATATTTTGATGAATATTTAGTTTTTAATATTTTTTTTAAGTCAAACTTACTAAAAATGTCTTAGTTTTCATGGGACATCAACTTTTATCTACATTTTTTATTAGATGCATTTTTTTTGGATTCAACTGTGTGTATTTATTTGGATTGATGTTTTGAATCACACTCAGTAATTGCATCTAATTCTTATGGACTATGGAAAAATCATTCCTACTAAATTTTTTAATTTTTTTTAAATACCCTCTTGGAGAGAATTCTCTCCTCTAATGCACTATGTATTTTTTTAGAAAATTAAACATTTTTTAGTACTTTAAAAAAAATTAATCACCCTCATATTTGACTATTCAAACCTACTTACAATAATTTTAAAAAATATATCCAAAAAAAAAATTGGATTCTAGACTCTAAGATCTACAAATGGGTATTTTCATATTTCATAAAAATACCCCTTATTGGAGAATTTGACCCAAAAGAGGAGTTAAGCTACCACCTAGGTAGCCATATAGATAATTTTGGGTGAAAGGGTTTCAATCAAAACCATTTCAACCAAAATTATTTTATTCAAAATCTTTCATATAAATTCAACTATGATTCAAATTTTCAATCAGAAAAAATATATTTTATCATTTTAGGTGAAAGGGTATTACTTGAAACTATATGTGCCACATATATGTTACATGGTTTGGAGTGAAATTGTTTCACTTGAAATTATTTAGGATGAAAACTATTTTGTTCACAAAAATTATGACACAACTCTATGCTATTACTCTAATTAAAGGTATTTCTCTACCTAATTCTTTAGCTCAACTTGTTTATAGCCATTTTATTGATGAGTACTTTATCTCTTAAAAGAGGAGAAAATATCAATCAAACCTTGTACTTGTTAGTGTGTTAATTTTAACATAGGGTAATTAGTTTTTTCCCATACTAGGTGGTTGTTCACATGTTGCATTTTTCTTGCCTTTAAAAGGTTGTACATTATGTATTTTTCAATATCTCATTTTCATTCACTTTTGGTGAAATAGTGTGTGCTTCTCTCATGCATTGTGAAGGATTTTTTGTTGCAGATTGTGTTGGCCCACAGTTGTCATTGCACCAAAAGATCAACCTATTAATGTCTAATACAACTGCCAGAGTTAATGGATCTATGGGAGGTGGTTAATCCATATCACGAATAGGGGATTTGAACTCGGAACCTTTGGCTCTGATACCAATTGTTGGCCCACAGTTGTCATTGCACCAAAAGATCAACCTATTAATGTCTGATACAACTGTTAGAGTTAATGGATCTACGAGAAGTGGTTATTCTATGTCACGAATCTTGAGGGGAGTGTTGACCATCTACCAATAGATGATGATTCTAGGTTCAGTGGTCTCCACCTAGATGGTATTAGAGCCAACCATTCTTCCCTCCTTCCTTTAAGAGTTTTCATCAAAAATTTTTGAGATTGTTTATTTGTTTAAATTGTTTAGGTATTTGAAATTTGAAATTTCAAAGTTGCCTATCTGTCATTTTTTCCTGGAAGAGAGATTCTATGTAGTTTGTTGAGTCATGAATTCTTCTTGTTGCCAATAATGTTTTGAAGAGGTGCAATTTTTTTTGTTGAAGAAGTCATTTTGTGGAGGAGTTGCATTTTCTTTTTGTAAGTTATTTTTTTCCTGCACTTAGGTGAACTTCATTGCAGAGGGTTGTGTCTCATTTCCTAAAGGCCTAATAGAACCAGAGAAGAGGTTTTTCAAACAATTTGAAGGTAGCAATTCAAAATTGGAGGAGGCCATTTGTTTTCTTGTAGTCATGGATCCTTGCATTTGTGAGGCGTTTTGTTTTTTTCTTGGCGATTTTGGAGGCCCATTTTTTTTTTCTGTAGAAGCGATTCATTTATAGGGGCATTTTTTCCATCACTATGGCTATGAATTTCCATGGTTGGTGTGATTCTATCTAGTAGCCACAATTTTTTGAAGGAATTTTAATTTTTGCAAGAGTTTGCATTAATCTTTTGGGTGCCAGTCCGACTGCAGCATCAATACTTTTTATGTTGGATTGTGACAACAAGAAAAAGATTGTGAAAATCAATCACAACAATAAAAACAAGATTGTTATAAAAATTAAACAATCTTTCTCTTATTTTAGAAAAAGAACAGTTATTTTCTTTCGGAAGGAAGATTTCAATTTTCTTTGAAAGAATAAATCTGGTTTTATTCTATGTTGAGAGATTATTGCTTTTCTTCAAGAGGTTATAAATATTTGTTCTCTTGAAGGAAAAAATAAGGTGTATTGTACGAGCAATATTGCTGTAGCCGTGAAGATTGCAGATGTAATTGTTTTTCCTTGAGCAATAAGATTACCAATACTTGCCCCGTGGATGTTTCCTTGGCAAATTGTCAAGGTTTTACCACGTAAATTTGTGTGCTTCAATTTGTCCTATTATTCTTCTTTATTTTTCTCATTATTTATTTGCATATAATTTGTGTTATAAATTTAATGACTCTGGGTTAATGCTTCCGCAATTTATAACAATTGGTATCAGAGCTATTTTTTTTTGCATTAACTGTGTTAGAATTTGGTGTTGATTCTGTAGCATCAAATGGCAAAGGTTTCAAATACAAGATTTGAGGTGGAGAAATTTAATGGAAAGAATAATTTTGAGCTTTGGAAACTCAAAATGTGTGATTTGTTAGTGCAGCAAGGTTTGCACAAGGCATTGGTAGGAAAATCAAAGAAACCTGCAGATATGTCTGATGAGGATTGGGAAGATCTAGATATGAGAGCTCTTAGCACAATTCGTTTGTGTTTGGCAGATGAGGTTCTTTTTAATATTGTTGGAGAAAGTTTGGCTGCAGGCTTATGGAGCAAAATGGAGAGTCTTTATATGACAAAATCCTTGACAAACCGGATCTACTTGAAGAGGCAATTGTATAGTTTGTGAATGAAGGAAGGTATAAAAATTGTTGATCATTTAAATGTTTTCAATACTCTTATTTGTCAATTATCTAGTATGGGTGTAAAAATCGAAGATGAAGACAAGGCAGTTACTCTTTTGTGTTCATTGCCCGATTCTTGGAATCACTTAGTCACTTCTATTAGCTTTAGCACAACTGACACCCTTGAATTTGATTCTATTGTGGGAGCTTTGTTGTCTAAAGAGGTGCGCAGGAAGTCTAATACAGAAACCTCCACATCGGAAGAAATGGTGGCTAGAGGTTGATCCATAGAAAAAGGGGAGAATTCGAGAGGAACATCCAGATCTAAGTCAAAAGGAAAAAAGGGTAAGGGAAAATGTTGGTTTTGCAATAAATCTTGGCATCTCAAGAAATATTGTTGGAAGAGGAAAGAAGAGAACAATGACTCCCAAAAGGAAGCAAATCCAGCTGAGTCAATTTTAGGTATGGTAGATGAGGTATTATCTATTTGTGGTTTTTCACAACCTGATGAGGATTGGTTATTAGATTCTGGTGCTTCAAATCATATGTGTCCACATAGGAATTGGTTTTCTACTTACCAAGCTATTGATGGCGGTGTTGTTCTTGCGGGAAACAATGTTTCATGTAAGACTATTGGGATTGGGAGCATTAAGATTAAAATGTTTGATGGTGTTGTAAAAACATTAACAGAGGTAAGACATGTACCAGAACTTAAAAGGAATTTAATTTCTTTAGGAGTTTTAGATTCTGGTGGTTATAAATTTTCTAGTCAAGGTGGAGTGCTGAAAGTATCCAAAGGAATTTTGATGGTCATGAAGCCTACAAAAGTTGGAAACCTTTACAGGCTAAGTGGGAATACTGAGGTAAATGAAGTTGTGGTGGTATCTAAGGAAATAGATGATTCTACTCATTTATGGCATCAACGATTGGGTCATATGAGTGAGAAAGGGCTAAAGGTACTGGTGAACCATAAGTTACTTCCAAATTTAAAGTCTTTGAATTTGAATTTTTGCAAGCATTGTGTCTTTGGAAAGCAGTGTAGACAGAAGTTTAAATCAGGTAGTCATACAAGTAAGGGTGTTCTAGACTATATTCATTCAGATGTTTGGGGACCATCTCCTACAGTTTCCTTTGGAGGAGCCTCATATTTTTTGACATTTATAGATGATTACTCTAGAAAGGTGTGGGTCTATATTCTTAAGAGTAAAGCTGATGTGTTTGGTGTATTTTAAGCAGTTTAGAGCTTTGGTTGAAAATATTACTAGTAGATCAATCAAATGTTTAAGAACAGATAATGGAGGCGAGTTCACATCATTGGAGTTTAAAAATTATTGTAAGGAAGCTGGGATCAAAAGACATAAAACCATAGTTTACACTCCTCAACAAAATGGTGTTGTTGAACGCATGAATAGGACTCTTCTAGAGAGAGCAAGGAGTATGCTCAGTAATGCCAAGTTGGAGCAAGACTTGTGGGCAGAAGCAATTAATACAGCATGCTATCTAATAAATCAATCACCATCAGTTGCAATAGATTGTAAGATTCCTGAAGAGGTATGGACAGGTCATTCATGTAATTATTCAAATCTGAAAATTTTTGGTTGTGATGCATATGCTCTTATTTCAAAGGATCAGCATTCTAAATTAGACCCCAAATCTAAGAAATACATTTTTGTTGGTTATGGTGATGGAATTAAGGGATATAGATTGTGGGATCCTACTACCCAAAAAATCATCATTAGCAGAGATGTAGTGTTTGATGAATCTTCTCTAATAAAATCAGACATTGTAGAAGTTGATTTGGAGCAGGAACAAGTACCTCAATATCAACAAGTTTAGTTGGAAACTCAACCATCTACAAAAGATAGGGAGCGAGAAGAAGCTTCTGAAGATGAAGATGTGAATGTAGGAAATATACAGGAAAATGTAGAAATACCACAACCATCTCTAAGGAGATCTACACGAGTCAGAAATCCTTCTAAAAGGTATGATGATTTTGTTTCACCAGTTGCTTTGATTTCTAATGATGGGGAACCAAGTTGTTATCAGGAAGCAATGGATGACACTGAAAATGCTAAATGGAAAATAGCAATGAAAGAAGAAATCAATTCCTTGGAGAAGAATAAAACATGGGACTTGGTAGAACTTCCAAAGGGTAGGAAAGTTGTTGGTTGCAAATGGGTCTACAAACTGAAGAAGGGTATTGATGATAAAATTGAAAGGTACAAGGCAAGACTAGTAGCAAAAGGATATTCTCAAAAGGAAGGTATTGACTTTCATGAAATTTTTTCACCAGTTGTTAAGCTTGTTTCTATTCGGGTTGTTTTAGCATTAGTTGCATTACTTGATCCTGAGTTGGAACAACTAGATGTTAAAACAAAATTTTTACATGGAGATTTGGATGAGGAGATATATATGGAACAACCAGAAGGGTTTGTTCAAGATCGCAACAAGAAATTTGTTTGCAAACTCAAGAAGTCATTGTATGGCCTGAAGCAGTCACCTAGGCAATGGTACAAGAAGTTTGATTCCTTCATGGTGAGCCAAAACTTCACAAGAAGTGAGTATGACCATTGTGTTTACTTTGAAAGTTTAGAAAATGGTTTATTCATTATCTTGGTGTTATATGTTGATGACATGCTTGTAACAAGCAAAAGCATGGTTGAAATTAATAAGTTGAAGGCTCAGTTGGCTAGGACATTTGATATGAAGGATCTAGGAGCAACAAAACAAATTTTGGGCATTGAAATACATAGAGACAAGGAACATGGCAAGCTTTGGTTATCACAGAAGAAATATGTGGAGAAAATCCTCATAAGATTTGGTATGCAAAATGTGAAACCAGTAAATATCCCTTTAGCTTCCCATTTTAAGCTTTCTTCAAGTTTATGTCCTATTAATAATGAAGAAAAGGATTATATGTCTCGTGTACCATATGCTAATGTAGTAGGAAGTTTAATGTATGCGATGGTATGTACGAGACCGGATATTTCACATGCAGTTGGTGTTGTCAGTAGATACATGGCAAATCCAGGAAAATAGCATTGGGCAGCAGTGAAATGGGTGCTTCGGTATCTTAGAGGCACAAGTGGTTATTGTATCACCTATAATGGTTGTAGTGATTCAGTATGTGGTTATGTTGATTCAGATTTTGCAGGTGATTTGGACAAAAGGAGATCCACTTCAGGTTATGTCTTTACTCTTGCAGGTGGAGCTATTTGTTGGATGTCAAAGCTTCAAGAAACAGTTGCTTTATCCACAACTGAGGCAGAATATATGGCTGTCTCACATGCATGTAAAGAGGCAATTTGGTTGAAAGGTCTTTTGGGTGAGCTTGGAAAAGTGCAAGACAAAGTGATTATATTTTGTGATAGTCAAAGTGCTATCCATTTGGCCAAAAATCTAGCTTATCACAAAAGGACCAAGCATATTGAAATTAAGTACCATTTTGTAAGACAAGTTATTGATGGAGGTGGAGTAACCCTTGAAAAGGTTCATACACCTAAAAATTGTGCAGATATGTTTACTAAACCAGTACTGGTAGAGAAGTTGAAATGGAGTGTGGCTTCTCTTGGTATGCAAAAGGGGTGATGCATGGGCTTGGGCAAGTATTAGGTAAATTGTTGTCAAGGTGGAGATTGTTGGATTGTGACAACAAGAAAAAGATTGTGAAAATCAATCACAACAATAAAAACAAGATCGTTAAAACATAAAACAATCTTTCTCGTATTTTAGAAAAAGAACAGTTATTTGCTTTCGGAAGGAAGATTTCAATTTTCTTTGAAAGAATAAATCTGGTTTTATTCTATGTTGAGAGATTATTGTTTTTCTTCAAGAGGTTATAAATATTTGTTCTCTTGAAGGAAAAAATAAGGTGTATTGTACGAGCAATATTGTTGCAGCCATGAAGATTGCAGATGTAATTGTTTTTCCTTGAGCAATAAGATTACCAATACTTTCCCCGTGGATGTTTCCTTGGCAAATTATCAAGGTTTTACCACGTAAATTTGTGTGCTTCAATTTGTCCTGTTATTCTTCTTTATTTTTCTCATTATTTATTTGCATCTAATTTGTGTTGTAAATTTAATGACTCTGGGTTAATGCTTCCGCAATTTATAACATTTTCCAATGCCTACTCCTGGTCCCCCTTTCTTCTTGCCACCTATTCTTCTTGTTCGTCGACCTTTTAACTTTTGCAAACATTTTTTGGTGGATTCTACTATTATCAACGGATTTTGAAGGAATTATTTTCTATTTGGAGGGCGTGATAATTTCCTCTACTGGCATGATTCCTTTTGGTGGCTGCATTTTTCTGTGGAGGGGGTGATTCTCATTTGTTTCAGGCACTATTAGAGGCGTTAATTTGCATCAGAGGTAGATATTCTATTCTTTGGAAGCTTTATTTTTCAGTTTCAAAGGGTCGTGTTTTTTTACCTACACTTGGGCGTTTAAATTTGAAGAGGCCCAATCGGCTTAGGAGAGGCTCGATTCTTCATCTTTGGAGGTCAAAAATCATTCCTCAGGGGGCGTGATTTACACTGCAGTTGAGGAATGTTTTCCTTCCTTCTATGGACTGTAGGGCACATGATTCTCTTTCTGAGGCACTTGAAGATCAAGTTGGGTGTGATTTTGTGAAGCAGTAATCTCTATTGAATTCGTTTTGTTGTTTGGAGGTGGCTAGTGTTTAAGAGGCCCAATTTTTTTTGTCCATTTGTGGCACTATTTTCTTAAAAATGGAAGTGGTATCAAACTTTATATTTTATAAAGTTTTCCCTGAAATATTTCATTTTAGGGCTTTTGTGCAACCGAAGTGGTGTGGGCCCCAAGTTTTTAAAGTTGTTGCTAGAAAAAATATCCCACATTGGCAGCGTGGGGTAGCTTTTTGCTATTTTAATAACGTTGTAGTGCTTTTGATTGTTGTGAGGAAGTCTTACAAGGCTAATTTTTTGGTGTGCTTGGTGGAGTTGACATGGAGATCAAGCAATGAGGCTAACCATCTTTTGCACCAAATCAGGTTTAATTCTTTTTTGGAAGTTTTTTGAAAGCACTATCTTTGAATTTTTTTGAAAAACTTAGTTATAATGGTTTCTTTGGAGTGATTTCATTTGCACCCATCTTAGTGAGTATAATCTAATGTCATATTTGTATAATGAAGTTCCTATTTTAGACACACATAGTGAGTATACTATTTGGAAAGGATATAGGGCTAGAGCCTTTAGAGTTATTTTTGAGGATATAAATGATGAAGACCTTTTGGATTCACTTGTTCATTTTGAGACCCCTTATGCTCTTTGGACTTACCTTCGAGAATCATATGAAGATCTTGATACTCTGTCATCTCTCGATGACCCTCCTTCCAATACCACTATGTCTCTTTGTTCTTCAGAGAAGATAGACCATGCTTGTGATCCTTTGGAGGTTTTTGAGACTTCAAATATGGTTGTAATTTCTTTAAAGGTTCCTAATTCTCTATCAAAGATAGTTGATCCACCTTCATTGAATACTTCCATCATTCCTGAGCAACAAGATTATCTTTTCTTCCTGATTGGGATTCTTATTTGTTAGACATTGCTTTATTGTTGGTGGAATCTCACATTTTTGACTTGGAAGACATATTTGAGGGCATATCCCTTCCATTTGATTATAGTTGTGGTACTATTGTTATCACTCCATCTCAGTCTCTAGAGAATGTTCAGAATCAATTTCCAATGGTACCTTGTTTGTCACCTTCTATTGTGAATGGGCATGTTCTTGATTGGTTTGTGGCATCATCTTTCAAGGTCTTAGCGACACATGAGCATATTTTAGAGACATTTTTATTCTACGTTTGGATTTCACTTGCTAATTCCTATCCAGAGTGGGAAGCATACCTGCATTTGTACTTGGTTTTGTTTCTTCCAAAAGGGAGACAAGTTGTTTGTTGACATTGGATTATGTTTTATTTTCAGGCACTTACCATTTTTGCAGGAAATTACACATTGTGGGGGGATATATAGTCTCTCTTTTTCCCTCTTATGGGGGGGGCATTGATTGTATATACATGATGTATGTAGTCCTTGGGGGTGTTATTAATTCCTCCATCCATGCATCATTTTTGTTTTATTTTCTTTGTTTTAGAGAGTGGTTTTTTTCCACAAGGTTTATCTCCTTGTCTCTAGTTGTGAGAGATTCTTTTTTGCATTGTAAATGGGTACCTAACATGGTTGTCTAGTTGAGACCCATATTGCATCTTCATTTTGCATAATAGTTCTCCCTAAGTTTTCACTTAAGGGGGGGTGTTAGTGTGTTAATTTTAACATAAGGTAATTATTATTATTTTCCGTATTGGGTGGTTGTTCACCCATTGCATTTTTCTTGCCTTTAAAAGGCTATATATTATGTATTTTGCAGTATCTCATTTTTATTCACTTTTGGTGAAATAGTGTGTGCTTCTCTTGTGTATTGTGAAGGTTTTTTGTTTCAGATGGTGATTCTTGGTTTAGTGGTCTCCACCTACAGTACTATCTAGGTATTTTTGATAAAGCCTTTGCTTTTACATTCAATAATATAAAACTCAATGTTATAGATAATCCTTCTTACCCATGTCTTCTTGGTTCAATTGCTATGGTTGGGAATGCATTCATCATGCTAAAGTTTTTAGATTTTTTTATATTCCCTTAACTTTTCAAGCATCCTAGGCATCTTTGTTGCAAGATATTCTTACTAGAAATGAAAAGAAATTGGATTACTAGGTTAGAAAACCTTTATCACTAACAAGTAAATTTCATTTTTATTCTAAAATAATCATTTTTACTCACATTTATTACTATTCATGTTGAGTTCCCTCTAAGGCTTCCTACATGAAGCTAGAAAATATTATTCATGATTTTCTTTAACCATTGTTAGAGAATCATATGGGATTTCATCGAGTGACTTGATAATTTTGTTTATCTCCCCAAGGAATCTAGATGATTTGGATTACTATCCACTCAATGTTAGGCTTTGAATCTCTAAATCAAGTGGATTATTCACACCCTTTAGTAAAATGTAGCTTGAAATTTTTTAGCATAGTATTGTATCTCTTCTATTCATCTTAATAGGTGGCCCACTTGGAAAGATATTAGGCTTCGTATCCTTCTAATCATGAAAGATGTTCAAATTCAAATGAATTTTATTATAGAAATAATTTGGAGGGCTTGGGAAGCCATGAAACCTTGGGTACATTAGAATGGTTCTAGATTCAATAATAGCCTTTCTATTAACTAGTAGAATATTTGGGAGTATTTTATTTTTGAAGGCAACAATCACCCTCTTGTGAAGATGTCGTAGATTCATGCTATATGGATTTTTTTTTAATGAATTAAAACTACTTAGGACATTATTTTTAGAGCTTCCACTTCATGGAATGAAGCTAAGACCAAGTTTCACCTTTCTAATCAAATATTGTGAAACTTTTGATATGGTTATAGGAACTATCTTGATTGATATGATTCATAAAATTGATGTCAAGTCCTACAAACCTTAGTGGAAAGGTTGTAAGTAGTGTCCAAACACCACTTTCCAACATTATAAGTTTCAACAAGGATATCACTATCTCTTTCATCATTTTCCCATAGTGCCCACCTTAAGTCAAAGGTGGTATTTGTAGTCACCAATTTATTTTTGTCAGTGTAGATTTCACTCTATCTAGTTGATAATTTTGGAACCAAAATAACTCACTTTATCTAGTGCCTTATTTTTTAAGGCCTCCCTATGAGCTCTCAATTATCCACTTGGGATTCTTTGACCCTAGTATCCTTTCTATGAACAAAAAGATTCTTTCAAATATATTTTATATTTTTTCCTAGATTTCAAAATGTTTGAATTTGGTTATGTGATTTTTTTAAGTCATTAAAACCATAACCTTTTTATGAAATATGGCTCTTTTATAGGATTAGTCTCATATCCCCCATAAATTCACTCAAATTTGACATCATTTTAGGGTGGATATTCTATTTAGCATATGAAAAAAAAGAAGTTGGGTATTATTTTCAATTGTTTCATGGACCATCATGTTTTGTTATATATGCTAAATTTATAATGTTCTAATACAATTTTAATTCCAAACCAATAAATTTGTACTTGAGGTGGCTCACTTATAGGTGTAACTTGATCACTAGGGTAATACCCCTTATGTTGTCGTATTCCCCCTATCTCTCTCTTCCTCATGGGGGTACCTCCCCTCCTTGTGGGTACCACCATGGACATAGCCTTTATGCTCAAAGAAATTAAGATAATTAATCATATGCTTCTTCGCCTACTGTGAGAAGGGATCATGGTCAGTGAGGCTAGTTGCAACTTTCTCTTCAACACTTGACCTCTTCACTACCTAAAAAAGGAACTTCTAGGAAGAAAATGAGAGGTCCTACAAGTTGGTTTAATTCCAATAAATTCCCTCAACTAGCTCTTGCTATCTCACCTAGTTATGCAAATGAAGAAGAAGATAATAATAAGGAAAAAGATACTAATAGGTGAGACCCTCCCATTGAAAATTTGAACTCCACGGATGTATGAGATAAGTCAAATGACCAAGATCATCCTCCTCCTCCCACTATTACTACCCTCATTGTTGCTTAGTGGCTTTGTTTTATGATTTTATGCTCTAGGTTGTCACGTCTAGACTTTAGGGGTGACTATTTTCACCCACCATTTTTGTGAATATGTATAACATTATTTTATAAAGGGTAATATAGAAACTTATTCTCACTCACACACACACACACTTTTTTAATAATTTAATATTAAAATTTTAAAATTACTATAAATTATTTTACTTGAAATATCAGTTATTAATATAAATTTCAATGGTATATTGTAAGTATTTTGATATGTACACTTCGATATAAAAATTTCTAAAGTAAAGTTATATAGAAATAGTTAAGTTCAAAGCATAAAATATATTTTGTAGATTTGTTTAACTGTGTCATCATACCCAAAGATGTAACAGAAACCTGACAAATATAATCAAACCATGAAATTTAATTCATTACTTTTCAAGATAATCAAAACCAATAAGAATAAACAAAGAGGTAGTTAAAAATGAATAAGAATAGTTTTTGCATGTCTTTTTTATGTTGTGATTTATTTAAAAAATTCCACCATGACATCAAATGACCTAATAATTAGTAATAATGACACTTTATTGATTGAAAGGCCACCAAAATTGTTAGAGAAACCAATAGAAAAAACAAACACTATATCTATAATATGATCTAATTCCTACAATCTTATCTTTTATAACCAACCATATTACATGTAAATCATTACAATTTTTCTCTATTTTTTCTTCTTTTCATTTGTTTTTGGCCAAAGGATAAAAATATATTAATCATTCCAAATAGCAAAAATTAAAATAGAAAACAACTAAAGTGACTTTCCACCAAACCACAACCACCAAGAACCGAGAGAACCAATAAAACCAAGAATAAATAAACCAAAATCATAGGTTGTTATCATGAATCTCTACACTTCTTATTAATGACCGATAATTTAAATAACGAAACTCAATGAATAAAAAATAAAAATATCAAATGCATCATTGAGAATGCCGTAGCGATTGTGGAAGACATGAAGATGGGCTTGAAAGGAACGACATGTAACTTTCAGAAGCCTTTCTCTCCATGGGAAATGACAAAGGCCAAAAGACAGACGAGACATCCCAAGCTTTATCATACCGCCTTAGGACATTGCTCTTCTTCTTCCACGCATAACAGTTGCTCAAACCGTCTTTTGAACATTAAATTTCACATGCTGCAAACATAGCGAGGGGCGCCTCTGGATGAAGATTACCATCTCCAAACGCATATGTTAATTGCTGGATTTGATTGTCGGCATCACCATGCGGGCAGCAACGTTAGGGTGCCTTCGCGGGTGGCTAATGTTTCTGTGGGTGGTCGTTGGATTTGGGATGTATCCATTCCTCTACACATACCTGCCTTTTTTCCGGTGGCCATATTCGCAATTCGCTTATATATTACTTGTGGTTGTGATGGTGTTTATTATGACCAGAAAGCGAGGTGATGCATCGCCAAACCCGCTGCAGCAGCCGTCGCCGTCTTCTTCCTGCGTTGATACGATTCCCGTGGATATAGGCCTATTCACTTACAGAAGTCATCAACAACAAGAACAAGAGGAATGCGTTATCTGTCTCTGTGAATATCAAGATGAGGATCAACTGGCGGCGCTTCCACCTTGTCAACACAATTTCCACGTGGACTGTATTCGAAGGTGGCTGCAGTGCCAGCCCAGATGTCCCATCTGCAACTCATGTCTGCTTCAGAAATTGGGATCTGCTGAAAAGGATGACGCCCTTCACCTTCCACTTCCGCTCCCTTTGGCTGCAGGAAATATGACCCAAGAAAACGTAGGGAGCGAAGGGAACGTGTAATCAGTAAAGGTCAGATTGAAATGGTGTTTTGTTTCCTCTTTTTGTCTCGGTTGTGGGTGGCAATTGAGTTTATTGAAATAAATGGCCAATAGGTTGAAGCATAAAGAAAAATTGCAGCAAATATAAATGTACAATATATTATATAACAATAGATAAATTACAGAGCAATAGAACAAATTAGATCTGAGATTTTTTGGGTGTCTGATTCACAATGGTGAAGTGGGTGTCATGCTTATAGATCTCATTTTGAAGTCTGGAAGAGCCTAGAATAGATAGTAGAAAAATTTAGAGAAAAAAATTTAAAAGAGTGGGAAAATGCTATATGTCAAAATAATTTGGATGTTAAAATATTTTAGGTAACATGGAGACAATTTATCGATTAAATATTAATTTTCAATTGGATGAGATGATGTGTAAGGAGGATAAGATACATCACATTATTTACAGTTTTATATGCACTTCTTTGAGGTGTCGTATGTTGTGAAGTTTTACAAATTATATTGTAAATAAAATTTTAGTAAATATATATGTAATTTGATTTTTGGTTTTATAAAAACATTATCAAGTTAGAAATAAAACCATGATGAAGTCTTTAATATTTTGGATTTAGTATGATATACATATTTTTTTGTCAATTTAATAATTTTTTGATTGTAACAAAATATAATAGTTAGATAATCTTATAGTATATGTGTTTGTTGGCAACAAATAAGCTTTTATTTGAAGAACTATAAATTTTCAAGTGTTATTTTTACTAGAGAGTTGGGTTGATGGGAATTTTAATATGATTAGTAATTCAAGTTAAAAGATCACTTTGTCTCTCTTAAAAGAATATCAAATTCCTAGAAGAGGATTAACTCACCAAATGGTCTATATTACTAGGTCATGACACTACAAGATAACTCAATGATCTATGTAGATGTCTCCTTTTAAATATTTTTATGATATATAAATCTTGGAATGCAATTAAGCCATACTAAAATTGTCAGCCAAATAAATAATTAGTTGTACCAATGATCGGTATTCTTAATTCAAATCACATTAATACATTGATCTAGAAATATTTATTACATTTAATTATCATTTCAAACTTGACTTTCATCAATGAATATATTTGCAAACCATAGATCTAGTCTTTTTGTAATAGTAAGATACAAATTTACTCAAAATAATCATCACTCTTAATTAAATCAATTAATCAATGATATATCGCTTTTAAGTATCTTCATGTCATTATCTTGGAAATCTTATTATTTGAAAACCATAGATCTAATCATTTGGATAGTATATTTGCAAGTTTTTTATTTTAAAATAATATTAATATAACTAAACCTAAAAGAAAAGACAAACACATTAGGGTTTAGAGGAAAGAAAATAAGAATGTGTTTGTTATGTAATGAACTCAATTTCTAAGTTAATTAAGAAAATGCAACTACATTAAACCAACTTTAATTAATCTATATTACACAAAACCATTAATGCAAAGTAGTTTAAATGTCTAAGGAATTTAAACAAATAGAAAAAATACATGTGAAATTAATATATTGCACATGCAAATTACATAAATCACCTCCCACAATCCACTAATTTAAAATATTTTTCATTCAACATGACTTGGATTCCATTCTTCTCATTTGAGTTTTAAAAACTAATACATTACAACATGACACATTTTGAACTTGAACAGGTGTATATAAAATTTAATAAACAAAGTGACTACTTTTCTACTTTCATCCCCTATCAATTTTTTGACCCTTTACGATGTCTTTGATATCTCTATAAATATACAATCTCTTGGGAACCAAATTCAATGATCCCCCTATATCAATACCTAGAATTCAAATTTCTATAGGTCTTCAATTATAATTTAAATACTTCTCTTGGATTACTTATACCAAGATTTATTTATTTATTGGCCCATTTTAAAAATAATAGTTCATAAGTGAATATGAGTACTCACTTTTGAGAAATAAAGTTTTATTACAAATTTTCAATATTACTCATGATTTTAAAATTGACAATCATAAGCCCATCACAAAGATTTATGTTACTCTAATTTTGGGTTGACACATTCTCCTTGGTGCTATTGTAGTTTTCCCTCCCATAGATATTCTTGTAGACTATCACCTTCCTCTTTTATTGAATTGAAGCTATGATTGTGAGAATAATTGAAGTGGATATTTTTGGACAATAGGGTTTTTGCAAAAAAAATTGAAATCTTCTTTATCTCTATTAAAGTATATTGAAGGATCCCTTAATTCTTTAGAATTAATCTATGATTTTCTTCAATTATATTCTTATTTAACAATTCTGCAAGTTCTTTAGAAAGTGTAGTAGATGGATTTATTTTACCCAAATTTTGCCAAAAATTTCTTGAAATAGTCTAATGAAATCATAAATTTTAGCCATGATAGATTGTCTCATCTTTCCTCTACTTAATTTCTTTTATTAAATTCTCATAAAATCTTCATTCTACACTTTGTAACATTCAACCATTCCAAATAGATCTTTGGGTTACCATCTAGGATAATATCATTTCTTACTAAGGCTCAAAAAGATATTTGAACTCTTCTTTTAAGAAGGGGTACTTTTTCATTAAGATTGATCAAATCATCATTTCTATTTTCTTCAACTTTTATCATAGCATTGATTTAATGATAGCATCTAATTTTCACTTTGATCAATTTATTTCCTTGGGAATAAAAGGTGTTTCTGCATGTCCTAGTGGATTGAACTACCCTCCTCATATCTCCATTCATATATAATTTTTTTTATAACACTATAAAGAGTATAGGAGGATATTACTTTGAGTCAATTGGGCCAATAAGATATTCTACATAAGTTGAAAACTCACCAAATTAAGCTTTGAGGTCTTCATTCACTTATTTATCATCATTCATTTGGCTCAATATGGTAATTATTTTCATTTTAGTGGTTGTTTTATGTTTTCATATATCTACCCTCTAATTTTCATACTCCCCATTATCCATTTATCTCTCTTCTTTATCAAATAATGAGGTGGTTATCTTTATTTTTGTTACTCCTTTAACATCTTCAATGGCAGATGATAGTTTACTATCTCATTTGATCTTTGGAGATTCTTTAAATGTATAAAAATGATTGAGAATTTATTGCTTACAAACCCATATTATTTTCTCATATATTGAGTGGTCCCCAACCATAATGGAAAACCCAAATCTATTGTATTTGTATCTTCCTAATCATGAGATGGGGGAGGATTAGTTTTCCTTGCTAGAGGAATCAAGACTAGAGGTGGAGAATTGAGTGAACGAGAACGAAAAATTGAATGTATGTATCCATATGAAGGAAGGTATCTTGGTAGAAAGGGAGTGTTCTTAATTTATAAATTGGTTTTCTTCTTCATGAGAAGAAACATATTTTATGAGGACCTCTTCAATTTTTTTCTTCTTATGTTTACTACTTTTGTTCATCCATATATTTATTTCATAAGTCCAATTCCTTCTATCTAACCCCTCCCCACTCTTTATTATCTTGCTCCTTTGAAATGTTAGCATAAGTGTTAGCTTTCATTTCTTCTAATTGTTTCATTAATTTTGACTATCATTTAGTCTTATCCCATTAATTTTTTGAGGGTCTTTAAATTAGTACACTAGTTGTTTTTGATTATTCCATTAGTAAAGTTGTTGAAGCAATATCTAGCTAATAATAACTTAATTTTTTATGCCCTTGTGTAGCTTAAATTTGGTCATTTTCCCATCAGAGTATCATGTTTCTTAGCTTCGTATTCCTTGTATAGACAACAGAAGCATCCTTTGGATCCTTTCTTTTCTTGGAGGTATTTTAAATATATACTTTAGGTATTTTAAATATATACTTTAGGTACATTGGACCCTTTTTCTCTCTGTGTTGCTTAAGACTCTACTTTCTTGGTCAACACCTCCTTTGAAGCTTCTTTCTCGAAAGAATCACCCTTCTAGAGGACTCAACATATTTTGATGAATCCTTCTTTGAGGATTCTTTCTATGAAGTCTTACCCCTCTTGGAGGACTAAAATTTATTTGGATTCATCTTCTAGGGTACATTGAGCATTAGATAAGCATTTTGAAGCTATTGCTTTATTTTTTCCAATACTTATTATTTTATAACCTTCATCATTGTATCTTCATCAATAGACCAATCAAATTTATGAACCTATTGATTAAATAAATTATTCTACTCATAGGATGCATCTAGAATCCTTCCATATTTATTTTAAAGTATTTAGGAACTTTATTGAAATGTTAAATTTCTTGACCTAAGGCATGGTAATTCTATAATAGTCATTTATTCTCACCTCATGGTCATCCATACAATCTACCCAAAATTCTTATTTGTCAAGATGATGGCTATAGAAGGTTTCAATCACAAGGGCCATATACCTCTATCAAATTTCTACATATTTCTAATAATATTAGGCAATCATTTGGGAGCTTTAGGAGATCATATGATGTTTAAAATGTGATACACCAACTTCCCCATTATTTTATTATTTATATTTCTTCCACTCATGTCCTCTTATTAGAATCATTTTCTATATATTAGATTATATTTAATAGATAAACGCATCATTACCTAGGTATTTGCACAAAGATGGGGGTCAAAAATTTGGCAAAACCACATTTTGGTCCAAGTAGCATATAAAAATAAGTGCATTATAATGGTCTCACATTATGATAGGTTAGTATTATGGATTTGTAGTGGACAAGCCTAGGCTTAATCATTATTGAGCCATAATTCATGTGTGTTGAGATGTTCTCACATTTTGTGAGACAGAAAAGTAGAAAATAGGTTGTTTGAACCCACTTTACTATTCATGCCCAATCGTAATGGATAAATTAGTCACTACCAATCCATAGTGTATTTTCTATAACATGTTAACATTTTATGAGGCATAAAGTAAAAAAGAATAGGTCATTTTTCTATTCATTCCAAAATTAAATAGAGAGATAGTATGAGCACATTTTGAAGCTATTCAAGTGGATTTTTAACATATTGGAGTGGATTCTATTAGGAATTGTAGGAATGAATGAGGATTTTAAATTACCAATTAAATGTAAATTTAAAAATGAAACAAAGGAATGAAATCACAAAACATAGGTGAGACAACAAGAATTGATGCGATTCACCCTTTCCTGGGATATGTTCACAAACAACAGTCCATTATTTAATAAAATTATAGCGAAATAGAATTATATTTACTTGAAACAATAAGTTGCATATCCATTCACTAACATAATCATGAATACACCCAAAATTTTGTGTTTTCAATGCTTCACATGTTGTTGCATGTTACCATCACCAAACCATGACTATTCACCTTCATCCATATGTTGTTCATTCTCACATATACATACCAATTTCTGCAAGATTCAAACACTTTATGCCACAACTATTCATTTCTAGTTTGTGCAACCATTTTAGAATTCCAATTTGTAACAAAAAAACATTATCATTTCGAGTAGTTTTTCCAATTATTTTTAACCAAATTACATGGGGGATTTATAATAAATTTCCTTTATAAAATATATGCAATTTTTGCTTCAGGGGCACTGCCCTCGAACCCTCAGTTGGGAGTGTTTCCCCCAAACCCCTACCGTGGGCTCTACCCCTAGGCCCCTACTAAAGGGGTGGTATCTCCCAAACCTCGCAGGAGGGGCTCTACCCACTACACTCCCTCGATAATTAATTTGGGGGGGAAATACGATAGGAAAATTGGCCAGAATATTAATAAGTCTGATCAAGCTTGATAGACCAACAGATTCAACCCCAAAAACATGCTTCCACAATTTCCATATGGTTGATGAGGTAAGATTTACTTTTTTTGTGGTTTTACTAAAATTTAATTTAATTTTAATTGTTTTGATTTTTTTAAATTAGCAACAAGATCCCTTGACCTCCTCCAAACTATAATTAACCGAATTAGGTGCATGAGGGAAATATTTGTAATTTCACATCCCAATCAATCATCCTAACTTAATTATTGAATTATTATGTATTAATTATTTAATAGAAAATAATTAGGCAAGATGGTTTGACTATGTTAAGTGTCCTTTGAAGAATGAATCGATAATTATGATAGTTCAATAGGAACCAATGAAACTCTCTTAGATCAGAGAGAGTATCATCGAGAAGAAGGTTTTAGCTAGTGGATGTAACTTGTCATGATAGAATCAACATACACTCATCTAGACTCATGTAGATAGGTTGCATGTGTATGCACGAAAAAGAATCATGTACATATGTGTTTCTCTTACCTATAAATAAAATACATGATAATTAAATCTCTTTATATAAATCTTGGCTACTTAAATACTTTGGATATTTCATGTATTTATTGGGTCATGGGCCAAACTTAGCACAAGAGTATAATACTTATTGATATGTAGTTGTTTTCAATATTCCATCAAAATGAGTCCAAACCAAATGGGAATTGACATGGGAATACCAATAACATTTTCCTTTATTGAATTATTATTATAATAAGATAATAAAATTAATATTAAATAAATAACATTCTAATTTAATATTAATATTATAATAGTGAAGAAATAAAATTAATATTATTAACTAATATTATATTTTTGTATTGTATGTTAGTGATTTTTTTATTTTTTAAAAACAGTGAAGGACTGAAATAATTTTAAAAGGAATAAAAATAATAAAAATTAAAAAGAAGAAGGGGCAAGTAAAATTTCCCCCATGTGCCTTGTCAATCCTTCCATGTTTTGCATGTATTCCTAGCAAAGCAATGACAATGAAAACATCTAAAAAACATTTTGATTCCTTTATCCTTTGAAGATGTTCATATCATGTAAAAAGGGTTCCCATTTTTAGACAAGTAGGCATGATGATGGTGAAATGGTCTCTCTCGCTTACACCTATCAATTGTATTTTAAAGCAAGTTTTATTTTGTTAAAGGTGGGAAGGACTTTGGTGTAAAGAAGCATACATTTTTGTTTCAAACAAAGTAGAGCAACACCAAGAAGATAGGAGAAAAATAATAGGTTTGGAGAAATTGGAGAACTCACTAGTTTGCAGAAGCTTAGAACCCATTACCAACCACAATTACTGCCTACATTTCAGATTTTATTATGGCATAATTTTTTCCTTCAAAAATAAATTAAATGTAGTGTTGCTATGAAATTTCCCTTGATATAAGATAAATTTTGCATTCATATACTTGAAATAGAAGAACAAGATGAAACTTTAATTTATTTATTCTTAAACTCATATATCAACAATCTTCTATGAAAATTTTAACAAATGAAATAGAAAAAGGTTGGAGCATTTATTCTGAAACCAAACTATTGTAGAAATAATGGTCTAAATGGGTAAGCATACTCTAATAGTTCCTAGTTACCATATTTTCCTTAAGGGAATTAAAAGTTATTATCATATTTGGAAATCTAAATTTAGTGCAGCTAGATAAACCTTGGAGAATTCATTTTATTTATACCTCAAACTCTATAGTTGATGATTTATAATTACATGGTTAAACATGTTATTGGCCATTTATGAGAATGTCATCCTAGAGAAATTCTATTATTATGCCAATGAGAAGATTATTAGAACTGTATCATAGGATTATTGGATCCATAATTATTGATCCTCACTTATTCTATTCCCATATCCATTGCATTACTAAATAAGACATGAGTGATTATATATTTGTCTTGGATTTAGAGGAAAAAAATAATTTTGTAAAATTAAATTTAAGTTTTTCCATTTATATGCAATTTATGTTTACAAATATTTTCTATTTGAATTAATATCAAATAGTATCCTTTAGTTTTTCCAATTTCAAGCTAAAACTATAAGATAATATTATTTTGTAAATGGACAAGTACAAATCATCGATCCATGATTTTTCAAACCAATTGTTGGCACCTATGAAATGGTAGATATGTATTTCCATATAGCTAGAGTATTTCATAGAGTGAAGTTATACTTATTAGTATTTTTCACCCTCTATAATGTGATTGTCAGTACTACATGAATGAGATGATTAAATATAAGGGATAAACTTATTGTAGAAGGATGCAACTCTGAAGGTTTTAGATTTAGTTTTTAGTTGTTTAGCTATGAACTCGTCATATTCAATTCCTAGCTTGGGAAAAAAGAGACTTCGAGATGCCTCTTTTTTTATATTTTATTTATTTTGGAAATGAATTCTCTTAAGTCATACATTTTCAATGAAGAGCCTTGAAAGGTTAATACATTCAATTGGATACACGTCCTAATATCTTTATTTGAAATAGCTAAAAGTTATTTATTAGATGTTTTCTACAATAATTAAATATTCTAGCTGATTTCTGTAGAAAAACATGGATGGTGTTTTATATGATGTTATTGATAGTGTCTTTAGATCTCTTTTCTCAATGATCTCCTTTTGAGTTTCTTCCTTTGTTTCTTCTTCTTTGTAAATTTCCTCATTTTGAGGAACACCTTCTTGTGCCTTTTCTTCATAATGCCTTCCTTCATCTAATTTCACATTTGCACTTTCAATGACTTTATGCACCCTCTTATTATGACATTTGTATGCTTTACTTATTGAAGAGTAACCAAGGAATATTCTTTTGTCATCTCTAGAATCAAACTTTCTTAAATATTCTTCATCTCTCTTTATGTAATATTTGCAAGTAAACACTTTGAAATACTTCACCATTACAAGATTTCCTTTTCATAGCTCATATGATGTCCTTAGATGATTTTCAATATATAACTTTCACAAATTTTTATTTGGATAATCCACCCAAAATCATATTCTTAGATTTTGCATGTTTTCACTTTCCCTCTTTCTTTCTTGATCCATTGGGGGATTCATAGGAGCTTTGTAGCCATTTTTAACTAATATCATACCATAGAGCATTTGAATAGGTTTCCACTTTTATGCTCCAAAATGCATTTAATTTGTTCTATCAAATAATGGTGTCTTGTTTGATGAGAAATTGTATCCTTCTTGCCTAGTCATATGTGCTCTTTTATATCTTCCTTCTAGTGGTTAGGATATCTCTGAAGGAACCCACTCTGATACCAATTGTAACAAATATTTTTGTCACCCTCTTGTACCTCTAGGGTTTTGCACCTAAAGGAGAGAGACAAAGATCTATGCTACATTCAAGAACAAGCCCTTGAGACTTTAATGCAAAAGGGGATTAAAAATTTTCAAAGGGAGAGTTCTTGGGAGTGAAAATGGATAGGAGTTCACCACCAAGTGTAAACTTGGAAAAGGCAAGTGCAATGTGATATGCAGAATGATAAATTAAAGTGCAATGTAGAACAAGATAAAAGGGGTAAACAGAAAGAGTGCACCTGGAAATTGATGGAGGCTGGAATGAAGACTAAAAATGTCCTTGAGATTCTAGAAAATCTGATTTTTAAGCCTAGCGAGACACTTGTGCCAAACTGGGTGACTTAGTTTAGTTTCGGAAAAAATTTAGAAAATTGCACTAGAGCCTGTTTCAGCCAAATGGGTGTCTGAATCTATAGAAATCTTTGAAAAAACTGCACAGTGGGACTAAGTCGCCACAACTAGGGGAAGTGTCCACTTTGACTTTTCTGAATATTCGAAAGGGGAATTTGTAGACCTCGACCTGCACTTCTGCTCCTGGTAATTTTTCGGATCCAAAACTGTAGAATTCAGCTTGTAGGTGTTTTCCAAGCCTCTTTTAGGGTTTTGACAACCTTGAAGAGCTTTAACACTTTTATGACAACCTTTCCAATCCTTCTCTTTGATAAATCTGCAAACAAGACCTGCAAATCACACAAAGAGAGAAAAAATTATTGGATGTTAGGGAATGGGGGTTTGCTTAGGTCAAACCCCTTTTAGGTAATTAAACCAAAATGAAGAGATAATGAAATAAAACATGAAAGAATGGATTCAAAACCTTGCCTTGATAATAGATCTTGATTTGTTGCAATGATTGTTGAAGAATCTTCCCTTGAATGCTTAAAAAAGATGTCTTAGTGACTTAGAATGTTCAAACCCTAGCTTGCTTGAGAAGAATGATGAATGAAGAAGAGGAGAAAAGAGAAGACTAGACTAGGAGAGATTACAATAGGAGGAGATGAAAATGAGGGGAAAACCCTTTATTTATACATGATGTCCCCTAATTTCCCAAAAATACCTCATCACAGGCCGACCTTAGGGTTTAGAGGACAATATTCTACCAAAATATTGAAATAATTTTGATTTTTATGCCTAATGGGACTAAGTCGCCCAAGGTGGTGACTTGGTCCCACCAAGGAAAATTTGCTAATTGTTAGGAATTAAAATGTGTTTAATGTTGTTTAAAGGATTGTCCTCTGAAACACACTCAAGTAGGGAATGTAAGTGCGTAAAGGGAGCAATTAAACATAATAAAGGGTCAATTTATTGATGACAAGCCTAGGAAAGTGTGAGAGTTTGTTACAACTCCTTACAACACTTTGAAATAAGCCTTGGTAAGTGATAAAAAAAGGTTATTTAGGTGAAATATAGTAGAAAGGTCCTAGAAAAGTGTGAAAGTGGGTTACAACACTTCACAACACCTTTACAAGACACTATATAATTCTTATTGATTTATAAGGGTTCAAGACCTAATGTGAATATGTCAGTCATATTACAACATTAAATCTAGGCAAAACTAGGTCAAAAATCCACAAGAAAGGCCCAAATGAGCATAAAAATGTCCAAGGATACATTTTTTGCGACACACCAATTTATGAGCACTCGGTTAGAGAGATGCAATGAATTAGTATGGAAATAATCTTTTACTTTTCAAAAATTAATTAACCATAACAATAGAGCACGTGTAGGATCTAACAATTAATAACACAAGACGAACACATGATTTACGTGAAAACCCTTGCAAGAAAAAACCATAGAAAAATATTTCTTATATGTATATCATCTTGTAGGAACCAACCTACTTCTTTTACAGGACTTCTTTCATAGGCTCCAACATATTGGAGACACCAATCCCAACCAATGAGCACCAACGTAGCAGGAGACACCAATATCTTCTAATGAGAGACACCAACGTCCCAATCTCCTTAGTTCAAAGGCACCAACCACTAAATGAACAATATAATAATTTATTTGAAATTTATTCTTAGATATGCCCTAAATTAATCTAATTCACCTTCATGAATCTTCTCAATACTTCATCAAAATCTTCTTTTATAACTTTTAAAGATCCTTCATAAATTTTTCCATAAAGATCTCATGGATCTAGTCATATCTCTCATAATTTTTCTCATATAACTTTAAAATTATACACTTCTATGCCTTTTATGACTACTCCTTATACAAATTATATTCAATTAATTGTTTTCTTTCAAATGGGCTCCACATTCTACTTAAATATTTCCATTGAAAGGGGGTGATTGATCAAGCAACATGTTTATTTAAAATGGATGAAGCCTTCAAGCTTTAATATGATCCCCTTCACTTCTCCTTTGGGTGCTCCAATAGGGGTCAAAAACTATAATTAATCCCCAAAATGGGGTGCACCACTTAGGAGGGTCACCCCTAGATTCATAAAGCAATAATTTGTAATTTTTATTTATTTTAATAAGGGTGCCTAAATTTTAAGGGTCAACCCTCAACAAAAATATATTTTATTTTATTTTCATGCACCTCTAATATTTTTCTTCAAATTCTTTTGACATCAATGACAATAATTTCCAAAATTACTAGCATTTGTGGGAAAAAATTGGTATATCACTAGGCTAGTAGTTGCATAGTTACAAGATCATGTCAAACATTTCAAGGAAACCAATTCATTCATGACCAGCTATTGGTTTTTCTTCAAATATTTGTAGATAAGTTATAGGAAAAATAACACATCTCTTACAATGTGGTCATAAATACATCAGTGACATTATATTCTTGATAGAAAAATATTTCACTTTGATGGAAGCAATTGAACCACGAACATCATAAATGCCCAAGTTAGCATATGAGGTTAGTGATTTTTAAATCAACTCATATGTGGTAACCCTTCTTAGCCTCCACAAAGATCCAAAAGCAAAAAAATCACACAACATATCAAGATTACATGGATAATATAACAAAGGAGAAATCAAAGGAGCATATGGACAAGAATAAATTAAAAATATGAGAGAAATGGAATCTCCCTAATCGAAGGAAGAAAGCACATATAATTTGTGGAGGTTTGGAAGTTGGGGTGTCCCCAATAGGATCCACCCAATATGAAGGAAGAAAAGGGAAAGAAAAATGGAAAATACCAACTCCTCCACTACACATAGATTCATCCATGGAAGAAGCATTAGAGGCACTCCTTCAGATGAGTACGAAGAAAAAGAAATAAAAAAAAATAGAAAGCACAAAAGGAGGCCTCCCCTTCAAAAGAGGAAAGCAAGGGAGAAGAACAATCAAAGATATTAATTAATGAAGATCAATTATATAGTGGTTTATTTAAAAAATATGTCTTCAAACATATATTCCAAGTCTATGAGGACATGGAAGCACCATATAGATAAATCATTGAGATATCACTAATTAGATATATGGTGGGCACAAACACCACATTGGAAGATTTAATTGACTGATTCCTAGCCTCACTAGTTGTTGCATTGAAACAAAAGAAAGAACAAACTTAAATAAGTTGTCATTACAAAAGTATTCCCTTTCACTACTCTAAACCAAATAGATAAATTGGCTCACAAGCAGGCCAAAGAGATTTGATCAAACCAAAGCTTGGATAAACTAATGCTCCAAAATCCAAGGATAATAAAATAAATTGAAGAGGAGATAAATAAGTATACAGAGAAAGCATACAAGGAAATATGTGAGAAAGAAGAAAAATATGAAGAGGTTCCATCTTCCCCATCAATGGAGATAAACCCATCCATAGTTCATATTTCCCTTCTCCTTTGTACTCCTTTTGACAAACCATCCTCCTCCGCTACTTCCCCTATGCAATCCATCAAGGAACTTCTAGAAAAATAAAATTCCAACCAATGGCCACCTTGTAACTACTCCAGTTACCACTAGTTGACTCCCAAGTTAATCTCTCTAGTACTCTTCCCTTTAAAATTTTCAATTGGGAGACCTTTTGTAACATATAGCAAGGAAATACAGACTAAAGCGGCATATAGATAATATAAAGTGGTTGAAGGATATTTTCAAAGACATATAGAACAAATGTCCTCAGATATAAGGGAATCCTTCCCAACCCCTTGCAACACAAATAAAACTCATGGTAGATGGGGTACTTCATGATATACAATTGCAAAATACCATCATGAGACAGAGTATAATTACAGAGCTACAAAAAGATAAAAAGATGAGGAGAGGAAGAAATGTGCAACTACCCACTCCACATTAGAAATTCACATCAATACATTAAAGAAAATGAAGAGTGACATCAATATATTGTACCAATTTTACCTCCAATTTCCCATTATTACAAATAAAATCAAAGGGCAAATGGATTAGATTGAGCTACATATACTTCAAGTAGCAACATCCTATGATGCATGGACAAACATAAATGGGAAAACCAGAGCACAAATGGAAGCATTATATACACAGTTCCAGAAGCTATAGGATCAAAGGGAGCAAACAAGGCATAAATTTAAATAGCTCAGGGAGGTTGTTAGTCTCTGGTTAGCACATACCACTGGGCTCATCAAATATGCACGAAAAATATCCTAACAGATTCATATCCCCACCACACTGCCAAAATTAGAACGCTTACTAGTACAAATTAATGTCCAAAATTAGCTCCTTCAACAAGCTAAGCTGTTATGGGATAGCGCTTATTCTAATTTAAAGGAGATATAAAAATTCATTCTTCCAACACAGCAAGGTTAGAGTTTCCTTGTGGACAAGACTAAGTTTTGAAAGGGGAGATAATAAGGGATCGACTAAAGCTAGAATAGTGACAAGAATCCTACCACAAACCACCACAAAGAGGTTGCAAATCTCCTAGCTGAAAATAAACCCTTTGAAACAATAATAGGATGTAAGGGATATGTCCCATCAAATACATATAATGTTGGCAGAGGATCGGCTAAAGCTAGAATAGTGAAAAGAATCCTACCACAAACCACCACAAAGAGGTTGCAAAGCTCTTAGATGAAAATAAACCCTTTGAAACAATAATAGGATGTAAGGGATATGTCCCATCAAATAGATATTTAGATAAGGAAAGATACAATGTAACAAAAGTAGTGGTAGGGGAATAGTAAGGGATAAGTAGAGTGATAGAAGAAAGAAGTAAAATTGTAAGAAGGATAAATCCCACAATATATGCACATGATGAATAAGTCTTATACGTCTTAATATATATACATCTGGAATTATATCTTATATGTGTTATGGCATTGAGTTTTCTATTTATATTTCATTATATTAACTAGTTTATGCACAATCTAGCTATTAACTCTTTATCCCTCTCATGTTATTGAGTTTGGGGTATATTACAACACATAGAAATTATTTGGGGCTCAATTCTTTGGTTTTTGTTCCCCCATTTTCTTGCTAACATTGGACTTCAAAATAATTATTTCATTAAAATTTTCATCTATTTTAGGTTACTTGTTGTACCAAAATATATCAAATTTGAGTTGTATGGATATTGAGTAGACTATATTCATACCCGAAAGAGATATCCTCTTCCAATGGTATCATTTGTCATCTCATCCTTCCAAGTGATGAAAAAAACTACCACCACTTCTTTCATGATATGTTATTTGATCTCTCTTTACAACTAAATGACTAAATGTATACTTGCCCTTAATATCCCTTAAAATTAATCTTTCCACTATATTGAGAAATGTATTATGTACCTTGGTACCATTTGAAATGAATCTATATCCTATATTACCAAATGTATACTTTTCATTAGTATCCCATGGAAAGAATCCACGCCCATAATTACCAAATGTCTTTACTTATTTTCACAAACATAAAACTAGTATATTCAAGGGAGCCAACTTGGAAGAATGTGATACTTGTGATCCATGGATCTACCGTAGATATTTTTAAATATCAACAATCCTTAATTATCAATGAAGAGCAAAGAACTTGATGAATTAGAAGAACAAAAAATTGCCATTATATTAAATCAAATTCATGAGTGTTGAGATTTGCACCTACATAAATGATATTGACCCACAACAAAATTAATCATCTATTCTAATCTTAAAATTAAGTGTAAACCAAAAAAAAATTCAAATCTCAAAAAAAATTAATATAACATCAAAATTATCAATTATTATTCTTAATACTAAATACCTTAATTCCCTTACATTCAATTTACCAAATTATTGTTGTTTTATTCATGTTTATCATTCCCTATTATAGTTGATTTCATATAAGTTAACATGGTTTCATTATATATACAATTATTATAGTAGCTTATGTTAAGTATAGGGAAATGTTATTTTGTTTTAGGGAATCGCATATTAACAATTGAATTTGTTAGAAAAAAGTCACATTGGGATTGACAATAGATTGGTTAAAATGGGATCAATAGTTCAATTGCTTAAACACTCAAGTAGCAAATGAAAGACCTTAGATTTGAGTCCTAATTGATTCATATGTCATGTACCTCTAGAGACTTTACCCAAAAAAATATTGCATTCTCATTTTACCCAAAAATAAAATAAAATAGAATTGGATTCAGATTTTCGCCAAATATAAGTACTGGCGGAGGCGCCTCGAAGCATAGATCTAAAATAGAGAGATTTTTTTCTACGTGGTTTGTCAGTGCCGAAAGAATCGCCTTGTGATTCAATTTCACAGGCATCAACTTGCAAATTTTATTTTTCGTCGACGTCAATTATATTGGTGTCTTCAAGAATTGGTCGCTGGCCGGCGTGGAATTTCACCAACATAACAGACATTAAGACGACCTTGCAAATAACGATTTGTTTGCAAATGCCATTCTCTTCATGGGAAATGACGCTGCTCAAATAAAGAGAAACGGCAAAGAAAAAGAAAAAAAAAAGAGGCTGACGAGACATCCAAGGCGAAACACTACAAAACGGAGAACAAAGAGACGTCGTTCTCGTTAATCACAAGTGAGATTCCCCTCGAAAGAGAACACCATCCAAATTTCTAGTTTGCGAGATAATCTTTTGAGGATTGTTTTATGTTATTTCGCATGATGCGAAGATAATGCGGAGCACCTGAGCAGAGCGCTATCGTAATACATTCGACCACCTCTAAAGTCTAAATTCGTTTCTTTTTTGTTTTTAACTTTGTGTTTTATGGTGGGCAGGACTTTACCTAAGCCATCGTCCTCCGCACCATGCCTGTAACAAGGCGGGACTATTCTCGCGCATGGAAAAAACGTTTCTGGATACCACTGGCCTTTATTCTGCTCTTCCTCTTCGTATTGTCGGGGTCTTTCAGGCCAGCATACGCTAAATTTGGTTGCATAGTTGCGGCTTTCATATTGTTCATTGCAATTACTTGGAAGATAGTCTTGGTGATAATGGAAGAGCAGCAAGCTGCTCCAATATCTGCTTCACACACTTCCAGTCCACTGGAAATCGTTGTATTTAATTTCAAATATCGCAAAGAAGGTAGTGAAGGAGGTGAGTGCGTTATCTGTCTTTGTGAATACGAGGAAGAGGAGGAATTGATGTCGCTGCCACCATGCCAACATTCTTTCCATGGTGAATGCATTTGCAGGTGGCTGCAGTGCCAACAGAGATGTCCAATCTGCAATCATCAATTAACAAGAGATGTTGTGCTTACCCCTTCGCCAACTTTATCGGCTATCGGTGGTTAAGATATACAAGGTTTCTGCAAAAAGTGTGTAGAGTTGTTAAGGTTGCGTCCCATGATTCATCATCTTTCATGAATGTAATTATGTTTTCAAGTTTATCTTTCCTCTGTAATTGTCCAGTGGCGTCACATTAGCTTTGTAATGTTTAGATAGAATACAAAAGCCCAACCCTAACGATCGCCGCCCATGATGCAGACTTGTTTTTTGTGTTTAGCCATATCCCTACTAGATGAAACGGTTATGCCATTCTGGGGTTTTCTTTATTGAACTTTTCATTAAGGAAACTCATTACAAGACAATTTTAATATATTTATTCAAACAATGTTTAGACATATTGTTCTTCTAGGAGGTCTTTTCTGCCATAAAATGTTATTCAATTATCATGTCGAGTCTTGTTTTCAACGCCATTTAGTCTAGAGTGATCAGCAATTGTATAGCAATTTTCCTACCTGCTTTGCATGCACATAGGGAGCAACTTGCAGGGTCTTTGGTAGCGAGGGCTTCAGAAGTTTTTGTGGCATTTATTTCTTGTTGCACCCTCAACCTCCCTGTCCACTCCTGAACCAGTGCTGCCTCATCTTCTCGACAATGCTTCTCTGCCTCCTCGTCTGGTTCTCTATAATGGTCTATTTCCATTTTGTTTTTGTGTATAGTCTCTCAACTCTACTTGCTACATTTTTTTGTCCAGTTTGTATTTGTATTTCAAGGACTTGGCATCTGGCCTTTTCATCACCTATGCATTTTTGTTCTCACTGTCTCACTGCTTTAATATCAATTATGTGATTTATCACCCTTTTTTTTAAATGTGTAGACTTCTTAATTTAGAGTTATTATTTTATTTTTCTATAATAAAATTGTATTTTTATTTTCTGAAAATAATGGTTTTTTTTTTTTGTTTTTTTTTATAAGGTATAATAGATAATATATATTTAAAGGGATGGAGTTTAATTGATTGAACATAATTGATGAGGGTGATGGTATCTTCTTTGATTAGACTATCAACCAATGTTGAAATCTTGAAAGATGTAATAAATAAAATAACTCTTAAAGATATAAATTAATTTGAAATTAATATATCTTGATGTTTTCTAGAACACTTAAATGAAATATTACAAAAAAATAAGTGTCATAAGTTTGATAAAAGGAGATGAATGATAATTAGGTTCATTTCTCAATTACTACCATCAATAAGATTTGCAATATCTAAAAAAGGGCTCCCATGTTTCCTTTTAATCTCTTTTT
Organism: Sequoiadendron giganteum; assembly: GCA_007115665.2. Taxonomy (NCBI): domain Eukaryota; kingdom Viridiplantae; phylum Streptophyta; class Pinopsida; order Cupressales; family Cupressaceae; genus Sequoiadendron; species Sequoiadendron giganteum. The sequence goes on along the minus strand of CM021107.1, from coordinate 2,018,366 downwards.
CTTTTTTCTCTTTTGCATCCATGGACTATTGCTATTAAAATTTTGACAATGAGAAAATATACAACTTAGAAAACTAACTCTCCAAGGTCAATCTAACCTCTAATCCTACCACTATAAGGAGAAGATCAACCTTTATAATTTCCAACAAGTGAACAATGCTTGAAAATTGATAGGGAGAAGTTTTAATGGCTCAGAAAAAATGTCTTGATTGTCATAATCTCCTCTCCCCTTACTATGGAGATAGGAATGTGAAAAATTCAAGGGTATTTGACTAGCTACAAAAAAATGCCATTGCACCAATGGCTAAGGAATGTGAAAAGGTTCAATTTTCCTACACTATGTACCTTCTTATCATTTTCCTTAGTTTATAACATGATGTTATAGATAGGGATTTATTAAAATCTAAATGAGAAAATAATAATTTCATATTTTACTTAATTGAACACTATATGATTACTATACTTTTTAAGCTAAAAGATATTTTAAATAGTAGGAATGTTGTGTAGGTGGAGATCACCGAACCCAAAATCACCATCTGCAACAAAAAAACCTTCACAATGTACAAGAGAAGCACACGCTATTTCACTAAAAGTGAATGTAAATTGAGATGCTATAAAATACATACTATACAACCTTTAAAAAGGAAATAAAAATGCAATGGGTGTAAAACTACCCAATATAGGAAAGAAACCACCCGAGAGATTAACCTAAGTTAAACTTAATCACTAAAACCCCCCCTTAAGTGCAAACTTAGGGAGAATATTATGCAAAATGAAAATGTAATATGGGTCCCAGCAACACAACCATGTTAGGTACCCATTTACAATGCAAAAAAGAAATCTCTCACAATTGGAGAAAAGGAGAAAAATCTTGTGAGAAAAAAAGCCTCTTCAAAAGAAAGAAAACAAAATAAAAATGATGCATGGATGGAGGACTCAATCACACCCCCCAAGGACTACATACATTATGTATATACAATCAATGACCCCCCCATAAGAGGGAAAGAAAGACTATGTAGCCCCCACAATGTGTAATCACCAACAAAAATTATAAGTGCCTGAAGAAAAAACATGATCCAATGTCAATAAACAACTTGTCTCCCTTTTGGAAGAAATAAAACCAAATACAAACGCAAGTATGCTCTTTATTTTGGATAGAAATTAGCAAGTGAAATCCAAATGTAGGATGAAAATGTCTCTAAAATTTGCTCATGTGTCACCAAGACCTTGAAAGATGATGCCATGAACCAATTAGGAACATGCACAATCACAATAGGAGGTGACAAACAAGGTACCACTAGAAACTAATTCTAAACATTCTCCAAAGACTAAAATGGAGTGACAATAGTTGTACCACAACTATCATAAAATAGAAGGGATGTACCCTCAAATGTGTCTTCCAAGTCAAAAATGTGAGATTCCACGAATAATGAACCAATGTCTAGAAAATACGAATCCCAGTCAGGAAGACAATGAGAATCATATTGCTTAGAAATGATGGAAGTACTTAAAGAAGATGGATCAACTATCTCTAACAAAGAATCAGGAACCTTTGAAGCAACTACAACCTCATCTAAAGTCTCAAAAACCTCCAAAGGATCACAAGCATGGTTTATCTTCTCTAAAGAACAAAGAGACGCACTGGTATTAGAAGGAGGGTCATCGAGAGATGGTGGAGTATCAAGACCTCCATATGATTCTCGAAGGTAATTCCAAAGAGCATAAGGTCTCTCAAAATGAACAAGTGAATCCAAAAGGTCCTCATCATTTATATGCTCAAAAATAACTCTAAAGACTCTAGCCCTATGTCCTTTCCAAATAGTATACCCACCACGTGTGCCAAGAATAGGAACTTCATTATACAAATATGGTAATAGATTTTGCTCACTAAGATGAGTGAAAATAATATCACTCCATTGCCTAAAGTTCCCTTTCTCCAAATAAACCATTATAATTCAATTCTTCAAAAAACTTCAAAGATAGTGCTTTCAAAAACTTCCAAAAAAGAAGAATTAAACCTAATTTCATACAAAAAATATTGGGGCCAATTGTTTGATCTCTTTGCTAACACCAAGTGAATTCCACCAAGCACACAAGAAAGATAGCCTTTTGTGAGAATTTCTCAAAACAATCACATGCAAATATTTGTATATGAACACAAAAGAACTTCCCCGCCTGAAGAATGTGGGATAATTTATCCCTTTCGAGACAAGACACAGCCACAAAACTCACTGCCAGCAAAAAAGGAAACCCTAAAATGAAATATTTCTATTGGAACTTTATAAAATATCAATTTTGATGCACCAACAGGCCGCCACTTCTGATTTCCAAAATGATGCAAACACCTTTTTTTTCTGAAAATACAATCTCCACCTCATAGAACAGCCAGTCAAGGATCCCAACCTAAAAGAAGCTTCTCAATCTTCAAATCGTTGCCTACACAAATCAAATGGCCTGTAGAACAAGTTGCACTTGCTAATACTAGCAACAAATAAAAATAATGCCACGAATTCCAAAATAAAAAAATTACTACCCGCAAAAATGTAAGATAGAATGTTTAAATCGGTCAAACGGTAGGAAGAATAGAAAGTGTGGTGATGATTGAAAAAAACACACAGCTTGTAGATGACTCCTGCAGCCCCTCCAAACCTTCAATCGTGAGAAAAAAACAATTAAATAGCATTCACCAATGATCTCCTCACAAAATAATCAGCCCTGTCAACAGAGAATCGATCTTCATGAATAGAGATTGTTGCCTTCAAAAAGGCACAGGGAAAACAAAAACGCACCTCTATTCCCTCCAAAAAAATACCTAGATAATCACATTAAAATGTCTGAGTGTAGGAAAAATGCCCCCAACAAAAAATTGTGGCCCCTTACAAAGAGAGTCGTTGATGTAAGAAAATAAACAGGCTCGAAGAAAATAAAATGGCGGTTATAGTTTTAAATCACCTCCTTTGCAGTTCTCCAATCGCCCCTTTCACTACTACATAATGCAAAATTCCAAACGCTTGCACCAAATGGTAATGTTTTAGATTGAAATGCGGTAAATGATATTCAATAGAGATTTTAAAAAAATGTGGGTATGTGCAGGAGGATCATCATGGAAAAAATAGGTCTTACGTGGCAATAAAATTTAGAAAATCAGAGTTAGGCAATTTGACGTAAAAATTTGAATAAGTTATTTATATTATTTCAAAAATATGTAAGAATAGAATCTATAGAAAATTGAATGTAGTTTCTAATCTACTAGGTTTGTTTTATAAAAATAAAAATCTATTTTGTGAAAATTTGAAATTTAAATGTAGTAGTACTTAATTTCAGGAGAAAAATAAGAAGTGGGTGTCTGTTTGACCACCCTAACCACAATAAAATGATAATATTTATTATAATATGTTAGGTTTAAGTAGGGGACTCATGTCTTGATGTGATGCATATTTTTTTGTAATTTTTTTCAAGTAAATAATTAATTATAATTTTTTTATTACAAATTTTAAGAAATATAAAAACTTGTATGTCTAACCACCTTAACTTCGTCAAAACTTCATGAAATTCAATTTTATTTTTTTTAATCCCATAGTATGTGAAGCATAGAATGTGACGCATGTTTTGGATTCAAAAAATGTGATACCGTTTGAAAGTTATAGATGTTTTTCAATCAACCTATCAATTAGGATTTTAGTCGTAATTCAAATAGAAAATGAATAATAATTATTTATTAAATTAAAATTAAATAATAATTTATATTGGTGGAAATTTGAGAATTTCTTTTAAAACCCTTTTCATTTCATCAATTTTGGGTAAAAAAAAATCGTCAGCCACATGGGTCATCATATCACTTAGATATCACCACTTTTTGTTCCATCATGATCCTACACATACCCACGTCCTCCCGTGCAAATCATGATAGGGTCTGCAAATTTGAAATCCCCAACAAAAAAGAATCGCAGCCAATCAATAGAAAATCAAGCCTTCCAACAACGATTTTGGGGCCTCTTCAAGAAAATCATGTCTCAAGGACAAGTCATGTTGTCAACAAAGCAAAATGGATTCCAATCAAAAAATTTGCATCAACAAATTGTCACCTTTCAGATAGCAATGAAAATTTTGCTGCCTATGAAACAAAGGATTCGCACCTCCAAACACACGAACAGCAGCCTCTCTATGCAAAGGAAATTCAACGCTAAGAGGTTCTATGGAGAACAGAAAAAAAAAATGCCAACATTCACCAACAAACTACGTAGAATCTCTCTTCCAGGAAAAATTGACAAAAAGGCGACTTTGAAATTTGAAAATTTGAAAATGCCAAAAAAGTATTTAGCAAATAAACAATCTCAAAAACTTTTAATGAAAACTCTCAAAGGAAGGAGGGGAAAATGGTTGGCTCTGATACCATGTAGCTGGAGAACACCAAACCCAGAATCACCATCTACAACAAAAAACCTTCACAATGTATGAGAGAAGCACATGCTATTTCACCAAAAATGAATGTAAATTGAGATGCTATAAGATACATATTGTGCAGCCTTTTAAAGGCAAAAAAAAAATGCAATGGGTGTAAAACTACCCAATACGGGAAAGAAACCACCCGAGAGATTAACCTAAGTTAAACGTAATCACTAACATGTTGAAGCACATCTAAGCTACTACACCATAAAATTATGCAAAGGATACTTGATATTAGAATAAGAGGAATGAATTCATGTTGTCAAACACAATAGAATTTTTTGTATCATTGTTGGAGGATTTAAAATATTTGATAATATTATAAAATAATATCAAATGATTGCTCCCAAAAAAAAATTGCATTGAGCAGCTTAATACATAGTTCAAACAATAATATTGATTACAATGTAGACCTAACTCAACTTTGAAGTCTTGCAATAGAAAGAAAAAATGATGAATAGATTTTTAAGGATAGAAAAAAATCTATAGAAGTATTTTAAAATGCACCAAAATTTGTGATTTCATTAAATTTATTCCATATATAACCAAAAAATTGCATCTTGATAAAAGTTTAAATAATGGAAGGTCAATATGAGTAACAATTTATAAGATTTTGAAATTTTGTGGTTTAACACTATTTTGACAATTAAAAATTATGAGAATTGTTGATTTAATTAGATTCAAGGATAAATACAACTCAAAAAATTAATAAGAAAAAAAACTAAAAATTAGTGAGTGCCTAGTCACCACACAATAAATAGTCAAATGCTCCACCAAAGTCTTAAAAAAATGTAAAGAGAGCAAAACGTCATAAGTACAACTAATCTAATTTAATCAAATAACAATTAATCAATATAAAAAGAAAATATGAATTAAAATTGAAAATGACTAAGTATAAAATATCTCCAAAAGAAGTATCTAATAAAAATGTGCATGTGATGATCCTTTAAATAGCTCATATCTAACACTAACCCAAAAAATAAATAAAGAATGAAAGATTCATTGATTTAATTTAATGTAATATTGGTCATGGATTCTTAATACTAGTGTAGAATCAAAATTTTAAGAAATAAAAATCTAAGCGAAAAGGGAAAGTGAAGGTGTCACTTTGATAAACAATTAATGATATTAAATGTTTTGACTAGTTTCTTCTATGAGGTTGACCTTCAAAAAAAAATGACTAGTTTCTTTTAGGAGGTTAAACTTTCAAAATTGTTGATTTAGATGGATCAAAGAAGTTCATGTCTAAAAATATATAATTTAAATAAATGAAGAAGATGAAACTCTATTAGATGGTGGTTCCTTTTTCATGATGCAATGATCAATCATGTATTCTTAAGTTTTTTAAATGATAGTATCTCACCAAAATTCACATGTAGCTTTGATTCTGTCAAGTAAATCTTAAATTTCTTTAGATGATTTTTTAATCTTGTAATACCCAACCTTTTTTATGCCAAAATAATGTAAAAAAATCCTTGAATTACTTTTGAAGGAAAAAAATGCAATCATAAAAATCTTCATTCGATTTCATGTTACAAATAAATAAAAATAGTATGAACCATTAATATAACCCAATGAAAATAAATCAGTGTACTCTCCATAAACTTGGAGAATTTGGTTAATTTTATAAAAATAAATTTATATAAAAAATCATGATCTAATGAGACTACATAAAACAAAATAATCAAGATAGGGAGAGCCTACCAATAAACTTGATAAATCATCTATTAATGTTTTGAAGAGTGGGAGTAATAATATAAATATAACTCAGATAATTATTTTGATTTATGACATATTTTGACTTATTATTCTTTGTTGTGTGTTTTGACTTATTATTCTTTGTTATTAATCTTAATTTTTTTTAAGTATTTAGAAGCCTTTAGTGATGAAATGATTCTAGATATTTGTTCATATTAATCATCATTAATTACTTCATTTTTTTATTTTTTTATATGTGTTCAGATATCATTTAAATATAATCTCCAATATTTGTGTTTCTCTTATCTCTATTTTAATTTGAAATGTATTATTAATGTTACATATTCTAATTTATCTATGTTTATCTGTAAGCAGTTTGCAAGTTCAAAATTATCCATGTGTTTAGTGTAGATGTTTCCCTTCTTTAAATCCCTTTATATTTTTCCTTCATAGTTTTATAAACTTAATATGATCAATACATGGAAAGCTAGTCCAAATTTAGAGGTTTCTTCTAAAGAACATATTTTGAGTCTTTTAAATCTACTGGGAACTAACTATATGAGGTGCCAAAAACTAATTAAATAGTTAGGTTATTCAACACTAAGAGTGACACTCAATAGTAAAAGTGGGACACCCAATGAGATGATGTATTTGAAATACCTTTGATATATTTCATATATTATCTTGATATGTATTATTTGTGCCTATTAGGTGACTCATAGATAGCATTATACTCTTTTTGAATTTTTAGACCTTGAGATTCATGGATCTCAATTCATAAGCCATTTATCTTTAAATGAGTCATGTGTTGGTTCACTTGGTGACTTTTTAGGAACGTAGGAGGTATTTATCATTAAATATTGGTTGCATGAGAAGAACACTAACTCTATTAATATATATAGACTCTAAATATAGTAAAATAAATTCATTGAATTTGGGCCCCTTTGAACTCCTCCATCAAAGTCTAGTTCACATCTATTTCACCTCATGTAAATTTAATTTTCTCATTTATAAAATCCATTTACCTTGAAAAAAAAATAAGGGAGTTATCCTTATTTCTTAAAGACCCTAAAATAACAAAGCTAAAAAAAGAGTTGAATAGTTTATTCCATGATATTGTAAAACTATATTAAATTTAGCTCAAAGGGATGATATTCCCATCGCAACTCTAAAAGTAGCACGCCTCTCTTTAATGGAGATTCCTTATCAATAACTATTGATAATATTCAATACATAACTAACCTTGTTTGAATTAAATATATAAAACATAACAAAATGTGGCTCTAAAAATACTCATTGTATATTTTTAATGTGTTTAGTAAATGGTTGGAATGCTTTGGGATAATTTTATAAATAATTTCATGAAAAATATTATTATTCCAACATGAGAATTTGTTCATTATTTCTTTTCTTTGAATTTAATGTATTATTTGAATCTTTTTGTAATAATGTGAGTTAACTAGATGTTATGTCAATGTAAGGATTTACAGTTGTGATCATGTTAGAGAGAATATATGTAGTAGAGCTATATGTAATTAAACTAGGTATCTATCATGAATTTAGTTTCTAGTTCTAAGGGAATTAAATAAGGCTCTTTAATGAAATAATGAATAAAGTTCAAAATTAATGTAACTACTACAATTAAATAAGATAATAGTTTTGTCACATGACCAAATTAGGGGTGTACGACCTTCAAGTTCTAGTTGTAATATTATTTAGTTTCAATTGTTTCTTTTTGACAGATTTGTAGAAGGGTTGGGAACCTTTCAAAAACCCTTTTCTTGTTTGTTGTTTTAAGCCAATTTGGATTTATTTTTTCTTTCCTTTGGATATATTTTATAAAGTGTTGAGAACCTTTTTTCCCACTTATCTAATAAAAAAATATGAGAACATGATGACTATGATATGAGTAAATAATCACAAAATCTACTTTATTGTAAGTGAATGATAAAAAATAGATCTATTTGACATAATTAAGTCCACATGATAATTAAAAAAATATGTAAAAAACATCAATTTGTACCTCAAAAATTCCTCCCATTTTTTTTATTTTATTAAAACTTAAATCTTTTATTAACTTTTTATATGTTGATTCAACTATCTATGTCACATTCTCGAGATAGGGGTGTACTCTTACATTAGGTGACATTTACATTGCAAACCTATGTCATTTTTATTTGTCCATGTTTCTTAGAAAGTGTTCTAGCCCAATCATGTGAGAAATGTATTTAATATTGGCATATTATAATTGCATTTTCAAGAGAAAATTTAATGTTGGTGGAGGTTACACATCACTATAGGATAAAATTATCACTCCTAGGTGTTCACATTGGGAATTTGAAGGGTCTTGAGTGGTGCACCTAGTTTGCAGGGAAACGGGTGTCCATTGATTCTCCATTTGGAAGTTGGGAAATCACTAGAGCATCCTAATTACCAGAAGTTGAAGGAACCCATGTTGAAGCCTTATACATATTAATTAATTTATTATCATGACTATTGGTTTTCTAAGGAAGCCCGGTGTGGGATTTTTCAAGTGGTTTCGGCACCTCTTATTTTTTCTTAACACCATAGTTTTTCCTCCCAAAATTTCTATAAATTGGAGCCTTGAGATGGTAGTTGTATCTTGTTTTATTTTTGTAAGTGTATCAAAGCATCCAAATTGTAGGATATCATCAAGGAAGTGTATTATGGTGTATCTCTCTTGTGGAGATAAATAATATACTTTCCCTTTTTTCTAGTGTTTTTTTTTTGAAAGGTTTTCTCCATGTAAATATAGTGTCATATTTGTTTGTTATTTTTTTTATGGTGAATGTGTAATCACATACATATAATTTGATTTGGTAATCTTATTTTCAGATTTGAATGCACATACATAATTTAATATTGCAGCTTAGTTCCACCTTGATTTCAGCATTTGGTATAAAAGCTAACTATTTAATTTAGTAGGGGACGCCTTTCTCTTAAGTGTTGGAGACTTTTTAGCTATAGTGCTCAAGATTTTTTTTGAGGTATATTGTAGATTTGTGAAAAATACTCCCTATCCTATTTTGGAAGACATTATATGACAAAGGAATGAAATTACAGATAATCATGATGATTACATTTTTCTTCTCCTAGTATCTCCTAGTTACGAGGAAGATGCCTTGATGTTAGAAAACACAACTAGAATGAAATTCATAAGGAAAAAATTCCTAAACAAGATAATTACATCATTGATAAGAAAGATAATTCAACCATTGATCATTCCCATACTTGCGATGAAGTCATTTTTGAGAAACCAATCCTTGATTGTCAAGAACATTTGATTTGTAGTTCTCCTAAAAATTTTCCTAATAGGAAAGATATCATGGTGGACAACAATGAGAACATTGACAACAACAATTCCTTAGATGAAGATGATGAAGTGACATTATACTCCCCTTCACTAAGGGATCATGAAAATGATGGCAAGTCTTCTGAGGTTATGCACATTAGATATCCCTTGAAGTACTCTCCTAAACCTAAACTTATCATTTATCCACCTTCTCAAAAACCACAAGTTCAAAACAAACCCGTCCTTATCCTCGAACCACCTAATAACAATGTTTCGCAGCAACCGAGTTAAAAATCCCATTGTTCATACATAAAACACTAGGAACAATCTACAACCAAGACAAACACCTTCAAAATCCCTCCCATTGCCTAATCCTATCTTTCCTAGTGCCCCTCATTTGCCTTCACAAAGTGGAAAGGAGTATAATATTGTCGAACAACTTAAGAATACTCATGCTAAGATATCATTATGGGACCTTATTCAAGCCTCCCCTCATACCATAACATGATTCAAAATGTCTTACAAGTTCCTATCCCTTCTAATGCACAACTGAATGGCATAGAGGCCATGATTCAAGGAATAAATGTTGACTGTTCTTTTCCACCAAAGTGAGCTCCCCCCTTTGGAAGTACAAAAACAACTTGAAGCTTTCATAATAATATCTCAATATAAAAGGATAGGGATAAATTGAACCCTTGTTGACAATTTCTTAGTCCTTAATGTGTGTAGTGTGACCCTTTTAAATAGCCTTGGCATCGATAAATCAAAAATTCAACCTGATTCTTTATCTATTAAGGGATTTGACAATGTCAGAAAACAATCGCTTGGTGTGATCACTTTGTCTATTACAACTGGGAAGGCCACATTAGAAACACCAATCCATGTTATGCCTCACAATCTTTCATATAATCTTCTTTTAGGTAGACTATGGATTCACGTAATGAATGTGGTGCCTTCTACTCTTCATCATAAAATGAAGTATATTTACAACAACAAAGTGTACACACTTGAATTTGACCCTGACCCAAATATTTGTTTGAACATTGAGAAAAACAAGGAGAATCCTTTGGCAACATTAACAACAACTACACAAGTGGAACCTGTGCAATATAAAGACAAAGAAAAAAACATAGAAGAAGTCACGAAGCTATTAGAAGATGATTGGGGTTCCTTAGATTTAGAACCTACATTCATGGGAGAATACAAGATAATAAACAAAGACTCTGATAAGGGAAAAGAAAAGGCAGTAATGTCAACACAAAATTTGAAAGACCATTTGAAAGCATCCACCTCAACCACTTTAGAAGAAAAAGAAAATTACACAACAAACTTCGATGAGATAGACTATCAACAACCACCAACTCCAAAAGAAATGAAAAAACTTTATGGAAGAGGTTATGAGCTAATGAAATAACTTGGATATAGTGGAAAAGGATGTGGTGCTAAAGAACAAGGTATTTTTGTCCCTATATAACCTAACATGCAAGAAACAACTCATGGTCTTGGTTATTGTCTTATTATAGAAATCAAACCATCAAACAAACCTCCACTTAATATCAACACTCTTACAAAATATTCCTCTAACCCGAATTTAACAATAGTGCATCCTGAATTCATAGACACTAGTGGTCTTGATTGTTATCATTTGCAAGAAACAAATAAATCCTTGCTTAACATCAATGTCATCACGCAAAATACTTACAATTTGAATTTCGTAGATTTTACATCTTCCTTTAAAGAAGAGAACAAAATATCGCAATCTAAAGAGTCTTGTGTAGGTATGACAACTAATACTAAGCAAGAGATATCTTTGCTGCAAAATAATAAATCAATATCTACCATTGATCAAGAAAGTATCTTGTTGAGACTCCTCCAAGATCGTTTGATATCTCTCCCTCCAAGAACATGAAAGAAATTTTACTACAAGAATTCATTTTGCACATATCATAGAGTTCATGGTCATACTACTAATGAATGTAAGGCTTTGAGTAAAAAATATCAACATCTTAAGGAATGTGGTGCTCTTCCTCATGTTGAAGCACCTAAGTCCTCTAATTGATACTGATTTTTACATGAGCATGTTTCTCATCAATCATTTTAGCTCACCCTTGTCCTACACTAAGTGGGGCCAATAGGTTAGGTAGCCTTGTCCTCGTATGTCACTTTTTGTTGCCTCTTTTGGCTAGTTGACCACCTTTCATGTACATATAAGAGCAAGCTTGTGATGTGGACAACATGCCTTAAGTTGGCTCGCATGTGACACATCGAGTTAGAAATTTTGGGGGACACCCCTTCCCTTCCCATGACCTAGCTTATTGGAAACATATGACTTGGCATAAGGCTTTCTGAATAAGCTCTCATGTCTTATTCTACTTTAAAGAAATTTCTTATAGCAATGGTGTTAGCAACCGCTTTAAAGAGGGGGCATACATCGACACTCATGTTTCATTGTGTGATTTTATTTTCTCTTGTGATGCGCCCTTTCCTTGGTGGTTTCATTGTGTTTGATTTCCTTTGAGAGTGTGATATTTCTTTGACTTGTCCTCTCTTGGATACATTAAGCACAATGTTCCCTAAGATGAGACTTTGTGCAAACTAAGCAAAATCCCTTCAAACATCTCTCTTTCTTATTAGGTTGCATTTTTTTACCTTATTAAATTCATGGAGGTATGGCTTTGATATGTTTCCTGGGGCTCACCTAGTGAACAACTAGCTTCACTAGCCCTTGTGAGCGTGCATTTTTCTTTTTGTCCTTATCATAGTCATGGGGGTATGACTTTGATATGGATCTCTTGGGGCTCACCTAGTGGACAACTAGTTTCACTAGCCCTTGTGAGCATGTGTTTTGTTTGCATAGTGGACAGTGCATTCCACTTGTAAACCTCTTTAGAAAAATAGCCTAGACCTAGTCCACAGTGCGTTAGACAGCCATTTGAAGCTTGATCTATGGAATTTTTATTTTTCCATTTTCTTTTTTCTATCTTTGATGGTGTATGCTAGAGATCTAGTCATGGCTTCATATATCATCCGTAAGTGTGTTCATTTGTGTCTATGTTGGTTTGTCATAGGATCATGATCTTGGGGGCTTGGCCACCCTCTTGATTATTGTCATCCTATCTTATTAGAATTTGTACATTTGAATCCCTCTTGATTACGTGGTTGGCTACTTTAGTGCGATTTTGAAGCAAGTTCATCCTCTCACTAAAGTGGGGGCTAAATGTAGTGTAGGAAAATACATACCCTTGCATTTTCACACTTGTTTGGGCCCTCCTTGCTTTGTTTATTCTTATTTATTTCTTAAATTGTCCTATTTTGCATCCATAAACCTAATGAATTATATCTTTTATGGCTATTCCCAAAAAACATCAAAAGATAAGTGATAATTTAATGATTCTGGTTGTGTGTCCCTAATTTTGGGTCACGACTAAGACACCACCTAGGGAATCTTTGTCCCCCAAAGGTCTTGGGACCCTCCTTTTAAGGCACCTTAAATGGGTCCCTTTTTGGAGTTTGTGCCCCGAGTTTCAAGCCTTTGGACTAAGACACCACCTAGGGCATGTCTTAGTCCCCCTCAAGTTAATTTTGGGATTTAATTTCAAATCTTAGTAGTATTTAGCCTCCTTTAATTAACGATTTAATATATATCTTTTTATGGTGTAATTTCGGGATATTAAACATGGATAAGTATAAATACAAGGTTATTTCACTCATTTTAACCTAAGACTTTTGTGAGAGAATTTCCTAATACATAATTGAGTTCACAAGAGCATTCAAGGGCAATTCATCAAGCATTTGGAGCCATCATCAAGATTTAAGCATCATGTCAAAGATATTCTTGCATCATGTGTGTTTTTGAGCTAACATTTGTGATGTAGGGTTTTGACTCAAGCAAGCAATTCAAGTCATGATCTATGAAGAATTCATTTTATTCAAGATCTATATTCAAGCTAAAAACTTCACATAAGTTTAAAAATTTCATGACAAGGGTTTGGTGAGTTGCAACATAGCACTTTGTTCATTTATTATTTCCCTCCATTATTTCATTTCATTCCAAGGTTTAATTACCAATAAGGGGTTTGACCAAGGAAAACCCCCATTTACTAACAATCAACATTTTTTCCCTCTCTTGCATGTTTGTGTTTGCAAATTTAGGTTGCATACTTGAAGATCATTTTAAGTGCAAAGTTGTGAAATTGCAAAGTTGCATTGCAAAGTTGTCATCTTCACAGAAAGTCACCAATAGGCCAGATCTGGAAGTTTCAAGACCTAAGATCTAAGAAGAAGGAAGTATAGACATTGAGCCTCGGGATCACATTCAGATATTTCAAAAATTCAAAACAAGACTAAGAAAATAGTAAAGACATCTTAGTCCTCCCAAGGGTATTTTGCAGAGATTCTTTTAGATTCTATTTCGACATCCAAAGATTCTACATTTCCCTCAAAAAATAGTAGTCAGACTAAGACAATAGTAAGGGCGTCTTAGTCCTCCCTAGCATATTTTGATAGCACTTTTGCATTTCCAAAATCCTCATCACATTTCCATACTTCCCAAGTACACACATCCTAACTTTTTGTTGCTTAATTTTTTCATTCACATCCATCATTTGACTTGCATTACTAGGTTTTGTGAGTTGAATGTTATGTTGTATTTTCCAAGCTTTTACTTCATGGTGAACCCTTTAAAGCCTAAAATAACCCCTCCTAGGTCCTCCTTGTTGAGAACCGGCTCACCTTTGGGTTGATATTCAATCCAATTTGTGCTCCTAAGACATTCTTGAATGAACAATTGTTGGGGGCAAGTGGTGTTCTATGACCTAGGTTATAAAGCACCCACTTTTCACCATTTTTCGGGAACTAATAAGGCAAAGGTATTATTAAAGATCATTCATTCGGATGTATGTGGGCCAGAGGATGTTGACTCTTTGAGTACATGTCAATATTATGTCTCTTTCATTGATGATGTCTCAAGATACACATGGATTTATTTTATGCACTCTAAATCTGAAGTTTTCACTAAGTTTAAGGAATTTAAGGCTTTGGTTGAAAAGAAAATAGATTATAAGATAGAAGTGTTAAGGTATGAAAATGAGATTGAATATTGTTCCAAAGAATTTGATGAATTTTGTAAGAAATGCATGTATTATTCAGCAAACTACAACTTATACTTCCCAAAAAAATGGGGTACTAGAAAGAATGAACCAAACCTTAATGGAAAGAGTTAGGATTATGTTGAGTAGTGCTTAGCTTGATAGTTTTTTATGGGAAAAAGTAGGTTATATTTCTTGTTATTTAATTAATAGATCTCCTTGTTCAACTCTTGTTGATAAAAGTCCTTCTGAAGTGTGGATAGGTAGAAAACTTTCTATTTGGCACTAAGGGTCTTTAGTTGTGAATATTTTATTCATGTTCCTCAAGAGAAGCAATATAAATTAGATCAAAAAGAACATAAATGAATCTTTGTTGGTTATTGTGAGAATATTAAATGTTATAAGCTTTTTAATCCTCTAACACGTAAAATAATCTTATCTAGAGATGTAATTTTCAGGGAATTTAGAGCTTACTCAAGAGAAGAACAAACAAAGGAGAAAGATAAGACAAAGACAATGCACTTCAAGACAAAGATTGAGAAGCAAGAAGATACACTTGTGGAAGAAAAACCAAATGGATCTGAGGATGGATAAGAAGAGGGTTTAGATAGTTCATAGGATGTGCAGGATGAAAACGCAAGTAAATCCCATTCCTCATACCTTGAGGAGGTCTACAAGGCAATGAAATCCAGTTGACAAATATAACCCATCAAATTACCATTATGTATTTAAATTATTGAGTACTGAAAATGAACCTAGATCTTTCAGGGGGGCTCTCTTTGGAGGAAAGTGAGTCTTGGTTGTATGCCATGCAGAGGAGATGATGAATTTGGATAGTTGTGAAACTTGGTATCTTGTTAGTATTCCCAAAGGAAGGAAGTTCATTGGTTTCAAGTGGGTATTTAAAAATAAATTTGGTGCCAATGATTGGTTAGAGCGGTACAAGGCCCAACTAGTGGATAAGGGCTTCTCCCAAAGAGAGGGAGTTGATTTTGGTGAAATTTTCTCATGTTACTTGTTGATGCCAAAAATTGACAAGGTAATAGCCCTTTGTGGGAAACTCAGTTAAAGGGGGGACCTATTGCACTAAATTGAGTAACCTCTGGATTTTAAAGAAGTCAACTTCTTCTATAACTAGGGTTTTGAATGGGAAAAGAAAGAAAATGTAAAATAAAAGGATCTAACTAGGGCGATGTGCAAAGATTTAGATGTAAATCATGATAGATCTATCTTGTAGATGCGATCTAAGGGCCTATTCAACAATCTGCTATGTCCTAAAATGATAGAAAATAAAGATAGAAGTCTAAATGATTCACCAAATGACATAAAATAATATTCATGCACATTTAATGAAAAGATGAGTCAAAGACATGATCTAAAACAAAAAACTTGCATTAAATTTATAGAAGTTCTGCAAATGAAGCATTCAGTACCATGATGGCATAGTAAGACTTTATCAAAAATATTTAGAAAATAGAAAGGCCGAACAATGGCACGGTCTGTAAGTCTTTACAATGATCTAAAAGCAGTAAAGGCCTAGTTCTTTTACCATTTTTTCTATCAAAATATGAACCCTTGCTTCTAAAGAAGCAGTATTTATAATAACATCCCATCCCAGTGAGCTAGTAACAAAAAATATTCTTCGATCATGAGCAATAATGTATTAACATGATTTCCCCTTGTCGTTGCAACTAAAAAGATTCAAACCATGAACGAGGATGCCCTAAAGCCAAATGCATTCCCTGCAAATGATGGCAGTGGTCCCAACAGACTAGAGTGTCGGCATGTGTCATCCACCCATGACGGTGTAGACACATAAAAATGAGCTAGGCTTGCAAGCTCTATTTCTAATCTCTTTCTTCCTAGCATAATTAAGACATTTTAATTATGTCCTTGGTCCACTTTCGAATATTAATTAAATAATTCATGATTATTTAATTAATTCATATCTTTTTTATTCTTCATGATTATTAAATAAATAAATTTTATTTATTTATTTAATTACGTCACTAATTGTCTAATGTCTTTCTGTAATTAAATAAATTTCCTAATTTATTTAATTATCCTTGTCCATTATGTCTTCTTGATTATTAAATAAATAACTTTATTTATTTAATATGTCTCTAATTTAAAGTCCTCTTGTAATTAAATAAATTCTTTTATTTATTTAATTATGGCCATCTTCACATTCTCCTCATTTTAAATAAAATCTTATTTATTTAAAATAAGTCCCACCACCTAAATTAAATAATTTTATTATTTAATTTCTCCTCTTTTATTGTGCTCATTTTAAATAAATCTTATTTATTTAAAATAAGTCCCTCTTTAAAAATCCCTTCTTTTGTAAATAATTTAATTTAAATTATTTATTGTCACATGACCCCACCCTTTTTGAATTAAAATAGTTTTTAATTTAAAAAGTCAACAACCCCTCTTGAATTAAATAATTTTAAATTATTATTTGATTCCCCAACAATTTCGGTTTGTGTGCCTTGTCACATGCATTGTCAACCCTTGATTTGATTTTTCTTAAAATCAATCTTGTCCATTCATTTCGAATTTGACCTAATGTTGCCCTAACCCTAATTGTGGGTTGTCATATTGAATCTTGTCCATAGATTCTAGGTCATTTATCAGTCTTTAATCTCACCCGTCCATACAAAATTGCATTTTCTATAAAATGTCAATTTTGTCTCATATCTATCATTGGCTATCCATTTTTATCTCTTGTCATTTTCATATATTTCATCTCTTACATCTCTTGTCCTTTTCATTTTTAGAATTGTTTGCATTTCATAGCATTATTATTCTCATTTAGCATAGCATAGTTTAGATTTCATTTGATATTTAGAAATGTTAGATGCTTACTAATTGCATTAGGGCATAGTATAGCATATAGTTTATCAAATCCTTCAATGTTTGCTTAGGGCTTGTCATTTCTATTGACTTGCTCTTTGTAAATCTGAGGGCAAGTTATTTATTTCAGCAAATTTAGAAGGTGTAATGGAGGTTAGTCATGGAGGATGAAGACAACCTTTGAGGTTGTTCATCTATTCCAATGCACTCCATTACCATACTTTGGGTTTTTATGTTCTGCATATTACATTGCTAACCATAGAAATTTCCCTTTGTTACAGACGGTAGTTACAAAATTTGGCAACTGTTGTGAGGTTGTCGCTTGCTTCGTCGTCCTTTGCGAAGAAGCTTTTAGAAGATCTACGTGGCAAGCAGTCAGGAGCTGATGCTCATCCTTCTCTTTATGTGATGAAAACCTATGTTGTGAAGACACGTGGAGGTCTCACAACAATATTGTGTTGAAGGTGGGGGCCGCCAACAAATGTGTGTGAATAAATGCTATGTGCATGCAGTCGAGGCTCGAAAGAGAAACAACCGAAAGAAACACTAAAGAGAGTGAACTATTGCCACATGGAAGCATGGCGGTGGCTTTTGAAAAGTGAGAGAAGGGAACCATGCGAGGAGCGCTTAGTTGATAAGTGGCAACATTCAGACTAAGCATTGTGATAAGAGCCTGATATTTATTTTAATAGGAGGGTGAGGCCGGTACTTAAGCAAAAAAAAAAAAAAACGCAAAGGGAGCTTGGGAAATTTATATTCATAACTTTTGGTGACTTATTAGGGGCGTTTCGCCTGCAGAATGAGGAACCCAAAAAAATTGGTTTGCAAACCAGAGCCTTATCTATTGGGTGGCATGATCAAAGCTTAGAGAGGGCGGTTTGCAGAGGCAACCATTCAGCCTCAAATGGAGTCAATATGTCACACAGACTTTCTTATGCTCCATGCAGATCGATCATTTCTTTGTAGGGCAACATTGACGATGTACCAGCCCAGGACTCGAGTTAAAAAATAAGTCATGCAATTGGATGAGTTACGCTCTTAATATCTCCTGTAGCAAGGGGCTAACTAAAACTTTAGAAATTAGACACATCTAGTTGCTTCTCTTCGATCTTTGCACAATATACTCCACCGTGGCCACTGATTCATTTTCAAGAAATGGGGATGGTAAGCCCATCTAAGTTAGGTGGGAGAACCTAGTCTACATGCTATTCATGGTCTGATCCAATATGGTGGCACACTTGATGGAATGAAGGATAGTGGTGTGGCAATGGATGAACCTGTTAGTTTTTTTAGCAGCGGCCTTTCGGTCCTCAACTCTTGCACTTGCCAAGACATCATCTGGGACCATATACAGCTTGTCCAATAATCTCCTAGCCTCTGGAACTCTCTTTGCGATGGACTAAGGGAACCGCTTGATTGCTTCGTGAACCTCTCTGCCCAAAATTTTTGCCTCTACAATAAATTGGAGCGTTGGTTGTAGAGTTAGGCAAAAGGCCTTCAATCTTTCCCAGTATGAAACATATAACTATTGGGCTATCTGAAGAAGGTCTGATTGAAAGACAGGAGGTTGGGCAGATTTCTTTAATAGCGCTATTTTTGCATCCCTTTTTTCTATATCATTCATGAGTTCCATGACCTTTTAGTTTTTTGTGGTGAGTTGTCCCTACAGGATCTACGATTCTATGATCCAGTTAGCTTGGGCTCGTTCCTTTTTTGTTGCTTCCTTCTCCAAGGAAGACATCACTTTTGAAATCTCATTCTCCAATTGAGCCCGGAAAATTTTGAAATCCGCATCAATCTGCTACATTTATTGCTCTAATTGAGCGTGATGGTGAAGAAACTCCTCATCCTTTTGTCGCACTTCTTGCCCCAACCTTTCCAACTGGTCTTGATACTCCTGATTCTTCTGTTGTAGCTCAGTGACCAAGTTAGGATCGAGGGATTGGAACCTCGCAAGTTTCTATCAGAGCTTCACGTGCTCTACCTCCTTTTGTTGGGATAAGCACTTAAATTTGACATCCCTAGTCTTTTCCTTGGCGAGCAAGACCTCGACTCTATCCTTTACACTTTTTAGGTCTTCTTCCCTCTTCTTTAGCTGGCGACCAGAATTAAGAAAGTTGGTGGTTACCACCCGTTGTGTTTCCTCCATGAGATCTACCTTGTCTTGAGTTCGGGCCATGCTTAAATCGAGCCCCACGGCGTACATGTTGTAGTCATCCGGCAGCATCTCTCCTTACGGTTTGTTGATAGTCAGATACATAGTCACAAAATGCAGCGACTGTTGAGCCTCATTAAAAATAGTTTGTACTTTTGGCTCTATTGGCCTCTTAGCATCTTTAGCTCTTTTCTTTTGGGCTTTGATTGCTTGTGCCTACTTAGTTTTATCACCTTGTGATAATAATTATGAGGGTGACCTGATGAGTCCGCCTGTGAAAGCTGCCCTAGGAGGAAGGGCGAAAGGAAATGAAAGGGTAGTGGTCCTGAGCAACTTCTTCTTTGGAACACTAACTATTTTAGGCAAGAAAGGAGGGATATTCCAATACCCAAACTGTGAACCAGTAGGAGGACTCGAAGGAAACGGATTCGTGCCAATTTCCATCTGCTAGGAAGACTAGACCTAGGCCGACATGGCAATGGTAAGAGATGTATCAAATGAAGGTAGCAGGGGCAGAGTGTGAGACGCTTTGGAATGCAAAGTGGGCCAAGTCATATGGTGTAAGGGTCCATAAAGGAGTAAGGGAAAATGGGATCACATGAGAGAACTGTGTGAAACCCCTCACAATCATTGAAGCAAAGGCTAAAATGCAAGGGTCAACGTATGAAACGAGAGGCGTTGTGGTCACAATAGGGGCAACTAAGGTTTGTGAAAAAAGAGAAGAGGGAGAAAAAGATACCTATGGTGCAGATGATTGTGATACTTGGCTTGTTGTTGGCTCTTCTCTCACCATAGGATTTTTTGAACACTCTTCAGAAGATGCCTTGGTTTGCGGCTGCTTTGTTGGTGGCGAGTCTTCAACCACTAAGGTTTTGGATTGTTGTGGTTGGGTTTCCCTGGTCCTCCTTGTAGTCCAGGTGCGATTCAGTGAAGACCTCGTACACCATATGTTTACCTGCACATTAAAGGAAACCTTGCTAGGTTGTTTCATGGCCATTTCACTTTGTTGTGCCAAGGCATTTTGTTTTTTTGTGTCTAGTTTTGCTCCTTCACTGACTGCACTTCGGCCTCCTCTGAACTAGAGTCTTTATCATCACTCTTGTTGGAGTCTGGATGCCCATCATTCCACAATTTTTTGAAATTTTCATCCATCTCCTCATTATCATAAAGGGCCTCAGTGCATCGAGTCTCCTAACGATATATCCATAAATCATTAATCTTCTCTTCCTTCAAGTTGTAATTTTTAATCAAATTGTTGTGAAGAGTACTCCCCATCCGCTTTTTCTTATCATAATTCCCAATCAGATATAAGAATCTGAGCCAAGGAGGTTGACCACCTTCGGTAGGGATATAAGCTAGATCGACTATAAATTTATCTACATCCGACACTGGATTCTAATGTTTCTCCTATTAAGGCTAGGGGTTGTGTGTTACTTTGACATACTCATTTGGCAAGTCATCATCAGGGTTGTAATTCCACTTATCACAAATCCATACCAACCCCAGATGAGCCAAATTTGCTTCCAGTGAGTCATGAGTCTTCCTCTTGGTCATGATTATGGTCTTGAAGCTCAATAGGTAGTTGAAAAGTCCCTTCTTCTTTGTTTTTCCACTGCAAAAGGTGACGTCGATAATTGATACCTCACAGAATACTTCAAGTGCCAATATTCGGTCTGTAAAACATGCTAGAAGTTAGAAGGGCTCTCTGGTGAAGCCGCGCAATTAGATGAATGTGAATTCCTCGCCCAGAAACTAGTCACACTTTGGAGTGAAGTTTTGCATGAAATCAATTTGGTCTGAGTTGAACCATAAGACAGTGTTGTCTCCTCTTAAATCCTGCAAAATTATATTTAAGAAATAATCCAAAAATGCGTAATAACCATATGTTGCAGAGAGCGAAGTCCACGTGCAAACTAGCTTCTTCCTCTAATTTTCATCAAAAATGGATAGCCCTCGATGCTTCTAAAAGAAGTCGAGATTCTAATGTAAAAACATGTGAGCGAGGAAAGATGGAAAACTAAACCTCCGTTGAAGTTGGTACTCTGCTATCTAGCTGAGCATCTCCTGCACGAGAAATTTAGTGAAATCATACCATAAAAGAGAATGTTGCTTACGCAATTGAAATCCCAAGCCTAGTTGAAACTCTTGGACCTCTCTGTCGGTGTCTAGGCTGCAAACAAACTCCATCATTGAAAAGGCATCCTTTGTATCATCTTTGAAGCTCTTATGTGTTGTTGGGATCTGCATTGGATTTCTCTAAGATTCTTTGGACCTTTGTGACTTCGCGTTATAAAAGTTCAGTACAAGGTCTCTAGTCCTCTAATAGATCTCTCCTTTTTCCAGAGTAAACGACTCCATTTGAGGCACTTTGGAGCTTTGTTCAAGGATACATAGCATATCCCAAATAGCCTCCTTGCAAATAACCACACTCACCTCCTAACCCTCAATGGTGTTGGTATTCAGGTTGAAGTGTTTGATGGCCTCGTCGACCAATTCAGGGTAGTAGTGTACGGATAGGACCATATATTGTGGAAGCCCACTGATCTAGCATTTATGCACCAAGGAATTTTGGTCGCTATTCCTTTTCATTATTTCACAGGCTACCTCCCTAAGTGATTTAGGGTTCCTTGCAAGGATGGGGTCATGAATATTATCCCATTCTTCTTTAATTCATTTTTTATCTTAGCGATGGCTCTTCTTTTATGCAACCCGCGTATTCACCCATGTTGACTTTTCTGGTATTCCAGGCAAAGCATAAGAGACATCCTTGAAGATGTAGGTGGTTGGTTTTGCGTGCATGATATTAAATAAAATTTGGGCCCCTCCTTGCATCTCTGGTTGAGAACTCTGAGCATTCGTTGTCCTTTGAAAACCTTCCACCCATAAATCACACTAAAGCGGTATGAATGGAACTCAAAACACAACGCAAGGCTTTGAACTCAAAACCAAATAGCCTTTTGTTTCAGGTTTAATCCACAATAGGGTAATGAATTCTCCATAATTACCTTTGTGTTTAGCATCATTTGTTGCTAAATTTGCCACACCTGGTTCCTTTAACAATTATGTTCTTCCAAGTCCCATTGCGTATTCAAGAAGTTTTATGCTCTGTCCAGTTTTTGCATGCGACACTTAGCTTTTTCTTTCATTTCCTGCCTTCAACTAGTAGACAATGGTTTCCTTTTTGCATTTAATTCGGCATGTACTGCCAACTCCTCTGTCTATGCGAAATGAACTACTTTCCTCTTTTGAAAAGACAAGAATTCATAATTACATTAGTGACAACATCCCTTCAATGTGATTTTCATGGGAAATTTATTTGTCGGCTTCTTTCTCTTCATCTTATCGCATGCCTTTACCATTAATATCCCTGAAAGCATTATTCAACTGAAACCATAATGAGTACCTTAAAAAGATTCACGCTCAACCTTGGACCTTGAAACGAACTGCATCATAAAACCCTAGCATCTATCTATATGAGCCATCTTTGGGCTTCCCACCAATTTGCACAAATTAACTGCCACTCCTTAATCTTCCACGCAACAATTCATACCTGCAGACACAACTGGGTTGGAAAATCGAGCTGGCCTTTTGATGATATTTTTGAGTTAAACTCGATTACCCCCGTGCTTGGGATGAAAGCTACCTCGGATATTTCTATAAATGGGTCCTAACATAGTAGTAGAACCACACTTAGCGATCAACAAAAGTAGCATTGGGAAATCAGATAGGATTTTAGGTGGTTGAGTAGGCTTTAAATTTGCATAGGGCTTAGACTCAAGTAATTGAGTGGAGATTGATATAATGAATACTCTAATCAGACTAGTGAGCAACAAGTCCTAGACATCTTTTCTGGGAGAGATCTCCAATAGGCGTCTGAAACATATGACCAAAAACAAGCACTCACTGGCTATTATAGCCATGAAATGGGTTTTAGGCAAGGATTATATTGAGTATGAAGATAAATATTGGGTGAACACCAATATATACTCCCATTTTGTTGCCTCACTGCTTGATGTCCAAGTTCTGAAATCCATGATTCTTTGCTTGACATTCTAGATTTTTTTGAAGAGGTACCTTGGATGCCTCAACAAAGTAGTAACCAATACAGTGTATGGTATGGGCCATCCTGTTGCTAGTGACCTACGGAGGCATATTGAAGAATATGTGGCGGTACCATGGGTGTCATTCCTGAGTGGGTTCTGGCTCCATTTTCTCATTGAGCATTGTGAGAGAGCCACTCATGTGTGCCACTTTCTACTGCACTGTTATAATGTAGTGTTATTCTATGACGTATATTGGTACACCGACTTCAAGAACCGTGTGTTCCCTTTGCCGCTCATTGTGGGTGTTGATGTTGTTCCTCCAGGTCCCATTATTGTTGGTGGTAACCCTCATGTTGCCTCTAATAATGTTCTTGCTGATGGAGAAAATTCTCATGCTAATAAAGACAGCGTTCATGCTCCTGCTACTTGAAGTTCAATACACCTTTTCCCTTTTGTACATATATACCTGAAAGAGGGCTTGCATATACATATATATAAGGAATTCGTACATATAGTCATACTTTTGAGTGCATGGCCGTAGAGCCATTTTGACAATGTTTCTATCAAAGTATATATATAATGAATATACTTGCTTATCTTCAACTCTTTGTCTTCATTCTTGTGTTTTATGCAACGTGGGTTGAATTCCTCGCATATGAACCTAATTTTTACAAACTCAGCAGTATAATCTTTCTCAGTGAAAATGTTGAAAAGACCAACCGACAAAACATGAAAGGAAAATAATTACATTAATTACATATTTACACTTGTATGAAGTAACTGAAGCTTAATTGAAAAAAAATTAAGTGAATCCCATTAACCGAAATTCCTAGTGCTTCTTGCTCCATGTTTTCTAGTTCGAATGCATTATTTTATTTGCACTGAATTATTTTGAAAGGACCTTCCCACAATTTCTCAAATTTTCCATGTTGGCTAGGCTACGCGGCCCTTTCATTGAACTTTAGTACCAGGTCTCTGCATTTTAGACCTTGGTCTGAAGTCTTCTTGTTGAACCACCTATTGGTGGTTAGTCATGGCTATTAGGGCTTTCTCCCTTTTTTCTTGTACCTCCAACAATTCAGCTAACTGAACCTCCATAGCTTCGTTTTCTTTAATTTCTAGAGACTTGAGTAGTTGTAACATAGGTATTTCTATAGAGATAGGTAATAACACCTCCTTCCCATACGCTAGCTCATATGGAAAAGTCTTCAGGGCTTTCTTAGGAGTTATGCAATCTTCCCATAACGTTGTTAGGAGATTTTTGTGTCATTCCTTCTCATGATCAGACCCGATCCTTTTAATGACTCAAACTAGATTCTTGTTAGTTGACTCAACCAGGCCATTTCCTTGTGGGTAGTAGTTTGATGACATTTTCAAAAATATGTTGTGCTCAAACACGAACTGACGTACCTTGGAGCCTAAGAAAGCTTTGGCGTTGTTTGAGATGATATTTTTCGGCGCATCGAACCTTATTACCAACCCTTCAAGAAATTCCACAATTTTTTCCTCTGTCGCATTTTTTAGGGGTAGGGTTTCAGTCCACCTCATGATGTAGTTTGTGGCTATGAGGATCCACTTGTGACCAACGTTGGAGGTGGGTTTTATCATCCCAATTAAATCTATCCCTCATTGCATAAACGGATCGTCTGCTACTATCGGATTGAGAGGCATGGAAAAAAAAGTTCTTCTCCCTGCATAGAATTGGCATTCTTTGCAGGCTTTTATCATTTTGTAGGAGTCGTTGAATAATGTAGGCTAGAAGTACCCAGCATGCAAAATTTTGATGGTGGTGGTCTTCGCAAAGAAGTGTCTACCTTTCGAGCTATTGTGGAAGGTGTCGATAATTTTCCTTGCTTGCTCCATGGTGACGAATTGCAGTAAGACATCGTTGAAATTCATCTTAAAAAGGATCCCTTCAATAAGTGAGTACCCATTGTTTTGTAGTCAGTAGAATCTTCCTCTTTGAGAAAGAAGCCCTAGCGGATACTTTCCAGTGTGCATAAATCTTACCCTATCTGCCAACCAACAGCCTTCAGGTTCAGACTCATTTTTTAGGACTATCTTCGCTTTCTCTTCCTTAATTTCCATTTCTTCATCGTGCACCAAATATTCACACAACCCTCTTCCTTTGATAGTCTTTGTAGGCTTGACCTCAATGTCATATTCTAGGATCTTAGTGATCCAGTTGGCCTTTTTTTCGGTGATTTCTCCTTCCATGATGTACTCACGCACACTAGAATGTGCAACATATACAATCACCTTAGTGTAAGCTATGAGATGTCAAAAATTCTTGAGTCCCTTTACAATTGTGAATGCTTACCTTTCAATGAAGTTATAGTTTGTCTCATACTCCTTCAAAGTCCAGGAATGAAATGTTATAGGATGTTCTCCTTTTCCTTCATTATCCTTCTGAGTTAGAACAATGGTGATGCTTTCCTTTCTATTAAAAACATACATTATGAAGTCTTGACAAGTCTGGATTTACCAACACAGGAGCTAAAGAAATAGCATCTTTCACCCTTTCAAAGGCTTCTCTTACTTCTTTTTTCCATTTGAATGTTTTTTCTGTTTTCAACATCAGGGTGATTGGTCTAATTATTCCTACAAAATCAGAAATAAACTTGCTTACAAAGTTAGCTTTCCCCAAAAAATATTGGACTCCCTTTTTTTTACTGGAAGAGGAAGTTCTTTGATTGCTTTTACCCTTTCAGGATCAATAGTGATCCCTTCTTAAGACACTACATGCCCCAATAATTTGCCTTGCGGTACTCTGAAATCACATTTTTTCAGGCTCAGGGATACCCTGAACTCTTGGCATTTTTTGTAAACCATTTCTAGATGATCAAAATGGTCATCTTTAGATTTGGAAAATACAATCAGATCACCTAAATAGATGAAGATGATTTTGTTGATCAGTTTTTTGAAAGCGATGTCCATTGCCCATTGGAAGGTGGCACCCGCATTTGATAGGCTGAAAGGCATTTTGGCATATGTAAATGTTCCCCACTTGGTGGTGAATGTGGTATTATGTTGATCTTCTTCTTTGACCCAAACCTGATTGTAGTCTGAGAATCCATCTAATAGAGAAAACATCTTTGAACCTACTACAGTCTGCAAGATTGATTCCATGGAAAGCAATGGGTAATGATCCTTCAGTGATGCCATGTTTAGGTCACAGAAGTCAACACAGAGACGAATCTCTCCATTTTTATTTTGGACCGGAACGAGGTTAGATACCCATGTAATGTGCTTGATTGGAAAGAAAATCTTGGACTGGATTAGCTTCTCTAGCCCTTGTGCCATTAAGGCTTCAATCTTTGGATTGACGGGCCTCTATTTTTGTCGGATAGGTTTATCATTTTTCATTTGTTCAATGGTGTGTTGGATGATGTTAGGATCATATCCCCTGAGGTTTGTTGGAAAAACTAGGATAGACAACTGAGAGGGGAGGGTGAATCAGTTGTTACAAAAATTAAGCTTATTCAACCTTAAACAACTTTTAATCTCAGATCTAATAATTAACAGTGAAAGCATAAATCAACAACACATTAGAGATATATGAACACCAATATTTTATACATGGAAACCCTGTTAGGGAAAAACCACGGTGGATGTTAGTCCACAAGATTATACCCTGTTAGAAGTATAATGAAATAAATGAATAAGGAATGCACATGCATTCAGGCACACTGCCTAGAGCTCACTGCTCAAAGGGAATGCTCACTACCTTACATAAGACAATCAGATTAAATCCATTTGATGAGGTTGAATTGAGAAATTAGCTTCTACAAAAGCTTGATTACAGTTTCGGTTAGGCACAGAAACACTTCTTCACACTTCTCTCAATCTCCTTCACACTTTTCTCTACACTTGAATGATCTAATCTTTATTCGCACATATCTTGCACATAAATTCACTGAGAATACTCTCAACATACTTCAAAATGAATAAGCAATCGCTCTTATATATCCGCTATACATATTTACATCAGCAACTCTGTCGGCCACAAATAAAGAATAAATTACAACTGTCGGCCTCAATACATGAACAAATCTTAATGTGCACCAACCTAAGTCGATGACAACATAGTGAGGACCTAAATCAATATCTTCGAACATGCCAAACAATAAAATTTTAATCCATAAGGATCCACAACACGCTACCACCATCATGTCGGCCAAGAACATGAAAACCTTAAACACACGAGGAATAATTGTCAATCACGAACATGCCAATCAACGTGGATGTACCACACTGATAGAGCACATTCTAGAAACATTTTTGAATATCTCAAAAACATACGCAACTCAATTCACCAAAATTACAATCTCATCTTCCAGAAACACCTACTATAGTAATTAAATAACTGTAGGAACACAGAACTTCATAACTTCCTCCATTCTCGATGTGTACCACTGAAAATTTTGGACAACATACTATATAAGCTCAAAAACAAACCATTTAGTGTGCACCTTTTGATCATCAACATACAAAAAATTTCATCACTCTGACCTTCTCAGCTTCACTGGCTGCCCGCAATATATTTATTACAATTTTCTCAATCTCCTTGACATATACAACCTTCAAAATCACCAATACTAATAGTGTTGACATCAATGACAACCGCATATCAGTAACACAACCACAACATCCAACAATCCCCCCTTTGGCATTGATGGCAACACATGATGTGAAAAATAATACCGTAACCACAACTAGTTGTCCACATAGAACACTTCTCCTCATTTGTTCATTCTTCTCCCCCTTTCTTCAAGAGTTTTTCACATTTTTCTTCTCTCCCTTTGACATCAATGGAAAAGGTACACATCCTTTGATCTACATATCATCTGAATCATCTGACTACTCCCCTTGAGTAGCAACCACCACAACACCAATCTAAAACAAGATCTAACTATAAGTCCATAGATTGATGCAAAGACTTGCATCTTAGTTCAAATTAGGAGGGGAAATTCTCCTAACTTGCCTCTGAGATACTCAAAAGTATCCTTAGGCAACGGTTTAGTAAAGATATCTGCAACTTATTCCTTTGTAGGCACATATTCCAATCTAGCTTCTTTATCACTCACCTTATCTCTCAAAAAGTGATACTTGATAGATATATGTTTTGTCTTTGAGTGTAGCACCGGATTCTTAGAAATGTTTATGGCACTTGAGTTGTCAAAAAATGTAGCAATTGGCTCATCATACTCAATTTTGATATCTCTCAATATCTACTTCATCCACAACACTCGGGTACATTTGTTTGCAGCAGCAATATATTTTGCCTCAGCAATAGATAAGGAAATGGAATTCTTCTTTTTACTTAGCCAAGACACCAACTTCTTTCTCAAGAAGAATGCACCACCACTTGTGTTATTCCTGTCATTTAAATCTCTTGCCCAATCTGCATCTGTAAAGGAATTCAGAGTAATATCATCATCCTTTGGATACCATAACCCGAAGTCAACTGTTCCTTTCAAGTATCTGAATATTCTCTTTATTGTAGTCACATGTGTTTCCTTTGGATCAGCTTGATATCTAGCAACCATGAACACAACATTCATAATGTTTGGTCTTGTCTAAGTCAAATATAGAAATCCACCAATCATTGACCTATATCTTGTTTGATTAGCCTTAGGAGAATCATCATTCTGAGATAGTTTGCATCTAGTTACCATGGGTGTACCAACTGGCTTTGAAATCTTCCATGCCAAACTTTTTCAGTAGCTCTCTTACATACTTGGACTAAGAAATAAAGATTACATCATCTAACTGAGTAGTTTGCAATCATAAAAATAATTTTAGTTCTCCTATCATTGATATTTCAAATTCACTTTTCATTTCATCAGAAAATGTCATGCACAAGTCATCATCACCTTCAAAAATAATGGCATCAACAAATACTTCAATTGTCAACTCTTTATCCTGATCCAGTTTGAAATACAAATTATTGTCAGTGGTACCTTTATTGAATCCAAGCTTCAACAATTATTTATCCAGTCTAGCATACCAAGCTCTAGGGGCTTGTTTGATTCCATATAGTGTTTTCTTCAACTGACACACCATGTCCTTTTCATCAATTAATTGAAATCCATCTGGTTAAACAACATAAACTTCTTCTTCTAGTTCACCATTCAGAAGTGTTGACTTCACATCCATTTGATAGACTTTATAATTCTTGAGAGCATAAGCAAGAAATAACCTTACAACTTGAATTCTAGGAACAAGGGAAAAAATTTATTCAAAATCAATACCTTCCATCTATGAGTATCCTTTACATACCAGTCTTGCTTTATTCCTAATCACTTCACCTTGTTCATTCAGCTTATTCTGAAAGACCCATTTGGTTCCAATCATATTTTTGTCTTGAGGTCTAGGAACAAGAATCCATGTATCATTTTTCTCTATATGCATCAGTTCTTCCTTCATTGCTTCCATCCAATATTCATCTTTGCATTCTTCATTGACATTGCTAGGTTCAGTCTTGGATAGCAGACAATATTCTTCTGCAATTCTTCTTCTAGTTTGCACACC
This sequence comes from Sequoiadendron giganteum, assembly GCA_007115665.2. Taxonomy (NCBI): domain Eukaryota; kingdom Viridiplantae; phylum Streptophyta; class Pinopsida; order Cupressales; family Cupressaceae; genus Sequoiadendron; species Sequoiadendron giganteum. Next base: position 1,988,235 of record CM021107.1, on the reverse strand, counting down.
TTTGTTCTTGTCTCCTATGATCTAACTTTCAGAATGACTTCGCTTTACACATTTTGGAGTTTTGGGTTATGTTCTTTCTTTTGCATTTCCACTGTCTTCTTCTTCATGGTTTTCTTGATTCATCGGAATACTTTGAGTTTCATTTTGTGTCTGTGCATTCTTTCCATTATCAGTACTATCTTTTTGGTCATCTGAGTCATATTCGCAATACCTAGATGATCTTTCAATATCCTCATCAACTCTAACATTTGCACTCTCAACCATTTTCTTCAATCTTTTATTGTAACATCGGTAGGGTTTTCTCTTAGTAGAGTATCCCAGAAATATTCCTTCATCACTTCTAGCTTCAAAATTTCTTATATCTTCATCTCTTTTAATATAACATTTGCTTCCAAATATTTTGAAATACTTAACAGTAGGTTTGTAACCAAACCATAGCTCAAAAGGAGTCTTACCAAAGTTACTATTGACATTCACCCGATTGATAGTATACACAACAGTGCTTATAGCTTCTCTCTAGTAGAAATGAGGAACATTACCTTCCAAGATCATAGTTCTGGCAGCATCCAAAATTGTTCTATCTCTCAACAAATTTGTTTTGTTGTGGGGTTCAGGGAGCAGATAACTGTCTTTTCATTCCATACTCTTCACAGAATGAATCAAACTCCCGGGAAGTGAACTCACCACCTCTGTCTGATCTTAGACATTTGATCTTCAAACCTGTCTCAGTTTCTGCCAAAGCTTTGAAGCTTTTGAATTTTTTGAATTTTTCTAATGCCTCATTTTTTCTCTTAAGAAAGCAACCCAAACCATTCTAGAATAATCATCAATAAGAAACATAAAGTACCTTTCTCCTTGTAGACTGTTGATTCTAGATGGACCACGTAGATTAGTATGTACCAAATCCAATACTCCATTGGAATGATGTTGTTTTCTCTGAAATAAAATTCTTGTTTGTTTTCCCATCTGACATTCCTTGCATATAGTGTTGGTAGGATTCACTAGCTTAGGTAGATCTTTGACTGCTTCTGTGGAGCTTATTTTGACAATGTTATCAAAATTCACATGACACAACCTTCTATTCCATAACCAACTTACATCAACTTGAGCAATCAAACAACTTTCACTAGCACCATTCAAGTGAAAAATATTACCTCTTATCTTTGTACCTGAAGCAATCACATTTCCTGAGCTTCCCAATATCCTGCACTTACCATCTTTGAACTGAAGATTGTAACCTTTGTCAACCATTTGTCCAACACTCAACAGATTATGCTTCAATCCTTCAACATAAATAACATCATCAGTATCACATTTTTCACCAAGAGAAATAGTGCCTCTGCCACAAATCACACCAGCATTGTTATCTCTGAATCTTACAACACCACCGTCATACTTTTCCAAGCTTAGAAACTTTATTTTATCATCAATCATATGATGTGAGCATTCGTTGTCGATCATCCACTCATCCTTCTCATCAATTTTGGTTGCAAGAGCTTTTTCAATATTCTGATTACCAGTTGATTCAGTGGACACCGGACCATTTTCCTTGATAGAAATGAGTATCCATTCATCTTCATTTCCATATTTTTTATTAGATTCATCATCAGTAACTCCTTCAGCATAAAAGCATTTCTTTTGAAATCTAGTCTTATCAAGTTTATACTTAGAGACTCTTTCAGGACATCTTGATGCAAAATGATGTATCTTACTGCAAGAGAAACATTTAATAGGTAGCTTTCCTTTGTACTTACCTTGTCCCCTGGCTTCTCTTTTCACAATCAGTGCTTCCAGTTCTTCAAGCTCTCTTTCTTCATCTTCAATCAGTTTCATCTCTTCTTCATACTTGAATGTTTTTCTAGAACTCTCTCTCAGATCATATCTTTGTTGGATTTTTCTGGATATAGTAGTTTTGAATGCAAACTTTGTCCTAGGAAAGGATTCCCCAAATTCACTCAACTTAAAGGCAGCAATTTTTCCAATCAGCGTGTCTCTTGTCACATTTGTTACTGTCCTGAGCTCTTCAATAGCATGAGCTTTTGTTTTGTAAGAAGTAGGCACAGATCTAAGTATTTTAGCCACAGCCTCATCTTCTTCCAAGGTTCCACTGGCACATCTAATGTCCATCGCTAATTCATTTACCTTTTGCGAGAAGGAAAAAAAAAATTCATCTTCATGCTCTCCCACTTTCCTTTCAGACTTTGCAGCTTAGCAACTTTCACTAGTGCATCTCCTTCATACAATGTTTCCAATTTTATCCAGATCTCATGTGCAGTCTTCAAAAACTATCACATTTGTCATCTCTGAATCTGTCAAAGCACTTAGTAATGCTTCTATAGCCCTGGTATTAGTTTTTGCTTCTTTGATCTCATCAGCGGTAGAGGGACCATTCTGAGGAATTGTATATGCATTCTTTGTAATCTTCCAGAAAGGGTCACCAATGCACTTCAAATGACACTTTATTCTGACTTTCCACAAAGAGTAGTTTGTACTATCAAATCTAGGACTATCCTTCTTGTATCATGCCATCTCAGATCACCTCAGGTTGTTATACTTCTTCAGAGGAGCTAGCTCTAATACCAATTGTTGGAAAAAAAAGGATAGACAACTGAGAGGGGGGGGTTAATCAGTTGTTACAAAAATTAAGCTTTTTCAACCTTAAAAAAAATTTAATCTCAAATTTGATAATTAACAATGAAAGCATAAATCAACAACACATCAGAGATACATAAACACCAAGATCTTTATACATGGAAATCCTATTACGGGAAAAACCACGGTGGATGTTAGTTCACAAGATTATACCCTTTTAGAAGTATAATGAAAGAAATGAATAAGGAATACACATGCATTCAGGCACACTGCCTAGAGCTCACTTCTAAAAGGGAAGGCTCACTGCCTTACATAAGACAATCAAATTAAATCCATCTGATGAGGTTGAACTGAGAAATTAGCTTCTACAAAAGCTTGATTACAGTTTCAGTTAGGCATAGAAACACTTCTTCACACTTTGCTTAATCTCCTTCACACTCTGCTATGCACTCGAATGATCTGATCTTTATTCGCACATATTTTGCACATACATTCACCGAGCATACTCTTAGCATACTTCAAAATAAATAAACAATCGCTCTTATATATCCGCTACATGGATTTACATCAACAACTCTGTCGGCCACAAATAAAGAATAAATTACAATTGTCGGCCTCAATACATGAACAAATATTAATGTGCACCAACCTAAGTCAGTCACAACATAGTGAGGACCTGAATAAATATCTTTGAACACACCAAATAATAAAAGATTAATCCATAAGGATCTGCAACACACTACCACCATCATGTCGGCCAAGAACATGAAAACCTTAAACACAAGGAAAAATCTTCAATCACGAACACATGGATCAATGCAAATATACCACACTAATAGAGTACGATCCAGAAACATTAATGAATATCTTAGAAACATACACAACAACTCAATTCACCATAATTGCAATCTCATCTTCCAGAAACACCTGCTACAGTAACTGAATAACTGTAGGAACACAGAACTTCATAACTTCCTCAATTCTTGATGTGTACCACTGAAACTTTCGGACAACATACTAGATAAGCTCAGCAACAAACCCTTCAGTGTGCATCTTCTGATCATCAACGTACGAAACTTTTCATCACTCTGACCTTCTCAACTTCACTAGTTGCCTTCAATATATTTATTACAATTTTCTCAATCTCTTCGACATATACAGCCTTCAAAATCACCAATGCTAATAGTGTTGACATCAATGACAACCACATATCAGCAACACAACCACAACATCCAACAAGGTCATCATAAGACCAGGCCACAACCCCTTCGTATTTTTCATACAAGTGTATAAGCCTATCTTTATCATGCTATGGGACTTCTTTCTCAACCTTTAGTTTTCTTCCATTTTTGACCTCAAGGCCGGCATAATCTGCCTGATCTACTACAAATTTCCTCCTATCATTCTATTGTGCAATTTTTGCACACACACCCCACTGAATGTGGGGACCCTCGTTTTTGCTTTTTGGTGTCTTGGTCTTTCTATTTTGGGGGTCTTGCTTGCTTGGGCATGTTCTTTAATGATTCATCTTACCTATTGGTGACCCATTTGGGATTTGTATTGAGATCCTTAAGTTTTGGGTGCACTTCAGGTTTTTCACTATTTTCGAGAAAATCCGCCCTAGCCGGACTTTCTCAGTTTCCTATCGATGCTTGGCTGTAGCTGCTTTTATTTGAGTCCGGGGAAATCCGTCATGGCCGAATTTTTTTGAAGTCCGTTCCTCTGTCAGATTCCCGAATTTTGTTCTTGTCAATCGCATTAATGGTGATTGCACGACTTTTGGGGCGATGTTTTATTGAGTTTTGGGAAGTAATTTTCCATTTGAGTTTGATTATTTACTTTCCATTTGAGTTTGGAGTGCTTGAGCTTGAGGTGTGTTGTTGGATTGTGCGTTTGGAAGTGATTTCGAGTGTTGCATTCAGATTTCCTAAGCATTATTCGTGTTCCGCTCATGCTTGAAGTTTATTTCCAACTTCTTTGGTCTCGTTTCCCTCTATTCTCATGGTATGTAGATATCCTCTCTCTCTTTTGGTTTGAATTGCTTTGCTTCATGCGCTTTCATGTTATTTAGTGCTATGTTCTTGCTGAATGTGTGTGCCATTCCTGGGCATTTGGGGGTTTCGTGTCTTGCCAGTCTATTTGGGTGCTTTTTCTTGGTTTCCACTTCGGGCTTATCTTTCATTATTGTTTCGGGTAGCTTGCTTTCATTTGCCATAAATTTTCTCTTTACGGGCAAGCAAGTTGTGCCTGAACTGTTTCGTGCTTTCATGGGGAAGGTTTTAGGGTTCTTGACCTAGGGCATAGGTAATCCCTCTTGATTTATTGAGAGGTGAGTTTTGAATTCATGTTTGATCCATTGGAGGTTTAGGTCAAGTCGTTGTCGAGCTTTGGGCTCTTGAATTCATGATCTTTCGTTATATTTGGGTGAAGATGAGGGAAACGTTGGTGTTCAAGCTTTTGGTGTCTTCACGGAATTTCATCTCTGATGGATTTCCCTGAGTTCTCTCATTTCCTCTTTGTTCTTCATAATTTTCCTTTTTTCCGGATTTTTGTTTATCTCACGGAATTCTGCTTCCTCCAGATTTTCCCGAAGTCCGTTGCTGGGTCGTTCTACCGAATTCAAGCTTTCATGGTAAATTTGTTTTGATTCCGTTGAAATTCGCACCTTCAGGATTTTCTCGGATGTTCTACGCTTCCTTCATTTTCCCGGGTTGTTGAAACTATTGTTGTTTTTCGGGGATTTCCGTCTAAGGTGGATTTTTCTGAAGTTTTGTGGGAATGAAGAATTTGATGATTATATGAAGAATTTGCTTGTTGATGATGAATTTAGATGATTAAATGAACTTATGCTAAGTTGTATCACATTATTCTTTGATTATATTGATTGATTGAAATGATTATGTGGGGTTGTATTTATGTTTCACTAGATTCCACCTGGTCCGGATTTCCCCAGAATTCCTCTCTAGTTTGGATTCTACGAAGGAGGCTAAATCCTGAACTTTGAAATAGTTGATTTAATATGGATTTTGACACTTATTCTTTATCTTGGATCTCATTTTGGTTGTCTTTACTTGTTTGCAGGCAGGATCAGGATAAGATATTGTTGGACATGGCAAGGGGAAGGCAATGGATCTAGGTGTTGAAGGTTCTGCTATCTCTGAGGCAGAAAAGGTAAAGATGGACATAAAGAGTAAGATTCTTGAGAGTAGATTGACTTCTGTCTGGTCAGGAATTACTGATACCAATGTGGGTATGTGGGACTATGAGAAATTCAAGGTTGGAATGGCAACACAGGGCCTCCCTTTGTTGGCCAGAAAAACTTTGGAATTCGGGTTAGCACATGTGGCTAGATTGCCTTCTACGGTACAGTGCTATGAGTTGGTTCTTGAATGTGCCAGGAAGTATGACAAGGGAACACAAAGAATAATTGGTCCCCAGGGAAGGGTTGTTGCAAATTTTGACCCTGTGTCCATTGCTCAGACTTTTAATATGCCTGATAGGTCACATGTGGTGGCCTTTGATATGGATGCAGCCAAGAATTACTACAAAGGGAATGTGGTTAAGTCCTAGCAAGTAATCAATTCTTGGTTGGAGAAACCCAAGTCTCACTTCTCCAAGTTGCCTAAACAATTGGTTAGACTCAAATTCAAGAGGGAGTACTATGATGCTATTACACTCCTTAGCAGGTTGGTGGGGCTGAAGAATGCAAGGGTATTCGAAAGTTGGATGTTTAATGTTATTGCTCGGATGGAGCAAGGTATAGACTACCACTGGGCAGGTGCCATAAGTGCAGTAATCCATGAGAATATGTGCAATGTCTTGCAGACCAAGACCTTCACCATGACTTCTTACTTGGTATATGCATTGGCAAGATTTCACCCATACAAGGGGTTGAGTACTAGAGGTATATTTGGGTAGGATGCAATCTATGAGGTGTATCCACAACTGCACCTGGGAGGAGGTAGCTATAGAAGTGTGAATGATGCATTCACCATGTATATTACCAGGTTGTTGCAGGGTGCAGAACATGTTAGGATTTTAGACAAAGCCAAGGAGTTGATCAGGAGGTATGGGGCATGGTTCATTCAATTCCCCACTTTCTCCTACATAAGGATTGATGGTTGTCAAAGGGCTCCTTACAGACTCCCAAGGTACCCAACGAACCATATCATACTTTTGGAAGTCACAAGGCAGATTTGTGACTTTGATGTAATTGTGAAGGGAGACAAACATAAAACAGGGTTTGCGAATGACTTCCCCTTGAAGATAGGCACAAATGAGGTTTGCCCTTCCATCCAGTCAGCTCATGCTTCTGAGGAGGAGATGAGTACTTTTGGTCTCTCCTTCCATTCCAAGAGGGAAAGGTTTGATATCACAGGTGAGGCACAAAAGAAGGCTAGTAGAGAGTATATCCACAAGGACAACGTTGAAGACTATTGGGCTAACCTTGGCAATGAGTTTGATGTAAGAAAGAAGAAATTCTCCAGGCTGTCAGTGGACCTTGTAAGGTTATATAGCATAAAGGCCATTCCTGACCAAGTTGAGGAGGATGGAAATCTGATTTAGGGTCACATCTTTGAGGTTGTGAAGGACAAACCGATTGGAGAGATTGACTGATTAAAGGAAGAAAAGACAGAGTTGGAGCAGATCATGACTCTTGTGATTAAGTATACCAAAATGTGGCTTAAGCACAAAAATTCTAGAGTTAGAAAGTGAAGGTGTGCAATGCACCTATGATTTGATGGGAGACTTGGAGTCTCATTCTGCTTTTGAGGATTCACATGAGCAAGATCCTAAAGGTAAGGCCAAGGTGGACTCCCCCTTCAAGATCAAGGTCATGGATGTTCAAACTGAAGAGGTAGCAGAAGCGGGCAAACAAAGGAAGCCCATTGACAAGAAGAGAAGGCATGTTTCAAGGAGAGGGGCTGAGAAAGATAAAGAGGAAAAGGAAGAAGTGGATGCTACTCATCCTTTTCTCGAGAGAAGAAGACTTGTGAAAATGTCATAGAAAGAAAAGGAAACTTCCAAGTCAGAAAAGGAGGTTGAGACACCTGTGGTAGGGATAGAAAGTTCAGGGGAGAAAACACAAGTATACATGAGGAGTTCAAGGACTCCTTCCCCAAACGATGCTACAACAAAGGAGGATGTTTTTGTGATCACCCCTATCATTGAACAAGAGAACATACCCCCTCCTCAAGATATTGGAAATGTGCCAGAAGAGCCAAGGAAGGATGAAGATCCTAAGGACTTGGGTGAAGAAGAATTCTAGGAAGGAGACCTCTACAATGCAGAGGTAGAAATTGATAAGGTAATTTAGTCTCCCTTAGTAGCTTATGCAGATTCACCTGCAAAGGATCGGGAGGGAAAATCCCCTCAAAAGGAGGAGATAGGAACTAAGATTCCTTCACTGACATAGGTTATTGTAGAGGAATAGTCTCAGGATAAAGAGGGTTCAGTTAGGGAAATCCCTAATGTGCCAAGTATTGAGAAAGATGCACCTAGTGTCCAATAGGAACAGGATAAACAAGATAAGGTGCAGACTAAATCCACTATTCCAGGCTGGCTGGATAGAGAACTAAAGATCAAATAGGTAATAGTGGACACTCCTCCCAATTGGGATGACCTAATGGCTAACATTGGGAAAATTAAAACAAAGAAGAAGGCTAAGGTCATCTCCAGGATTGAAAGAGATGAATCTGGCAACAGAGTGGCCCAGGTTGCTACTCCTACTCCTGATAAAGATAGAGATGGGGTAACTGCAAAATATTATCATGTGTAGACCATCGATCTAGGGCATGCATCTATGGAACAGGATATTGAGGAGTATGAAGGCTCCAGTGTTGTGATCCTTGGCCGATTGAGAAAGGAGGTACAAACCAAGCATGAGTTGGAAAAGGAGAATGAGAAATTGAAGAGGTACTTGCAAAAGTTGATGAAACCCTTGGAATCCATTGGCTCTTCCTCCTCTGTTGTTGCTTTCTTGCCTCAAGAGACAATCTCTGAGCTTGAAAAGATGAAGGGCACTACATATGCCACAGTTGGCTGGTTGCAAGGAGTCCAGACCAAAGGAGATGGTGCCATCAAGGATATCTTGTCGACTGCAGGGGATGACATGAGGTCAGTAGAGTGGCTAAAGACTGTGCTAGCCTAGGATAGGGAGGACACTAATCTCCTGTTGCATAAAACAAGGACCATTATGGAATACACTGAGGATCAACTAGTGAAGAGTGGGATTCTTCCTTTCCCAAGGTTTTTTGAGCCTTTGGAATGGTTTGAGATCTTGCAAATGAGGCAAAGGGCCTTGAAGAAGATTCATAAACAAGGGAAGCAAATTGAGGACACCTTGACTTGTGCATTTATGATAAGTGCATCTCATTCTTTGAAATTATGACAGGGAGGAAGAAGTTCGCTCCAAAGCATCTCAATTTGGAACAACTCGGGAAATGGTGGAGAGATGTCTACTCTCCAGTCAGTGAAGGTCCAGTCACTGAACATCAGCTAGATGATGCTACAACCTACATTGCAATTATTGACAGGTATTTAACAAATAGGGCTGATTGGGATGGCACAGTAAGGCAAGCAAGAGATGACATCAAGTCTCTGGAAAGAAAAAGTTAGGGTTTTTCTTGTGCCACCTATTGCCGAATTGGACACAGTATTGTTGGCAGTGCATGGTGAAGTGGAGCGTGTTAAAAACAAATATGGGAAGTAGTTATATAGGCCTACATCAAAGTTTGTGCATCCCATTATCCACATGCATTGCATCGAAGTTTTGAGACCCCAAGCCGACTTAGATGAAATTGGTGCAAATTGCACATTTCATGTTGTATTTGAATATCTTTTGAGGCCGACCTATTGTATGGCATTTATTATTGTAAAACCCTTATTCAAGTCGACCTCTCTTGGAGGTTCTCTATAAATTGGGCATGTTGCCTCATTTGTGATATAGAGGATAGATATATAGAGTAGCATATAGTGGAGAAGTTAGAATATTTCATATTTGAGTGAATTAGGGTTTATCTTCAAGCAAGTGTTGTAACAAAAGACTGGAATTGTTGCCATTTTGGATGAATTAATATAAGGAAGGATGTTTTGATTTGGTATCTCTCTTGTATTGAGTATTGTCTAGCATGGTTCTTGTTGTCATATCTTTAAAATTTCTTAATTTTATTGTTAGATGGTTTGGTGATGCTTAAGGTTTCATGCTTGGAATATTTGCAATGATCTCTAGTCCATACTTTTTGCAGTTAGCTGATTGTTAGCTGCTTTGCAAAGTTAGCCTGGACTTAAAATTGTGCCTAGTTCAATAATGAATGTTTTTTCATTTCAATTGCAATAGGGTTGTCATGAATGAATGTCCATGATTTTAAAATCTTTAATACCTCAGAAGATTGCACTATTCCTGTGAGATTGCAGATTTATCTGGGTCAAACAGAAAGTAGTTTATGAGAGATCGGTCTATTTTGAGCATCTTATCTTTTCGCATTGTCAATCTTAGGGTTAGAATTAGTCTTCAAATTATCTCTAAAACCTTTATCTTTTGTCATTTTCTTTATTATCTAAGTTAAATTGAGGGTTTGAAGTATCAATTTATTGCTAGATCTGATAAATTTGAGTCCAGTGTTTGTTTGTAGTAAGGTCCCTTTGTGATTACCAACAATTTTCACATTATCTTTGATTTTTTTTATTTGCATTGTCAAGACCTGATATTAGAGACCTTAGGGTTATCTCTTTTCCATAGAGATTTACCTTTCAAGAGAGATAGGATATTATATTTTGTCTGAGTTGTTGCTGTGCAGAAAACACCATCAACACGTTCCTTGCATCATCACAGTCGAAATTTTTTTTGAGAGTGACCAACCCTTTTGGAAGCTTGTTTGATTTCAACTGGATGATTGCCCTTTGTATGCTTCTTCAATTTTCGATTGAAACTGATCAACGAACTCTCCCAAATGTTGAATGAATGAGGCGATGTGTTCATCACTCGCAAATACTTGTCAGCTGTGATCATTATCGGGAATGGAGGGTCGGACGATTACTCGCACAGAGTGTACATTCTTAATCAAGTTGGAGATAGGATCGAATTGAGACCCTATCGTTGCCATGTGATCCGCATCTGAACTCTGCTCTCTTGGAACTACATGGATGTTAAAAGCTTCAAAAATTTCGATGAGGTCCCATACCCTATGTCTATAAGACCACATATGAACATTCTTTGCAGCGGAGATTTTTTTGACTTGATTGATTAGGAGTTCAGAATCTCCGAACACCACTAACTATTTGATACCCATGCACTCCATGAGGCTTAGTCCTTGCATAAGACCCTCATATTCGGCTTCATTGTTTGAGCAAGCAAACTGGAAGTGGAAAGATCTGAGAATATGCTCATTGGATGGGGATGTTAGGCCTATCTCGGCACCAACACCAACTTTACATCTCGCATCGTCAATGTCCAGAGATCTGAGGCTTGTTCGACCGTGGAGTCCTTCAATACCCTTGAGAACTCTTGGTCCTCATCATAGATGACATAGGTGCTCGACCAGGTGGCATGATAATTCTCGAAAGGATTGGCGCCTACATATACTTCGTCAAGAAGACTTCTTCTCAATCATTTTTTTCTTCGATTACCTGCTCATCTCCTGGTAGCCTTCTACCACTAGCTTCTTCTTTGGTGAAAGAAGTATGAGTGTCTTCAAAGTTGATCATGGCTTCATTAGCTACATGTTCTACATGCAGAGGTTTCGATATTATCTTCATTTTAGCTTTGTGCTTAGTTCTGAGAATTAGGTGGGACCAATCCAAAGAAAGGTATCCGCCTATCTTTGAGGTGAATTCCCGGGAAAGGCAAAGGCCGAACATGGGAGGGACGTCAATGATCACGATGTCTTGTGGAACTATGATACTAGGATAGGAAAACAAAGTCAAGGGGAGGTCTTTAATGAGGCCTACAATTTCGACCTTGTTCCCATCTAGCTACATAACTCTTTTCTTTAAAGGCTCATAGCTAAGTCCTAAATCTTTAGCTATCTGCTTGGGCATGACTGTGGTGCTGGCACCGGAGTCAATCATATAGTTGTGCAATAGTTTCTTCCCCACAATGAGAGTCAAGAAAAAGGGTTTAGGTTTCAATTTCTCCTCTTTGACATTGGTTGAAGCCTCCTCTGTAGTATTCGCAAGAACTTTGGCTAGAGGCGATGAGTCAGTAGCATTTTCGGAAGCTTTCTCGATTGACAACACAGTCGTATCTTTCTGCAGGGCCTTCTATAGTAATGACGTTTGCTCTAGAATGGCTAAGCTATCCCAAAGGGATACATTAGCAGAAGATTTCTTCAATTGTTCCACCACGTTGAAGGGTGGTGGATTTGGAGGATTTTGTTCCTTAGACTTGGTGATGACAATCTCCTTACGCAGTTGCAACTATGGAGCAATTATGGAAGGGCTAGGGGGTTGGTCTAGGATGCTTCTAGGTTGCGGAGTGACCGGTTCGCCTGACAATATCCTCTTCTATTGAGTGTTGTAGTCAGACTATACTTGTGAGGTCGTCGATGTGGATGCTTCATAAGTAAACACTGCTTCCTCCCCTTCCATCCATGAGAGGAGGGCGTGGTTAGGCGTTATGTCATTTTCTTGCTCCAGGGATATTTCTCGCATTTGTGTGGTGATGACCACATTCTCCATTTGGGGAGATGCACATGTATATCCTCTTAAATTTTTCGCCACACCTTGGTTGCATTGTTCCACAACTTTTTGTTGTAAATTGTCACACGGACAATTTTGAGGCATATGTGTGTCACTACAGGGATAGCACCAGGGATTGAAATCTTTGGTGAGATTGTTCTTCCCTATGGTCAACTCTCTGCTTGTACTTGTGCAAGCAGCCCCCAACAGAATCGGCACCGGTACCATTTGGTTATTTGTCTGAGTCGATGATTCGTGCGTGCAATGCCTTGATATTGGTTCTATTGGTAAGGGGGTATGCCACCTTGATAACTTTGGTAGGTTGGTCTTGGAGGAGCGGCCTAATTGTGCTTGATAGTGGTTACTTCATTTTTTATATTTTGTAACATCTCCTTTAGTTCGCTCATCTTGTCCTTCGAAGCACCGGATGTAGAAGCACCATTCTATGGCGCACTTGGATATGTGTACATAGATGGGGGAGGTGCAAGTGTGCTAGTAGATGGCATCTCTTGAATAGAAGTTGATATTTCAGGGAATATCGACATAATGGGTCAAGGTGGCAACTTCCCAACATCAATCAGGTTGTTCTCCACCTTAACTACTATGTTGTATGCATCTGGCAATGTGGTTCCACCAAGTTACTGGATCATCATGGAGATGTCAGCATTCATGGACTTTAAGTAGAACATAAATGCTAACTCGACCGGTGGTCGGATGGCATTTTGGATTCTCTTCTAGGTTCTATGGAATCGAGCATTGAAATCGATCATGGGTTCAAATGGGGCCCACTTTATTTTTGATAGTTGATGGTATAGTGAAGACCTATCTCTTTCATTAGATAATCTCTCATAAAAAGGATCCTCGAGTTGATCCCAAGTACCGATAGTATTAGCCAGCAGTGTGTTATACCAATCTAGTGCTCTTCCTATAAAAGAATTTGCAAGCAATCTCATCACTATGTTCTGATCTGTAACTCTATGTACCAAACACACGTCAACAACATCTTGCAGATGTTCGAATGGTGTTCTTGAGCCATCTTTGGTAAACTTTAAAATAGCGTTGAGAGAAGAGACTAGGATAGGGGCCCAAATGGCAGGTGCAACTGGGGCTACAAGAGGACTTCCGGCGTCCCAAGCCACATAATTTTGGTTTGCGATCAGCATCATGGTTGGGATCCAAAATTTCTACTGGGCAAGTTTGGGTATTTGTTGTTACTGGCGGAGGCACTAACAAGCCAGGATTATTTGTAGTTCGTGACCTAGTAATAGACCGACGACCTATACACCCTTTTCATTTGGTATAAATGGTCCCATCGAGCGTGCCAAGAAAAAGAAAAATTGTTGATGCTAAAAATTGACAAGGTAACAGCCCTTTGTGGGAAGCTCGGTTAAAGGGGGGACCTATTGCGCTAAACTGAGTAACCTTCAAATTTTAAAGAAGTTGGCTTCTTCTATAACTGGGGTTTTGAATGGGAAAAGGAAGCAAATATAAAATAAAAGGATCTAACTAGGGCGATGCATCAAGATTTAGATGTAAAGAATGATAGATCTATCTTTTAGATGCAATCTAAGTGCCCATTCAACAATCTTCTATGTCCTAAAATGACAAAAAATAAAGATAGAAGTTTGAATGATTCACCTAATGACATAAAATAATATTCATGCACATTTACTGAAAAGAGGAGTCAAAGACATGATCTAAACCAGCAAACTTGCATTAAATTTATAGAAGTTCTACAAATGAAACGTTCAGTACCATGATGGCACAGTAAAACTTTGTCAAAAATCTTTAAGAAAATAGAAAGGCCGAACAATGGCATAGTCTGTAAGTCTTTACAATTATTTAAAAGTGGTAAAGCCCTGGTTCTTTTACCAATTTTTCTATCAAAATTTGAACCCTTGCTTTGAAAGAAGAAGCAGTATTTATAATAGAATCCCAGCCCAGTGAACCAGTAATAGAAAAGATCCTTCGATCATGAGCAATAATGTATTAGCAATGATTTCCCCTTGCCATTGCAACCAAAAAGATTTGAGTCATGAACGAGGACACCCTAGAGCCATATGCATTCCGTGCGAATGATGGAAGTGGTCTCAGCAGACCAGAGTGTCGACATGTGTCATCCACTCATGACGGTAGTTACAAAACGTGGCAATTGTTGTGAGGTTGTCGCTTCCTTCATCCTCCTTTGCGATGAAGGTTTTAGAAGATCTACATGGCAAGCGGTCGGGAGCCAATGTTCATCCTTCTCTTTATGCGATGAAAACCTGTGTTGTGAAGACACGTAGAGGTCTCACAAGCATACTACACTAAAGGTGGGGGACGCCAAGAAATGTGTGTTGATCGATGCTATGTGGCATGCGGTCGGGGCCCGAAAGAGAAACACTAAAGAGTGTGAATTGTCATCATGTGGAAGAATGGTGGTGGCTTTTGAAAAGCGAGAGAAGGGAACCCTACGAGGAGCGCTTGGCTAACAAGTGGAAGCATTCGGACTAAGCCTTGTGACAGGAGCCCGATATTGCTTTTAATAGGAGGGCAAGGCCGATACTTAAGAAAAAATAATATAACCCGAAGGGAGCTTGGGAAATTTATATTCACATTACTAAATTAACTTTTATTAGATTCATATTGTCTATTGTTGTTGCTTATGATTTTGAGATAGAGAAAATAGATGTTAAAACTATTTTCTTGCATGGGGATCTTAAGGGGAAAATTTATATGTGACAGCCTGATGGTTTGTTTATGAAATGAAAAGAATAATTGATTTGTAGGTTGAAGATATATCTTTGTATTATTTTAAATAGTCATCCAAGATGTGGTACCAAAATTTTGATACTTTTGTATTGAAGCCAAGTTTTCTTAGGAGTGAGGAGGATCAATGTGTTTATATATAAACGTTATTGTTGATCAAATTCTAATCATTATCATATATGTTGATGATATGTTGTTCATGGGTAGTATTAAGGTGATGATTAGGGAGCTCAAGACACAAATTTCTAGCACATTTGATATGAAGGACTTGGGGCTACAAAATATATTCTTGGGATGGAAATCAGCAAAGATTAGGCTCATAGAAAGTTTTGTTTAAGTCAAAGTATGTGGATGTAATTTCGTGAAGGGTTAATATGCATGATTATAAGCCAGTTAATGTTTCATTTCTAGTTGGTATTAATTTGAGCTTAGATATGTGTACTAATTTTGATGATGATTTTGAAGATATATCTAAGGTTCCTTGTTCTAGTGTCTTTGGTAGTTTAATGTATGAAATGATTTTCACTAGACTAGATATAGCCCAAGCAATGGGATTTACAAGTAGGTTTATGTCTAACCCCGATAAAAAACATTAAAATTTTGTTAAGAGGGTGCTTAGATATTTCCATGGTACTTCAAATTACTACTTGGCTTATCATGGTACTCATGATGTGGTAGGGTCATTGGACATACAAGGGTTCGATGATGTGGATTGGGCAGGTGACTTCGATAGTCAAAGGTCCACAAGAAGCTATGTATTTAATTTGTTTGGAGGTGCAATGAGTTGGATGAGTAAAACTTAGCCTACAATTTATTTATCCACCACTAAAGTAGAGTATGTGACCACTACACATGTCTCTAAAGATGTGGTATGGTTATAAAGACTTGGTAATGGTACTGATTTTGATTGCAAGTTGGTGAGGAGTGGATGTGATAGTCAGAGTGCTATTTGTTTGGCCAAAAATTCTATGTATCATGCTTGTACTAAGAAATTTGATGTTCAGTATCACTTTGTGCAAAAGATGGTTGAGAATGGTAAGCTTTTGATTGATAAGGTTGACACTTTGGATAATGTTGTAGATTCTCTCACGAAGCCAACAACCACATATAAGTTCTCTTGGTGCAAGAAGGTCAAGGTACTTGATCATTATATACTTGATTTTGTATTTGTGTCTCTTGGATCTCTAATTGAAATGTATAATTTAAGTGGGAGAATGTTAGGTTAGGTGACATTTACCTTGCAAACCTATGTCATTTTTATGTCTATTTTAATGAAAAAGGGATCCTAGGTCTAATGCATAGATCATAAGATCAATCATTTTCCAATGAACATTCGAATGCAAATCGGCAAGGAGATTAGATTGAATTCCAACCTTGAAGGTGAGTCAATCAACCTTAGATTTGGTCCTTTAATACCTTAGAAATTGATTGAAATTTATTTGCTCTTATTGACTTAATGAAACTATGTGACCTAATCTAAAAATGCAACTTTTCCTGTAACAAAGAAACTATAAAGATAAATTTCAACAATAGATCTAGAAAGAGCAGAGTATTGTGCACCTATCATACAAATCTGAACTTGTTTTCTTGGACAAAGGTATCTAGGGCGCCTATGTCTAGAGATATGAAAGTACAATCTTCTATCATAGTCCCTAAGGTTTTTTCCTTCTGGATCTCACTATCGGATCTTCGTCAATTACTAAGGTAATTGAGTTTTTTTGTCTTGTCAAGTTGTAGGATTTGAATGCAAAAATGAGTAAATGGTCTTGAATCTTCCTCTAAAACATGCTTAAATGATCATTATAATTCATCCTTTTGGGTAGGGGCTAACTTTGGGTCATTTTCAAATCATAAAAGCCCACCAATTGGAATTTAGAACATTCAAAAAAAATATTTTTGGACAATGGCACCCTTGGCGACATTGTTTAACACTTTTTGGCCTGAAATTATAGTGATGACGGGAAACTAAATATATTTTATTAATTTGGCCCCAAAATTGGTAAATTATTATTAATATAGATAAAATAGGGTGTCAAGGTAGTGTGAAATTGTCAAGGATGACAATTTTTGATGTTACATTTAGCCTCCACTTTAGTGAGAGTATGAACTTATGCTCAGACTCACACTAAAAGAAGAATATATTCAATTTTCCAAATATTGAAGAAGTGGGATGGAAATGAAATGAATCTAGAGAGGTGCACAAGCCCCTAGGATTAAAGATCATATGACAAAACAACATGAGGACAAAGGAACACACATGTGAAGTGAAATGCAGCATGGAAAACACTGAGCATACATAATGAAGACACATAACATAATATGATGCAAACATAACATGAACCATTAAACAAAACACATACACAATGCCAATGTAATACAAACACATAACATACAATAAAAATACAAGGTTAGTACTAAAAGGATTCGAGTCGATAAGATAAAGAGACTCTCAAATACCAAATGCCATATCTTGAATGTATGTCAGTCAAGAAGATTCTCTCATAACGATGTAATATCACTCATGAGCTACATGGATCTACTAGCTAGCTAGTTGCATTATGTTAGGTGTCCATGCAATATGATGGGTTCCACAAGGCTAGAAAATTGTGTTATGCTAACACACTCATGAAACACATGGCTTCACTAGCAAGTAAGTTATGTTATGCTAGGTGGTCATGTTAAAAATGCTCTAAACTCATAGACAAGCAAACTCCATATGTTATGACTATGCAAACCACTCTTTAGGGAACACACAAAAATCACCTCAAGGGGTGCACAAAGTTTAATGTCACAAAGGACAAACAAATGATTAATGTCACAAGGGACAAACTAATAACTATGCCTCAAAGGGAATTATAACAACACCACCACTAAAGGGGTGCATCAATAAGTCAAATCTCACAAGACATCTATGAAACAACTAGGGGATATGCACCCCACTCTATTAAAATACTAGCATACTTGCTATGTTGGTATTTTAAGAAAGAAAAGGTGAAGAGAGGATCTTTGAAAAGAATACACACCTCCAAAACTAGTTAACCTTGCCCCCAAGTGTAGAGAAAAGGAAAACCATGCAAGATACTATCGTGTTGTTGCCATGAAAAATATGGTTGCACTTAAGATTGCACCACCATGAAAGGCAATGAGCAAACACAAAAAGCTACAAATGCCACATAGTGGGGATCAACACCATAGAATAAAGATCAATATTGTTTAGAGTGATTAGGTGCATCAACACATGAAAGAGAACCACCATCTCTAAGTTGTTGTATTTTACTACTCAAGGCCTAGCATTCATTGGTAGAATGACCACACACTCGATGATTTGCACAAAATGAGCTTTTGTTATAAAATTTATTTCATGTTTTCAAATGAAGAGTAATCAAGCGAGCTTTGAGAAGCCTCAACAAAATATGATCTTGCTCAATAGTAGAAGACATTTCTTTTTTCTCATGAAGAAAAGCTTGCTCGCTTACCACAAGATGTCTTAAATATAGTAGGTGATAAAGCATTTGATGGAGATGGGGATGAAGGTTGGAAACCTAAACCCTATTTAGAAAAGTATGATATAGACTTCACTTGATCCTTATCATTTTGTTCCATGTTTGCATTATATCCATTTTTAGAAAGAATTTTGTATCCAAGCCAATAACATTCCTCCAACTTAGATGAAGAAATTGTGTCTACATGCTCCTGAGAAGAATTGGCTTTTTCTTGAGCACGTAAATCATTTTTTAATTTTTTAAAGTTAGGCATTTTCCACTCATGAGGGATGGAAGTTAAAGAGCCCCCATCACCATCATGGGGTGATGTTTTTGGATCTATTGATGTAGAACAAGATAAAACACAAGACTCTTTAGGTTTAGACTATGAGATTTTGTACTCTCCCATAAAGAGGGTGCAAAATCTAATGAAACCTAATCATCACCAAAACTTGTGTTTGAAGATGAAGCAATTTATCATGATCGTCATTTGTATTTGACTCTTTAAACTTCGATTGCAATATTTTAGGCTCCCCTTTGAAACGGGGTGTAAAATCTAATGATCCTCAATCATCGTCTAAGATTTTTGTTGCAAGTGGAATATAATCATGATTATGTTCAGTATGTATAGGTTCTACCCTTGAAGTTGGAATCAAAGTATTAAGAGAGTTGGAAGTGTCATGTTTGGCTTCGACTTTCTAATTATAACTCTTTTCATTTTCTTTTATCATGTATATCTTGTTATTATATTCATACTGCATCTCATGATGGAGAGTAAACGAGACTCCTTTCATAGAATGAATCCATGGGAGAAGATTATATGAAAGAGGTCCTGGCATGATATGGATAAGAGTGGGAAAAACCACAAGTCCTACCTTAATGGGTATTGTAATCACTCCTAATGGTTGCTTATTAACATGTTATCAAAGACACAAATGTTAACATCATTAGGTTCTATAAGATTCTCATCAACACGAATTTTATCTAAAAGATCAATGCTACAATCATTAAGTCCTAATCCATTGTTTATAGGGCACACCTAACTCCAATATTGTTAATGGCCACCATTATCATTAAAGCTTCATGTTTATTTTGGATCTCAAGTGAGGGTAATTCATGTTGAGGGAATGTAATATCCATCTTTGTCACTTGCATACAATCAAACAAGGCTACTACATCTTTGTCACTTGCAAAGCCTCTTGAAGTGTCCCATGGTATGTAGGTGGTGTTTGAATCAAGTCCCAAAGGGAAATATTGGCTAGAGTATTATAAAGTTTCTCAACAAGATCATATTCTTTACCACTACATTGAGGAATATTATGTGCAGGTGGAAGGTATGGTTGAAGTAATGGGATGGATGTTTGTTTTGCTTGCTTATTATTTCTAGTGTTAATGTGTGAGAAACTATGTGATAACTAGGTTGTTGCGACACATGATTACTAGTGAGTTGTTTTGCAAAGTTTAGGATATGGCCATGAGGTTTAGGAGGTTCTATAATGAGAGGTGATTTAGGAGGTCTAATATCTAAAGGAGTTTTAGGAGGTCCAATAATTAAAGGAGATCTAAATATTAGTTGTGCATTCATAACCTCAAGGGAGTTAACTACTTGTTTGTGATCTTCTATCGATGGGGGATCTGATGACAATTTAGTGTCTTCATCTATGCAATCCATCTTATTGTCTTTTGAAAGAAATGTATCAATGATTTCATCCTCTTGTTCCATAATATCTTCCCAAGTAGGAGAGGTATTGGGAGAGAAACAAACAAGAGTCTCATGGCACTCAATGATTGGGTCTTCTAACACCAAGATACCTTCTTCCCAAGTAGGTGAGATATCAAGAGAAGAATAAACATGATTGTCATGATTGTCAATGATTGCAAGACTTTGAAAAAATTGGAGGTAACAATTCTAAACTCAAGTTGACCGATCAAATTGGAATCTCAGGATTAATAAGTCATTGTGATTAATATGTTTTTCAAATCAGAACTTGGCTTCTCTCTTGTAGAGCTCATGATTTAACAATCAACCTCAAAAGCAAGTGCAAGTATGGCAAACCCTCAATAGTAGCCAATTAAATGTATAATAGTGTAAGTTTGAAACAATGTATCTTGTATTTACCCACTGATTTTGTCATCATGAAATATGTATTCCTTGTTATATAGATACTCTTACAAAATTGGAAGGTTTACCCCTTTACTAGACTGATTGGGTTGTATGGTTTCTTTATATCCCTGGAACTACTAATAAACATCATCTTACAAAATTGGAAAACATTCAGAAATCATATAGATCAAAGATGATGGTCAAAAAGTCTCCCAGCTACTTCTTTGAACTCGACACCCAATTCTGAACATGTGATGACCTAAAATCTGAAGACAAAGCCAACCATTAGATGCCATGGAGTTTGAATGAATAGATGTCAATAGTTATGAGATACAATTCAAAGCCAAATAAAGGAAGCTTCACAAAATAAATATAGTGATTCATTGTGGCTTGGTTGAAGTGTCTCATATCTATAAATATGGTACAACACTCTTACCTCTTGAGACTGATGAGCATGCAATTATAATAAGAGGGGGTTGAATCAATATAACAATCTTTTGCTTTTCAAAAACTTAATCAACCACAACAATAATACTTCAAAACTTAATCATCCACAACAATAACACATATGCAAGATCTAGCAATTAAGAACACAAAATGAACACTCGATTTACATGGAAACCCTTGTGGGTGAAAACCATGGGAAAGTGTTGCTCTCATAT
Source organism: Sequoiadendron giganteum (assembly GCA_007115665.2). Taxonomy (NCBI): domain Eukaryota; kingdom Viridiplantae; phylum Streptophyta; class Pinopsida; order Cupressales; family Cupressaceae; genus Sequoiadendron; species Sequoiadendron giganteum. Next base: position 1,966,969 of record CM021107.1, on the reverse strand, counting down.
GTAGATCTTATAGGCATCAACCTAACTTTATAAATCTTCTTTCGTGGGCACCAACTCACTGAAGACACCAATCCCCACAACTAAGCACCAACTCAAAAAGAGACCAATCTCTTCTAATGAGAGGCGCCAACCTCCTAATGAGTATTAAGAGTATTGTAACTTCAAGACACTTCACAAATCTGCCTTAATATCTTCACCAAAATCTGTTTTAATCTTCCTCTTAGGTCTGTTATGATTTCTTCACAAAATCTGCTCATAAACTCCTTCAAATATGCTTCTAGATTGCTCAAAATTTTGTTCTTCAATCTACCTTGAATAAGAAAGATATTCAATAATTGTTTGCATTCATTAATTTGCTCATAATTTCTTCATAAGTCTACACAAAATCTTACATAAATCTGCCCATAGACTCTTTTAAAATCTGCTCATAGACTCTTCTTAAATCTGCTCATAGACTTACATATGTGCTAATCCATCACATATATTTTTGTTGTATATCTTCTCTCCAACTATCTTTTTCTGCTCTAAATCAATTGCTATATTGCATTATTTTTTTAATATTTTCTTACCATATATTTATCTCCTTTTATACAACGCATATGTCACTTCAAAAGAATGTGCCCCTTCACAAAGGAGGTGACTCTCCCAAAAGGGGTCGGCCGGCCTTGAGATAATAATATTTTATTTATCTGTAAATCTTCAAGATGACGTTTCAACCAAAGAGGCCGGCCACAAATTTAATTTAATTACTTTTAATTTTCTTCTTTCAAGGATGGTTCTTAACAAAGCATGGGTCGACTGATGTATAATAAATATTTTATTTATTTTAATTTCAAATTCTTCAATGAGGTGCTTCACACAATTTACTTTCAAATCTTTAAAATTTTAGTGCCAAGTTTAAATTTTTACTTTAAGCTTAACAATCACCCTTAGAGGAGTCGGCCTTAATCTTTTATCTTTAGCATTGTTTTTATCCTTCATCAATTTTCTTCAATGGAGACATCACTATAACATGTCTTCAATCTGCCAATGTCATTACTTTGACATCAATGACAACAATCCATGCCCATTTGACATCAATGACAATATTTCCAACAAAGACAGATTCACACATAGTAACTACCAATCAGGAAACAATTAAGCCCTCGGAACTAGATGAAGGCATCTTTCACTCCCAAACAAGCCAAGGCCACGTCATGTGCAGAACAGTCTGTAGTAATTAGAATACCAACAAGCCAACTCGTATCATAATTGAGCATCTAAATGGACAATCAAATCAAGGATAGCGCAATGTGGGCCGAGCACCATCGTCTCCAACTTAAATATGCATAAAGTAGTATGCCTAAGGGTATTTTTTCATTGTTTAGCTGTTGGATATCCTAGTCCGTTAGTCTGGACCTTGTTTTGTCTGATGCTTCATATGCTTAATGTGAATCTGTATATCACGATAGATGTATAAGGTTTATGTTATGAGCATCATTATTAGGAGGTTATAGACATGTCCAGGAAAATTTTCCAGCCACTGATGAAACCTGTTTCTAATTGTCTCTTTACGAATGACATTCCCATTACTTCTGTGATACACACTGGATGAGAAATTTTAGTGAGGAGATAAGACCTGAGCCAATAGGACAGACCCAATAAAAGCTCTAGAGTTACTTCAACTAATCTAAATATCTATAAATATTATATTATTATTATAAACAATGTGCGCAACAGCAATTAGAAAGAACATTGTGTACTGACTCTTATCTTATTAAAGGCAGCCAAGCGCTGCTTCTGCATAGCCAAGTCCCTATTGTCAAGCTTCTGCAAATGCATGGCTCTTACCTTCTTATAATGTTCGTGCAACTCTAAATTGCTTGTGGGTTCCAGGGAATTATGATCCCAGCCCGAGAATACAATCAAATATCGGATGACTACATAGTTTTCATGTTCAGGAGGAACCACAGTAGCATAGGTGCCACGATTTACTGCATCTAAGAAAATTTCACAAATAGCTATCACACTGCAATTTTTAAATTTTCCATTTGTCCATTCAGAACGAGTCTTGCTATACCCAGCTGAAACATTTATGTTGTTTGAAAAATAAATTCCTCGTCCATGTGCCATTCCGCTAGACATGTATGGGGTCCCACTTAAGCACCTTAAGCCATTCCTGTCAAGAAAACATTACCCGTTTATGCATCAGGGAACTTATCCAGTACAGGATTTGCAGACTTACAATTGAAATTATCATGAATAATAGGAATACATTTATATTCGGCTTTTTGAAATTTTAAATTATCTCAGAATATGATGGTCGATAGAGAGGAAATGCATAACCATATAAACCATTAAGAAGATAAAACTGAAAAACAAACGTTAGATAAGTTAAATAATTTTCATGGATGACTACAAGTGATCAGTATGACTGCTAAAACACTCGTTAAATATCAGAAGGATATAAGGTAGTAAGGCATTAGTGCAAGACAACTATGATGAGACTAACAATAACCTAATTCCAATAAAATGGCGTATATTCCTCCTCTAATAGGATGAAAGAGAAGATGCAATTACTTTTTATCGTTTAAGATTGAGCTCAAACAAGTTGAGAGTAAGGAAACAGTTAAGAGACTGCCAGTATCCCAACGAAAATCTAAAAAAATTCAAGTATATCCCACACCACCATGGAGTAGATATGTGCAATAACTCTTCTACCATCCAAGACTGAATTCAAACTTGTCAGAACAAAATTGGCCATAATACAACCTAATGTGAGGCTCCCAGGCTGAAAAATGTTGCCTTGTTGAGGATCTCTACAGACCAGTGTGGAAAGCATAATAAAGCAATTTATGAAATCTGTCAGAAAAACGGTAAACCTTTTATAAGCAAATAAAAGTACAAAAATCCTTTTACAAGTCACCATAATAGAAGTGTTTAAGAGGTCAATGGAGAATTTCATGGGGTGTTGTGCTATAAAACATATCCTAAGCTGCCCATCAAAATTATCAGTGGGAAAAATTTATTAGAGTAGCTCCTTAATTTGGCATCAAAGCAATTCGATTGATTTTTTTAGTCAGAATGTTGGTGATAATCTGTATGGAATAAGATCAGATGCAGAGCACTGTCAAATTTTCATTTTCTAGTTTGTAAAGAGAACAGATTTTGAAGGATTTGTTTTGTAAAAAGAACCACTTAAAGCCATATATAGTCTTCCATATAATTATTACTTACAGATTCCCACATTTTGACAAGACTACAAAACTTGCATCAGGGACTGATGAATGGACTAGAATTCATTCCAGACATGCAACTTGATGAATTCTTGCTTAGTGTTCACCTTAAGCTTATAACAATGTTTGCATGCATAAAATTAAATATCATTTGTATGGTGGCTACTTCGAATGTCCCTTTTCAGTATTTTAAGAAACCCTACAATTTTTTGAGATTCTTGTCTATGCTTGAGTCAAGAACTTTTCACTTTCTGATCCCAAGAGCGTGAGGTGAGAGTATATAGTGAACATGTGATAAGGAATCTAAACTCAACAAATCTCAGCACTGCCAGGAGCCTTTACAGAAATATTTGATGAAGTTTAATGAGGTTGAAGACCAACATGCTCAGTGATCAGCATCATACAATCGGCAGCCTTCTAATAATTCTGCATAGAGGTATTTATGCAACTTATTTATACCTGATCATTTCTTGTAATGAGAACTGGAATAATGAATATGACTTTCTGAAGTTTTTCATGAACAATTTGATGCTATGTCAGTATGTTGTTCATTTGAGAAATATAGCAGATCTGTGAAAGTGTTATTAGTTCTGATTTGGTCTTTGATGTGATTTATAGTAAACTAGTCAGTAATCTTCAAAAAAAAATAAAAAAAATGAGGGTTGTTCTTACAGTGGTATCAGAGCACAGAATATCTTTCCATCCTGTTTGGAAATTAATATTTGTTGAGTTTCTGAGATTGCATAATAGTTTGGAAATCATTTTAACTCAGAAAAAAAAACATCAGCTAGAGCAAATCACAACATGTTTCCTTTCTCAAAAACTTTCAATGATTCATTTAAGTGTGTCAAGCTCAGAAATTCACAGAAAGAAAAGGAAATGGTAAGTTGGTTTTTTGTAGTTGTAAAAAGATTGGAGTTTGTAAGATTTCTAGATGATGTTCTTCTTAGGTTGAATGATTTGGAATTGTGTTTGTCCAAAGTAGACCAATCAGATTGAGAGACTTTGAATTGGGCTTTAAAGCCATCAATGTTTTCTTCAGTCCAGCCCAAGCTTATGAGACATTCAGATAAAGATGTGAGACTTGCAGTCACCTCTTGCCTTAGTGAAATCATAAGGATTGCAGCTCCTGAATTACCGTACATAGATGACATAATTAAAAAGATATTCCAGCTGATTGAGGAGAGTTATCATGGGTTGAATGATACCAAACAGTCTTCGTTTGATAAGAGGGTAAAAAATTTAGAAACCGTTACAAAAGGTTAGATATTGTGTGTTGATGCTTAATCTCAAATGTGATGATTTGATACTCAAAATGTGTCAATGCTTCTTTGCAAAATTCAGAAAATATCATTCAGAGAATGTTAAAACAGCAATACAAACTATTGTCTCTGATTTTAGATGAGGATGATGATATTTCCAAGCAGTTGCTATCTAATTTGCTAGTCATTTGGAGGAAGGAACTGGTTGTCTCACCTATAGCTCATGAGTTATCAAAAAGATTGGTTGAGCAGAAAATTGAGAAGATTAAAAACCAGTTGACTGAAGAGAAATTGATTTCTTTGGGTTTACAGGTTACAAGACCCCCTAAAATAAGCAAGAACCAAATGAGAAGAGATCAGCATTGTTTCACATGACAAGGTGCTTGGACTCTTTTGTCACATGTGTGGGAATAAAAAATAAGATGAGTTAATGAGTCCTACCGCATGTTCATCACAGCCAAGTGATGTGAACAAAAAGGAAATTGAGACAATAGAGTTTGAAAAAAATGCCTTATCTCAAAGGGTATGTATGACAAGGCTCCAAGATGATTCAAATGTATGCATTTGTTGGAAATATTGTCATTGATGTCAAAGAGGCATGGACAAGATTGTTGTCATTGATGTCAAAAGAGACTCATGTTGTTGAAGAAGGCCAAAGGACAAGGACAGATTTTAACTTACCATGGTAGCAATGTGCAGTGATAAAATAATTTAATCAAACTCATGCCAGCCAACCCTTGGAATAGCACCCAAGATAAAGGAAGTATAAATAAAAATTAATAAAACTAAATCTAAAAAATAATGGGCCGACCCCCTTATAGTGTCGCCCCAATTGGGGAAATTAAAATTAAATAAATAACTTTCTTTAAAAGGGGTCGACCCCTCGAAAGGTGCACCCAAGTTTTGTTATGAAAGGGCACTAATAAATATGCACCTCTTTGTAAGATATGTGTCTTTCCCATGTGGTTGCCCTCTTTGGAGATGATATAAAAAAAGATTGTTTGAAGGTTTTGAAAGAAAGTGAAAAAAGAAAAATATTCAGATTTTATGAGCAGATTGTGAAGAGGAATAAGAGCAGAAATACTATGATATATCAGTTCAATAAAGAGCAGAAAGTATTGAAGATCTATATTAAAAGAGAATTGGAAATAATTATGACAGAAGAAATATAAATGAAAAAACAGACCATTTGGAGCAAACCTAGAGCAAAAATATAATGAAGAATATTTCAGACTTGTATTGAAGAAAGTAGGAGCAGATTTATGAAGGAAGATAATCAGATTTGTGAAAGAAATACATGCAGATTTGTGAAGGAAGGACATTGCATCAGATTTGTGATCAGGCTTGTGGAGGAAAGACTTATACCATTTAAAATCAGATTTATGAAGCAAAGTGTACCTACATTCAGATCTTGTGAAGACAAATCATCCATTGAAGGATTTGTAGGTTGGTGCCTATTAGAGTAAGAGATTGGTGTCTCTTGTTGAGTTGGTACTCAATTGTGGGATTGGTGTCTCTAGTGGATTGGTGCCTACAAATCTTGTAAGTAGGGATCGGAGTCTCCAATGGGTTGGTTCCTACAAAGATTGTAAGAGAAGTTCTATATAAACAAAATTTTGTCATGGTTTTCTCCCACAAGGGTCTCCACATAAATCGTGTGTTCATTCTGCATTCTTAATTGCTAGATCTTGCATGTGTGCTATTGTTGTGGATGATTAAGCTTTGAAGTATTATTTTTGTGGTTGATTAAGTTTTGAAAAAGTAAAAGATTATTGTTATACTGATTCACCCCCCCGCCCCTCTCTCCGAACCCTCTTAGTATAACTGAGTACTCTTCAACATCTACATATATTGGGAATGTGTTCGATGAAGTTGTCAAAACAGCAACATTGGATGCAAAATCAAATCAATCCAATAAAGATTGTGAGGCCTATAGTGACATTGACAACACCTTTGAAAGGAATGATGATTCATGTATTCTTCCTAACAGCAGTTCACTAATGCATGATTATGTTATTCATAATGAAGTTTTGGAAACTTAAAAAATGAGCTTGGAAAATTCCAAATTTGATGAAGAGAATGGTGTAAATGAGGACGCTTTCTTGATGAAATCAGAAAAGAGTAGAATCAACAGGTTGTGGGAAGGGTATTTATCAAATGAGCCTAAGATTATTGTTGGTAGAGAAAATGAAGTTGTAACAGTTATGAAATTTCTTCTAAACAAAGTGCTGACCTAACCTCAAAGTATGAATTATGCAAAGAGGATGTTTAGAGGTAACTGATTTTGAGAGGCACGTTTTTCAAGACAAGTCAGAAAATTCATTGTATGAAGCTGATTTTGATCATTGGTCCAATGAGTCACATAGTTTGATGAATCAGCTGAAAGTCACTAAACATATGATTGTTGCAGCCTTAACATATTTTGACTACACACACAAGTTCATTGAGGATCTCTTTTGGAAGGCACAAATTGAGAGGAGACAAAAAGGCATTGAAGGAGGGTCTTGTCTTGCAGATTTGCAGGTAGTCAAAGAAACTTTGGGGACTATGAAATCAGATTTCTTGAACTTACTTTTAGACAGGGATCATTCAATCAAGCTTGTAGAAAAGATTCTTGTTGCATTGAAGGGAAAAGAGGAAAAAGTAGATAAGCTCACCTTTGAGCTTAAGTCTGCTAAGGATTCTTTGGAGAGTACTCAAATGGCTCTTCAAGAAGCAGAAATTCAACTTGCTATTGCAAAACAGTTTAGGGAGCAAGAAAATGAGAAAAGAGCTAAGGAATTCAAGCAAGTGATAGATAAACTTGATAGGTTCCATGCAAATTTTGAGTTAGAGCAATGTCCCAAGTTGGCAGGTGTAGAGTTGGAACAAAAGGATGGATGGTTGGGTCAAGAAAAAAGAAATATTTTTCAGTTTGTTGATAATCTTCCTTTTGAGTGGGATGCAGAGTCACTTTTGATTATTCTTTGTGATGAAGGATGAAACATTTCCTGATTTCAGTGTTATAGTAGGCGACAACCACAAGATATGGGATCTGAGTGAAATTCCTAGTTGTGAGGCAATGACTCGGGATTGGGGTGGTGAACAAGATTGCAAAGTTGCAGCTGTTGTCCACCTTCCAATCAGCAAATATAGGACTTGGTTTTCTTGCTAACAGATGGATTGGCAAGCATTTCCTACCAAGGAGTGGAGTATTTTTCAGTTGGAGTTGAATGATGAAGATAATTCCATCATTAGAGATGTTCTTCATGCCATTTCCACATTTGCATCTCCCAGGTGTTCAGGAGTATGTCATTATGACAACTACTGCCCCAACATTACAATGTTGATTTTAGCAACATCAGTTAATGAGTAGATTGGTTTTGAGCACTTGTAGGTTTTATAGCAGCAGGTTGTGGGAGATTTTTTAGACATGGTTCAATTATTTCTAACTTCCACAGTAGGGAGTAATGATTTTTGTAGGCAATACCTATGGCTAGTCTATATATACTTTTAGATGTTGCATGGATGATTGCAGTTGGTTGTGTGAGTTGGAGTGCTCGGGACTATTATTTTAACACTTAGAGATTAAGTGTCAATGAGATTCTATTAATTTATGACAGTGGAAGCATTCCTAGGATAGCTAATTTCAAAGTTTATACTTGTTGGCGTTTCAATTAGCACCTCTGGAGTGCTTATTGGAAACGGACAGCTATTGCAAGTGTGTTAGTACATGCTCTTCGGATTATAGAGAGGAAGATCTCTCTTTGCTGATTTTCTACTGTAAAAAAGGGGTGTACTAAGATTTCCTATCTTTTTTACTCAGCGGCAGGACACAAGGGTGCATAAACCAATGCGCCGTAGCTAAGCTTTTTCTCTGGTTTCCGCAGATCTTAACTACGACTAACTAAGCTTCTAAACTATCCTACCTCCTCAAGATAAACAGAGCATGAGGGCGTAGGAGCGAAATGGTATGGTTGGATCACTTGAATCCTCCGTCTCAATGGAATATGGCCGAGGCTCTGAACCTTCGGATATATACCAAGATAGGGCTCGATACAAGCAAACACTCGTTACGGTAAACTGGATCTGAGACTTGCCAAGGAGGAGGAACCCCTATCCGAGGTATAGGCTTGGAAGCAGCTCACTGGAAACAACAAGGAACGATGGCCTTTCTAACAGGATTCCCGAGGAGGTGACGACACCTGTCCAAAGTCTAGGCTGCAAGAGAGATCATTAAACAACATCAAACGATAATGATCGATGACAAAATATCCAAGGAGGCGACGACACCTGTCCAAGGAGGAGATTGAAACAATGCACTATTTAAAAACAAGACTTTGAATAACTCAAATAATTAGATCAATCAAGCTTGCACCATCTGATTTATTTCTTTAAGATTCTTCAAAGAATTACAAAGGTCGGGACAGCAAAGGCACGAAATCATGCACAATTGCGATCAACCAACGAACTCTCATCCAAGAGTGAACAGATATAAACAAGCGAACTCTGGCAACAGTGGCGCAGCAATTTTGCTAGCAAATAAAGGTTAAACAAATAAAGAACCTAAGGCTCTTATTTATAGGAACTCAAAGGAGTAGGCAACCCTAAAATCTCCTTGAGTTAACAAACAGTTCTTGCCAATCAGCAAGATATTATTCTATGTCTAAAAGTAGGTGAGCAAACAGTTAACTGGAAATCTACTTCAGTTAACTGAAACTAAACAAAAGTCAAACTGGAAGTCTACCTCAGTTGACTGACACCTAACTAAAAGTGAACTTATGTTACAAATGTGTCTCCAAATAGACATCCACCTTTTGAGGAAATCTGAGATCCACAAATCGTGGGAGTCAAATAGACATCCTAGATTAGTGGGATCTGACATGCATGATCTGTGGAGATCTGGAGTCAACTTGGAAAGGGGCATCAAGTTGACTTCAGTCATCATTAATGCTATTTGGAGGGTAGGACGTCCTCCCTTGGTGCTTTACACCTCTTCACCACTGGTCAACAAAGTCTCTATCCAGTCATTGACCTCTTCGGCCTCCGGGCAATTAATGCTCTTCAAGATGACTATGTGGCGTCTAAGCATTTCTTCACCCGTCGTAAGCTGCTGATGATAGGTTATGCATTGGGCAGCTGCTTCATCTAACTGGACAGACATGGCTGCAATTTTGGCTAATTTGCAGCCATTGGGATCTTCAAGGAATGAAGATCGGATGACATCCTGGAATCGTGTCTGCACGGTTTCAAGTTCCACATATTCTCCTCCTTCCCGCTGATATTCTAACTCCGGGAAGGATATTACCAACGTTCTTGCGAAGTTGATAATATTGGCGACGAAGCGTCTATAGTCAATCAGCTCCACAGAGTTGGCATCATAGGCTCTCACCTTGTATGCCACCTGTTCTTTCCACTCAAAGAGATGGTGTTTATTTTCTGTGGTCGTAACTGATTCATATGCTTGTTGCAAATCAGCAACTGTCGCCTCCTCTCTCGGCCTCTCTTGAGCTGCCTTTATATCTGACTTCTGGATTTCTGATCGAAGTCCATGTGCTCTGTCTCTCAGCTGATATGCTTCTGTCAACACACACCGCCCTTTGACAACAAACTCATCCACTTGACGTCTCAAGTGTTTACCGTATGTAATCAACTGATGATGGTTTCTTTCAGCTGGGAGATCCAACAGTCCTTGAGGCAAAGCCGAGGAGTTTGGAGTGTCATGTATCAAACTAGAAATGTACAACTTTAGCTGACGGATTTCAGCCTTCAAGGCTGCTTTGTCTTGTCCATCTTTTGTCATCCTTTCTTTGACACTCGCCGAGGCAATTCCAAGAAGGTCTGCCTCCACCTGTCGAGTGGTCTTTCCAAGGTTCACCTTTGAAAGCGTGAAATCCTCAACCCTCACATTATGTATATCTTTGTCTTCAGGTGGGGCAGCAGTCTCTATGATAACCTCGTTCTCTGCATTCTTTTCTACATGCGTCTGCTTCTTCAACTTCTTTACCGGCATGTCTTGTGGGACATGATGGAATTCAGAGAAGTCAAGCTGATAAGAAGGCCTCTCCCTCTTCCTCCCAAGCGAGCTTTCCAGCCAGATAGAATCTCGGCTAGCATCGCTGGGAGGAGGAACATAGGTCCCCTGAATGCTAGAAGAACGAGACTGTGCCGTGGCAATGTCTCGTGGTGGCGAGTCCAAATCAATAGGACTTTGTGACCTCTGTGATGGTGGTGAAGCTGGTGGCTCTGTTTCTATCACTGGCACCGCTTCTGCTACAACTTCTTCTACAATGGTTTCCGCCTCTACAGCGATTATTTCAATCACTGGTTCTTGTGTAGTTGCAGCGGTCTCAACTGTCTCAGGCAAATTGGTGGCTGTCTCCACCTGTACCTCTTGCCGGCTTGTGCTGGCAATTCCTTTTCTCCCCCATGTGCTTCCTGACATCCGCATTCCTTCTGGAGGAAAGCTCATCTTCTTCTGTCTGGGTTTCCTCCTAGACGTGGAAGGTAGTGTAGACTGAACCGCTGGCGGCTCTGATCGGGGAAGTACTACCTTCCTTGTCCTTTTACTGTCCAGGTAGAGTTGACTGTGTCGAACTACTCTACCCGTTCTTTCCTCAATAGACGTACTCTCTTTCGCGTACCAGTCTACCTTGCCGAGTGGTTGTGAATCCACTAGACCCGTGAAGAAGGAAGAAAGAATAACTTCTCCTTCGTCTTCAGATAAGCCCTCGATGTCTTCTGACATGAATTCTGCAATCTGCGAGAGCTTGAATCTGCTATGGTTCCTTCTTCTCACTTCGAACTCATCCTCGCAGTTGACCCAAAAATCTTCCATGAAAGGTTCATGTGATGATCTTTGCTCAAGGTGAGCTGCGAAGATGCCTCTGGGGTCATAGGATGGCCTCCTGTCGATGAGGTACTTGAGATTAAATCTCACTATTTCTTGGCTTATCAACCTTGCATCAGCTGCTGTTCTGCATCTGTAGAGTCCCATCTGAAGAGGAAAGTTCACTGCAGCCTTTTTCTTTACGCGAAGGTAAGAGTGAACATCGGCCAATTGCCTCAGGAATTCCATGAACACTACCCTATCTGAGGGGTAACGTGGCATCATGGCGGGGTGGCCATTATAGCCATACACGCGTATGTAGGTGAAAGTGGGGAATTGTATGAACCAATCCGCCCAGTCCACCATTGCTGCCTTAGCTGCTGGTGAAATACGCACGTGCATCTCATGGTCTAGCTCGTGCACGGTGTGCATAGTAAAAAGGTCATTTATTCTTTTGAAATGTCTTTCCGCTAGAGTGAACTCCAAGCGAGGAAAGTATTCTTGTACCTTTTGCACACCCAGGGTTCCCACAGTGTTTAATGTTCTGAAATCGCCTTGGAAGGCTATCAGGTAGACCAGGTATGAACACATGTGGAAACGGTGCTCTTCTAGAAATCCGGTGAATTGTTGGTGGAGTGTGTCACTGATCAGGGAGGCCCAGTCGTAACGTTCTTTTCTGCTGATTATCTTGCCAATAATGTAGAACATCCACGGCTGGAAGGATTTTCCCTCCTCTTGTCCAGTGACTCTGCTGAGTAGGGTGATTAGCACTCCGTACTCGTCTTTGAATTCTCCTCTACCAACTAATCTGGGCAAACTGTTTCTCTTTGTTTTCAGCCAATGTTCAGCCATTATAAGCGAACACTTGTCTTTTGAAGCCTCGAATGCCTTTTCGCATTCTGTCACTGATATGACCTTCTTGGTAGGGCATGGTGGGATTGCAAAACAAGTCTCTATGTCTACTGGCTTCAAGCTGCAAATCACCCTCCCGTCAACTGACAGGATCTCTCTTGTAGTCGGGTTGTAATGCTTAATGCAAGCAATTACAAGCTCGATGCTTTGTAAGGTGATTGGAATAGATGCTGCTTGAAACAAACCGGATTCTTCGATGTTCTGCAATGTGATTTGATTCATGCCCTCCAAGTCTTCAGAACTGACCTCTGGATTTTTCTGCCATAAGTCTGTATCAGTCGTTTTCAGGTAATCATGGTATAAGACTGTTTTGGTCTTGTATTGTACCTGAGAGTACTGCATTCTGAAAACCTTGAATATTGACTGGGCACTTGACCCTGTTCTGACACTTTTCTGGAACTGCTAAAAATAGCCTCGCCGGGGGTAGTTTTTACGAAAAAATCTGAGACATGGGTTTTGTTAAGAATGATTTTCTAAACAGACCCAGATCGTCAGAAATTCGAAAAAACGAGTTTTTCTTTGACATGCAAGAGCCCTTCGGTGGCAGAGGCAGCAAGGGCACCAGAAAGTGATTTTTCTCGAAAAAATCTAACACATGGGTTTTGTTCGTGCTTCAGAGCCAAACAAACCCAGTTTGTCCGTTTTTCAATATTATGACTTTTTCCGGAAACCCTAAAAAATAGGGGCAGCAGGGCTACTTTTTCTGAAAAAATCTACCATGTGGGTTTTGTTGAAAAAGCTGTGCTGATCATACCCAGTTGGTCAGATCTGTGAAAATCTGTCGTTTCCTGTGACATGCAAAAGAAATATAGACAGAAGTAGAGGAAATAGACAGAAGATGGATTGGAAGTTATAAACTGCCACTTTGCAATAATCTGTCTCTGGAAGCAATCTTGGGAGAAGAATACTTTTACTGCCAATTATCTTCAAAAATATTGAAGATCCGTTCAAAACCCCTGCCAGATCTTGAAAACTTGTTCTTGGGAGCTACTTGATGTTTTATCCTTCAACCTGCAAAAAGAATAATGAGGAAAAGGGACGCCTAGCATGAATATAAGGCAATTAGGGTTAAGATCCACAAAGTATGGAAGATAACTCATCATTCAGTCCTGATTTGGAGTTCCAAAAGATGATTTCCACTGATTGTGGAGTGTTTTTCTCTTTTTTGGCTCCAAATTTGCTAACTCAAGTCAACATTTCTGTTTGACTTTCCTTTAGGCGTCCAACCTTGAGTTTGATCTTTTTTGCCTATTTTGCAAGCTGAAGTGCTCCTGTTTGATCTTCGATTCAGGTTGCTCAGTTGATCTCGAGCAGTATCTGACAGTTCTGTTGTTGAGGCAGGATCAATGTGATTAGATATGCCTGGGAGAGGTTAGCTCAGAAAACTGAGTTTAGGTCTCCAGAAAGAAGGGCGCCTTTTCTTGAAAGGGGCGCTTTTGACAATGCCTTAGTCAATTTTCACTGACTCGTTCTTCGTTTTGACCTTTTCAGACCCTCTTTGCTTTGATCTGACGTTCCCGATGTTTGATGAATCAGATGATTCTGCTTGATGATGTGTCGGGTAGCTGGTTCAGTCTTGTTCACGATGCCTGACTTTGCAGTGGCAGCTGGCAAGTTTTGGGCCTCCAAACTAAAGGGCGCCCCTGGCCAGCAGGGGCGCTTTTAGCTTTTGCTTGGTTTTGTCTTGTTTGTGGACTGCCAGCCTTTGACCTTCTTCATCAGTCGATTGATTTGTCGGAAGTTCTTGCTGATAGTCTCGCTGACGAGATAGGTCATAGCTGAGAAGGTCATCTTGGGAGGCAGTGAAGATTCCGGCTGAATCTGGACACCTTTAGGAAAGGGCGCCTTTCCTTGAGAGGGGCGCTTTTAGCCATGCCTTAGCCATTTTCTGGCTTATCTTTCCAGTTTTTCAAATTTGGCTTTTTCTGCTTGATCTCGTCTCGTGATCGTCTGGTGTGTCTTGTGGACTTGCTGTTAGATTGATCACGTAGCCGGGAGGAAGCTGGAAAGATATCATGTATAAAGCTACAGCTCTTGGATTCATCTGATGTCTGCAACTGAGGGGCGCCCCTGGCCAGCAGGGGCGCTTTTACCTTGAAGCTTTCAGATTTGGCACTTCTGTCGTCAATGGATCCTCCATACTTCGCTGACGGTTGGTCAATGATTGCTGAATCAGATAATCTTGCTGATTGTTTCGTTGTCGAGCTAGTATGAAAGTGAAGAGGATGACTGTTTTGACACTGCCAGATGATTTGATTTGCCCTCTGAGGTTCAAGGGCGCCTTTCTTCAAGAGGGGCGCTTTTAACCACTGTAGACTATGTTTTGCCTTGGTAGACAAAACGTGCACCTTCCAGACTTAGCCAAATTTTGGCCTTTTCCGTTTTGAGAATCTCCTTCGTTGAACGTCATCATTTTCATCCTTTTCCGCCATGGTTTCTTCGTTGAAGCTTTTGAGGTTTAGCTTTCAGCACCTGGTACTGGCCAATCTGCCATTAATGGCTGCGGAGCTCCTAACTTTGTTCTTGAAAAATAGAAATAGACCCACCAGAGTAAAACATAATTTTTGATAATTCTGACTTGATCAGTGTGATCGTGAAGGCAATTAAGCCTATCAGAATCATTTTCAATCATTTCCGAGAAGGTCCTATTTTTTAGGGTTTCCATAAAAATTTCATATTTGGTTTGACCTAAAACATACTTTAGATGGCATTTTTACGTTGTTTAGCTCAATTTAAGCAGAATGCCAAAAATTTCATTTTGGGTATAACAATACTGCTCTCACTTTTTTATCAGTCGCTTATCAAGGACTAATTTGCATCACTTTTGGGACTCCATGATGATTGATGCGGAGGCCCATGTTCTCTTGTTGAGAAAAAATTTTTTACTATTGCTCAAGATCATGTTAAGCAATAGGATCATCGGTGTGGACCACACTGAGGTGTCTTGGCAGGAGATTTTTCATTGTATGGATTTCAGCTCTTACATGTGCTTCATGTTGGGTTTAGAGGATGATTATATTTTTGGGTCATGGGAGAGAAGAGTGCAGACTTGGCATGATGAGTTGACAATTTCTATCAAAGTGGGGCATAGTGACAACATAGTGGATTTTTCCAGAGATTGAATTGGGACCCTAGGATCACACTTGGTTTTAGTCTAATTCAATCAAGTGATTTTGAGGGTGCTGGCATTGCTTGAGGACAAGCAATTTTCGAGGAGGGCAGACTGTAATGTCCCCATTCTCTTGTCACTTCAGCATTGTAGTTAGCTTCGGCTTTCTCAATGACCGACAGTCATACAAAAGGGGATTTTTGATGTCCTTGATGAGCTCCTAAGTATTTTGGCGCCTTCAAATGTCTTCCGAATGATTTTTGTATTTTCCGCATTTTCAGTTGGATGTGCCAAAAATATTTAATAATTAAATAATTAATTGTAAGTTGTTGAAAAAACATAAATTAAAAGGCAACTTAAATTAATTATTTTTTAATGTAAGTATAAAGTGAATAAAGTGTTGGAAAAGTTAATTAATTTAATAAAGTCACTTTTCAGTGAAGAAAGGATTAATTTTATAAAGAGCATTAAATTAAAAGTAAATATTGGAATTTCAAGAAAGGGGTGTGGGGACTTACGAAATAATGAAAAGTATTTTGGAATTCATTTTTGGGTATGTTAGAGAGTTTTTGGAGAATAGGTAATTTTGGTTGAACAAAGTTCACCCAAAGGCTTCATGAGGATGAAAACTATCACATAGGACATTGGTTGCAGAAGTGGAAGATCTTTTTTGGCTGATTCTAATAGTCTTATTCAAAATGTGTGCTACCTTGTTGTGGACATTTTCAAAGTTACAGGTTGAAAAATTATATAATTAGAGCAAAATATTTAGTAAAATTATGGTGATTGTTGTGTTTTGAAGAAAATTGTATTTTCTAGATTAATCGTGCCACTTCCAAATTTTCAAGTTAGTGTCATTTTTTTCTCCCTGAAAGATGCCATAAAAATTGGTTTTTTTAAAAAAGGCAATGATTGAATTATTTGTTTAAAAAAAATAATCCATAAAGCTCAACGTATAACAAGGGAGGGGATTTGTAAATGGGGTGTGACTTATTTATTTCTATCGCTGCTTGTTTTGAACAGTCGTACTTTAATTAATGGTTCATACTCCTTTCAAAAAAGGCACCATATAGTTTAGAGGGGGATGCAGCTGATCTAAGTTCATCAATAATTCCTAAATGTTTTCTACTTGTTAAGCCTGTTGTACAATTTAAGTGTACGACCTGTCGTTGATCTAAGTTCATCAATAATTCCTAAATACCCATGACCTTATAATATCTCCTTCAAGTCGATTGTACCATTTATTTAAACAGGTCATACACTTAAACTATACGACCGACTTGAAGGAGATATTAGAAGATCATGGGTATTTGTTCATCTACTTTCTCTTGTTAAGGCGCAACTGTTATGGATGATTAATTCAGTTTAGTGTCTACAGTTTAACATTCTAAGCCATTCGTCCAAGTCTAGTTGTACAAGTGAACACACACTTATAATGTTCAAAGGTCAAAATGTAATGTCCCCTTCTCAGTCCTAAGCTTTTCAATGGTCATTAGCCTATTTCTGGAGTCCTATAGACTAAACGGAGGAGTTAAGGGGATTTCAGGTTCCTTGGAGGATTCGTGTCAACATTTCCAGAAGAGTATTCTGATCTTGCCAGTAAGCTTTTGTGGGTTTTTTTGGGGGTCTTTCTAGTCCTTGGTGGGTAGTATTGCTATTTTTAGCAATGTCTATATTTAGTAACTTACTATTTTTAATAAGTTCTAGTGCATCTTAGTTTGGGTCAGTTTGGAGTTTGGACTCACTATTTTTAGTAAGTGCTATTTTGGGCACTTGGTCTTGGCAGCAGTACAGTGCAGGGTTTCCAATTATGTCAGTGGTGAGTTATAATGTTTTGGCATAATTTTCATTCGCCCATTTCTTAAGACTTCAAAAAGGTGACTTGGTGACTTAAGTTAAAAAGTTCAAATATGACCCCCCCCCCCTTCGTGCCCAACGCCTAGGCATGGTAACTTAAAGTTGTTTTAAAGAGGGGACTTGCATTCCCTAAGGTAGATGCCAAAATGGAGGAATAAAGTAAAAAATAAAATAAAATAAATATTTCTTTGGAGAGGGGTGTCCCATTTTGGAGGGAAAAGGCATTTGAAAATTGGTTCCCTAATTTCTATATAAACCCACCTTGTGCTCTCATTTGGGTTATGCTAATTGATGATAACGAAGCGTTGTCAAAGTGAGGATTGAATCCTTTGAGGGCTTTGGAGACGAAAACTTTCAAAGTTGTTTTAGTTTCGAAGTTGAAAGATACTCCCTAGCTGGACATTGGAGTGGGTTCACTGTTGGAGTCACCATTGGAGTTACTAGTGAAAGATTTTCAGTATGCTTTTAGTTATGGATTGTTTTGATGTTTTCTAGTTATATGAATTGGTGTGCACTTCCATTTTTTGGAGTTGCAGGATTTTTGGAGAGGATTTTTTGGTTACATAATTGCTGGTAGAGCTATTCCTATGCCTTGGTCATACCATATTTGTGTTGTTGCTAAGTGAGACACTGGAGACTCGGTTTTGGGTATTGAACCAATCTATTTCTTTGCCTTGGTCAACCCTTTGTGCCAATTTGCAGATTTTATGGTGGACAAATGGATTTTTAGAGGCAAATCGCCCCCCTTCCAAGGCCATACCATTGCTGGTTGTGACTGTGTAGGTTTCATAAGTTAACCATTTAGGATTGCAGCCTTGTGTTGACTCTTTGATGGTGCTTAGGCCTTACTAGGCTATCACTGGCTACTATATTGTATTCTTGATTGGTTTGGGAGGCATCCTAGGGAGTTATGCCAATGTTATGCTTGCTGGTTTGGTGTATCAGACTATTGCAACTTCCATATCAAACCTGCAATTTTCATAACAGACCTTCGCAGCAGTATATCAGACCTGGTATTACTTCATTTAGCCCTTTTTTATGATGTATACTTGCTAACATGTTGCAAGGTTAGATTATTTGCTCAGTGGGTAGTCATATGGAATTGATTATTTCATGTTTCAGTCATACCTTGCAGCTACATAGCTGATTTTGTCATTGTTAGTATCATCTTTACTGAACTCATCATTGTAATGCTGAATGGTAGTACCATTCAGCGATTTAGCTCTTGTTTGGTTTTGGATACTAACCCCACAAGATAAGTAGCATCTCTATATTCTCGCTGAATGAGCGGATGAACTCTTTTTTGTTTCATGATATGCCCGCTGAATAAGTGGATGATCTGTTCTTGCTTCATGTTCATTGAATAAGCGGATGAACACTTTCTTGCTTTCTCATTGAATAAGCGGATGAACACTTTCATGTTTTGGAGGTTTCATACTCACCCCATTGAACAAGTGGTTTACTTCAATAGTATTGCATTATAAACCTTGCCACCGTATGCTCTCATCTTGTCCACATCGGGATCTGGGTGATCAAAAAGTGAAAGGTAATTGATTTCAGTTTATAGCTTATCACTCGCCCCATTGAATAAGTGGTTGTTTTTCAAGTATTGCAATGTATACCTCGCCACTGTATGCTCTCACCTTGCCCACATTGGGATCTAGGTGGTCAAAAAGTGGAAGGTAATTTATTTCAGTTGCATCATTGTTATTTTGCTAAAGCTAATTGATGCTAGAGCATCTCAAGCGAAACAAGCTATCCACATCACCCAAAAACAATTCAGTTTGATTTTCTTTCGTTTTGGTCTAATTTTTGTTTAATGTTGCAATTTAGAGTTTGAGGTCAGCTTTCAAATCAAATTCAAATGCAATTTAGGTGGTCAATTTTTTAGCGACATTGTTGTCATTGATTGACAAAATGTCGTTACGATTTTGACATTGATCCGGCATTGTGATTTTTCAAATATTCAGTGGATTCAATTGTTCGATTATAAATATGCAATCATATATTTATTTTATTGAACTATTTCACTTGAATTGACAATTGATTTAAAGAAGGGGATTAAAGAAGTTACCAGGCAAGAATAATAAATAAAGAACAAAATTGAAGGCCCACGTCTAGCTGGATATGAGGGGTCGCGACTAGCTGGTGGAAAGATGAAAATCTCTTAGTCAGAAGACAAAGCAAAAAGAGACAATTTAAAACTTTAAAAAAAAATTGCAGTCTTGGCGCCGCTGGAAGAATGTGAGGGGGTGCTATTTTTGAAAGACAATAAAAAATTTCAAATTGAGAAATTTCCAAGCGGAAGAGAGGCATGAGAAGTAAGGGGTTTTTGCTAGAGCTGTGCAGATTTGAGAAGCCATGCCAAGGGAGCAGAAATTTTCAGACTTTTAAAATATTATTGGCAGCCAAAAGAAGGTCGCCAAGGAGAGAGGAGGAGGGTTGTGTGAGAGTTGGAGCAACAGCAATTTGGAGGCTTAAAAAAAATGCAAGTGAAAGGTGAATTGATGCCAAGTAAAAAAAAATAAGGGTTGCACATGTGATTGGGAGTGGGAATGGTAGAGAGAAGAGGCAGTGTAGGAGTTTGAGGGAGAGTTTGTAAAGGGGCGGCAGCTGTTATGAGGAAGGGTCAACCAATTTAAGTGGCTAAATTAATTTGCTGGTTAAAACATGCAAAGGTCGTGATATGTGGTAATGAAGAGATGGGCGATAGGTTAGTGGGGACCATAAGACAAACAAAATTCATTGCATGAGACAAATAACAATGCACAACTAGAAGGTAGAAGGATGAATGTTAGACTGCAATTTGAGACACAAGTATTAGTGTGGAATAACATCAAATAAATTTTAACGTCTACAGAGTTGAAGTGCTTTTGGTCACATATCAAACAAGGAGCAATTGAATAGAGTTTGTAAATGTTTGTTTCGTGAAACTGGATAAATAAAGTTGAATTGTTTTTAGTCATTTATCATATGCAAATACAAATTTTAATTTTAATTTGAATGATAAATATAATTGTCAATTCAAGTAATTGTGAAATCATGCAACCTTGCAATCTGTGAAAATTGAATAAAGGAGTATTTGTTGCTGCCATTTTGGATAGAGTTTTGTCATTCAATAATTATGAATTGTGGATAGCTTGTAATATCAGAGTGAAGTGTTTGTTGGGATTCATCTGCATCAATTGGTATCAAAGTAGGTAGTCCTAAGAATGGAAAGGATCCACCAGGACTTGCAAGTAGAGAAGAGTGTATGAAGCGGTAGAGTTGTCTGAGAAGTTCGAGAGAATTGTTGCAGGTGTGCAAGGAGTCCTAAGCAATTGAGAGCCAAGAGGGACAAGCCATGAGATGCAAAGTATGTGAGTTGAGGTGAGATTGCAGCAGACGATGATGGGATGGGTTGTGAGGAGGCCCACGAGAATATTGTTCTAGGAACAATATTGGGAGAAAGTAGAAAATGAAATGTTTGAGAAAATAGGACAAATAGTCCATGAGGAAGTGGGAAAGATCCAAGCGAGGATCAAGAAATTGGAAAAGAATATTGGTAAAGATGAAAGGACATTGGTGAAGAAAAGTGAGAAGAACAAGGACAACGAAGAAAAAAGTAGAAGAAAAGAGTGTTGCAGATTAAGACAAGAGAAGATGTGAGAGCAGCCCCTATCGAAGAAGTTGTAACGAAGACATGCCATGAGTAAGGCATGGATAAAGAAGAAGAAAAGAAGATGAAAGAGAATGAAGGAGTGAGTTGCAAAGAGAAGATAGCAGCAGAGAAGGAAAACCCTGCAGCTAATGATGGTGCGAAATTTGTCGCAGCAAAAAGTGATGTTGCAGCCAGGGAGAAGAAAGAGGTAAATGTAGATTTTAATTTGTTTGCAAAAATGGAAGTAGAAGATGCAATTGCAGAATTGTAGATGTTGCGTGTTTGTGTGTAGATATTGCATGTTTCTGTGTAGAAATGGTAGAGGATGTTGCAGGTGGAAGTTGGTGGAGGTGGTTGGTTTATGGTTGGTCAAAACCCACGAGAGAGGAAAAGAATGGAGAGTTTGTTTGGTGGACGACGGTTCATGGTCGACATGAGTCCACGAGGGGAAGGAAGAAGATGGTGCAGTGTTGTTGGAGGGAGATGGTGCATGTTCTCGAGAGGTGCTGGAAAAAGAGGAAAAAAGAATAACTGTGTGCATAAGATTCGGCAATGGGGTTCGCTACAAGTTGCATTCAACCTGGAAGAGTAGTTCGACTACTCAACTCCATCTTTGTGAACCTATGCTCACAATCTTTCTACCCAACATGTTTGATGCAGGAGCATCCCAAGCGAACAAGCTATCCGCATCACCCAAAAACAGTTCAATTTGTTTTTCTTCCGTTTTGGTCTAATTTTAGTTTAATGTTGCAATTTGGAGTTTGAGGTCAATGTTCAAAGTCCAATTCAAATGCAATTTAGGTGGTCGATTTTTGAATGGCATTGTTGTCATTGATTGACAAAATGTCATGTTACGGTTTTGACATTGATCCGGCATTGTGATTTTTCAAATATTCGGTGGATTCAATTGTTCGATTATAACTATGCAATCATATATTTATTTTATTAAACTATTTCACTTGAATTGACAATTAATTTTAAGAAGGGGATTGGAGAAATTTTACCAAGCAAGAATAATAAATAAAGAATAAAATTGAAGGCCCATGCCTAGCTGGATATGAGGAGTCGCGACTAGCTGGTGGAAAGATGAGATTCTCTCAGCCAGAAGAGAAAGCAAAAAGAGACAATTTAAAACTTTTTAAAAAATATTGCAAACTTGGCGCAGTTAGAAGAATGTGAGGGGACGCTATTTTTTAAAGACAATAAAAAATTTCCAAGGAGAGAGATGTGAGAAGTAAGGGGTTTTTGGTAGGGCTGCGTAGATTTGAGAAGGGGCACCAAGGGAGCAGAAATTTTCAAACTTTTAAAATATTATTGGCAAACAAAAGGTCGCCAAGGAGAGAGGAAGGTTGTGTGAGTTTTAGAGCAACAGCAATTTGGAGGTTTAAAAAAAATACAAATGAAAGGTGAATTGATGCTAAGTAAAACGAAATAAGAGTTGCACATATGATTGGTAGTGAGAATGGCAGAGAGAAGAGGCAGCGTAGGAGTTTGAGGGAGAGTTTGCAAAGGGGCAGCAGCTGTTATGAGGAAGGGATGCACCAATTTAAGTGGCTAAATTAATTTGCAGTGGTTAAAACATGCACAAGTTGTGATATGTGGTAAAGAAGAGATGGGCGATAGGTTAGTGGAGACCATAAGACAAACAAAAGTCATTGCATGAGACAAATAATAGTGCACGGCTGGAAGGTAGAAGGATGCATGGTAGTTATAGTTTGAGACACAAGTATTAGTGTGGAATAACATCAAATAAATTTTAACATCTACAAAGATGAAGTGCTTCTAGTCACATATCAGAGAAGGAGCAATTGAATAGAGTTTGTAAATGTTTGTTTCATGAAATTGGATAAATAAAGTTGAATTGCTTTTAGTCATTTATTGTATGCAAATCCGAATTTTAATTTGAACTTGATCGACAAATGCAATTGTCAAATCAAGTAATTGTGAAATCATGCAACCTTGTAATCTATGAAAATTGAATGAAGGAGTATTTGTTGTTGCCATTTTGGACACAGTTTTGTCATTCGATAATTATGAATTGTGGATAGCTTGTAATAGAAGAGTGAAGTGTTTGTTGGGATTTGTCTACATCAATTGGTATCAGAGCAGATAATCTTGAGAGTGGAGAGATCCACCGGGACTTGTGGGTAGAGAAGAGTTTATGAAGCAGTAGAGTTGTCTGATAAGCTCAAGAGAATTGTTCTAAGTGTGTGAGGAGTCCTCAACAATTGAGAGCCGAGAGGGACAAGCCATGGAGATGCAGAGTATGTGAGTTGATGTGAGATTGCAGCAAACGAAGATGGGATGGGTTGTGCGGAGACCTACAAGAATATTGTTCTGGGAACAATATTGGGAGAAAGTAGAAAATGAAAATTTTGGGAAGATGGGACAAATAGTCCGTGAGGAAGTGGGAAACATCCAGGTGAGGATGGAGAAATTGGAAAAGAATATTGGTAAAGATGAGAGGACATTGATGAAGAAAAGTGAGAAGAAGAACAAGGAAAGCGAAGAGAAAAGTAGAAAAAAGGAGTCTTACAACCTAAGACAAGAGGAGAAAGATGTGAGAACAACCCCTACCAAAGAAGTTGTAGCAAAGACATGCCATGAGGAAGGCATGGAGAAAGAAGAAGAAAAGAAGATGAAGAGAATGAAGAAGTGAGCCTCGAAGAGAAGATAGCAGCAAAGGAGGAAAATGTTGCAGTTGATGATGGTGCGAGAGATGTCGCAGTGAAAATTAATGTTGCAGCCATGGAGAAGAAAGAGGTAAATGTAGATTTTAATTTGTTTGTAAAAATTGAAGTAGAAGATGCAATTGCAGAATTGTGTGTAGATGTTGCATGTTTGTGTGTAGAAATGGTAGATGATGTTGTAGTTGGAAGTTGGTGGAGGTGGTTGGTTTGTGGTGGGTCAAAACCCACGAGAGGAAAAGAATGGAGAGTTTGTTTGGTGGAGGACGGTTCATGGTGGACATTAGTCCACGAGGGGAAGGAAGAAGAGGTGCAGTGTTGTTGCAGGGAGATGGCACGTGTTCCAGAAAGGTGCTAGAAAAAGAGGAAGAAGGAATAACTGGATGCATAAGATTCTACGATGGAGTTCGCTGCAAATTGCATTCAACCTGGAAGAGTCATTCGACTGCTCGAAGAAGGAATAATTGCATGCATAAAATTCTACGATGGAGTTCGTTGCAAGTTGCATTCAACCTGGAAGAGTCATTCGACTGCTCAACTCCATCTTTGTGAGCCTATGCTCATAATCTTTCTACCCGGCGTGTTTGATGTAGGAGCATCTCGAGCTAACAAGCTATCTGCATCACCCAGAATCAGTTCAGTATGATTATCTTCCGTTTTGGTTTGATTTCAATTTAATGTTGCAATTTTGAGTTTGAGGTCAGCTTTCAGAGTCCAATTCAAATGAAATTTAGGTGGTCGATTTTTTAACGACATTGATGTCACTGATTGACAAAATTTCGTTACAATTTTGACATTGATCCAGCATTTTGATTTTTCAAATATTCAGTGGATTCAATTGTTCGATTATAACTATGCAATCATATATTTATTTTATTGAACTATTTCACTTGAATCGACAATTGATTTTAAGAAAGGGATTGGAGAAGTTACCAGGAAAGAATAATAAATAAAGAATAAAATTGAAGGCCCACACCCAGCTGGATATGAGGGGTCGTGACTAGCTTGTGGAAAGATGAAATTCTCTTACTTGGAAGACAAAGCAAAAAGAGACAATTTAAAACTGTTAAAAAAGTAAAAAAATTGCACACTTGGCGCAGCTAGAAGAATGTGAGGGGTGCTATTTTTGAAAGACAATAAAAGATTTCAGATTGAAAAATTTCCAAGGAAGAGAGAGGCGTGAGAAGTAAGGGGATTTTGATGGGGCTGTGCAGATTTGAGAATGGGCACCAAGGGAGCAGAAATTTTCAGATTTTTAAAATATTATTGGCAGCCAAAAGGAGGTCGCCAAGAAGAGAGGAGGGTTGCGTGAGAGTTGGAGCAACAGCAATTTGGAGGTTTAAAAAAAATGCAAGTGAAAGGTGAATTGATGCCAAGTAAAAATTAATAAGGGCTACACATATGATTGGGAATGGGAATGGTAGAGAGAAGAGGCAGCATAGGAATTTGAGGGAGAGTTTGCAAAGGGGCAGCAGTTGTTATGAGGAAGGGTTGCACCGATTTAAGTGGCTGAATTAATTTGCAGTGGTTAAAACATGCACAAGTCATGATATGTGGTAAAGAAGAGATGAGCGATAGGTTAGTGGAGACCATAAGACAAACAAAAGTCATTGCATGAGACAAATAACAGTGCACAGTTGGAAGGTAGAAGGATGAATGGCAGGCTGCAATTTGAGACACAAGTATTAGTGTGGAATAACATCAAATAAATTTTAACATCTAAAGAGGTGAAATGCTTGTGGTCACATAATAGAGAAGGAGCAATTGAATGGAGTTTGTATATGTTTGTTTCATGAAATTGGATAAATAAAGTTGAATTGGTCTTAGTCATTTATCGTATGCAAATCCAAATTTTAATTTGAACTTGATTAACAAATGAAATTGTCAATTCAAATAATTGTGAAGTCATGCAACCTTGTAGTTTGTGAAAATTGAATGGAGTAATTGTTGCTACCATTTTGGACAAAGTTTTGTCATTCGATAATTATGAATTGTGGATAGCTTGTAATAGCGGAGTGAAGTGTTTGTTGGGATTCATCTGCATCATTAACAAGTGCAAAATTTGAAAAAATTTGGGGTGAATATTACAGTGGTATCAAAGATAGTCATCTTGCCGGCCTATGCTTAACATTTGCTTGCAGTTGCTAAAACCTATCTATGAGTGATAGGGAAATCAGATATTATAACCCTAAGCAGAAGAGACAATTGTATCAAATTCCTCAAACTCCAATTGAGTAGACTTTTTGAGAAGTTCTCAAAGCCCACCACCAGCTAGAAAGGGAGACTGTTTCAGTCCACTTGTATTCTTCATCTGATAATGGTAGTGTATCAGGGGATATGGTAGATAAGAGGAAGGCACCAGGCCAACCCGACAGTCCAGATGCTAGAACAGAGAGAAAATTTGACATTATGTTGGACATGATGTCGTAGTTGTTGGAAAAGATGAATCAAATTGTGCCCCAAACGCCCCAATTTTAGAGTGGAGAAGTCAATGAGTCAAATATCAATAATCATAGAAGGGGAAGTAATGGAAGCATTATTGGCACTCCTATTGTGTCTAACCCAAGACCACTTCAACTCATCTTCACTTGTAGAGAAGAGCCCCCAGCTGAGCAAGAAGCTCCAATCCCTATGGTGGAAGAAGTCGGGAATAGCTATGTGGATTATATGACCCTCCCACCTGAAATCCGTTAGATTTTGACCTTGGAGAGATTCATGAACCAAAAGAAGAAAAGAGGAGGTAGAATATTTGACAATAGAGGCCTAGATATTCCAAGAGACTATCAACAAGCATTGGGAAAAGTGACCTTGGCTCATTGCAATGGAAGTAACAAGTGTTTAGCCAAAACTTGGGTCCAAAAGCTGGACAATTATTTGACTTTGAAGCCAAATCCGGAGATAGATTCCATCAAGTTTGCCACTTTGCACCTTGACGAAGTAGCCCATGAATGGTGGTATCATGGCCTCGTCACACTTGGCCATAACACAATTACCTCTTATGATGAGTTCACCAATAAGCTCACTAAGAGGTTTAATTGTAAGGATCTTGAGATGCAACTCTGAGAGCTTGCCTAGTTAAGACAACAGAGCTCTCTTGATACTTTCATTTCCAAGTTCTAGAGACTTTCTATGATGGTGCCCAACATCACCGAAAGGAGGCTAGTGGTTCTTTTCACTAAAGGAATGATGGAACCGTTGAACGGATGGGTGAAGGCCTTTGACCCACCAACTCTACAGGAGGCTATCAAAAAGGAAAGAAGCATGGAGTTGGCTTCCCCAAGGCATAAATTCCAATCCAAGACTTTTTCAAGCAAGGACAAAAGGCCTTTTCACAAATATTCAAATCAGACCAAGAAGTTCCAATCTCGGATAGATGATGACCTCATAAATGAGCTTCGAAGGATGAAACTATGCTTTACTTGCAAAGAGTCATGGGCCCTAGGACACAAGTGCTTTGAAAGAGGCAAAGTGCATCATTTGGAGGTGTATTCTACTAATGAATCAGCGTCTAAAATGTCTAAACAGAAATCAGATTTGGATGAAAAAGAGGAAGAAGAGGCCCGGGAAGAGGTGGGAGAAGACCAAGGAAGTGGGTGTGCATTTGCCCAACTTTCTAGTTTCCAAAAAAATTAATCTTCTTCAGTCTAAGGAGTTCTTTGTCGACAATGTATCGTTGCTCTCATAGACACAGGAGCAACTCATAACTTCATAGATGAAGGCATTGTAGCCAAGAGAAGACTCAAAACTGAAGAGTTTGAAGGTTTCAAAGTCATGGTGGTTGATGGTTTTACAATCACTTGCACCAGAAGAATTCCAAACATGTCTATTCGATTGGGCAACTATAAAGTCAAAAATGACTTCTACATTGTAAGCATTGGTGACATCGATGTCATTTTGGGCATCCAATGGCTGTGATCTCTAGGAGAGATCACTTTGAATCTTCAAACCATGGAGTTGAAGTTCACATCTAATGGGAAGAAGGTGACCTTGCAAGGGATGTCAAATGGAGGACCTCACATAGTTTCATTCAAGAGGATGGAACGATTGATTTAGCATGATCTAGTGGAGTGGGCAGAAGAATGTGTGATCGTGCCTTCCAATCCTCCAAAAGAGAAAAAAAGTTATCCTGATGTGCAAGCTTTTCTCTCCAAGCGGAGCAAGGTGTTCGGTGGCATTCCACCTGGGAGACCTCCTAAAAGGGGGATTGAACATGTGATTGAGCTTGAAAAGGGTGCCAAGCCAATCATCACTACTCCATATCGGCATCCAAAAAGGCACAAGGATGAGATTGAGAAGGCCATCAAAAAACTCTTGGACATGGGACACATTTACCCAAGCAAGAGTCCTTTTGCTTCATCAGTGGTTTTTGTGAAGGACAACACTATGCATTTGCATAGATTATCGGGCCCTCAATGAGAAGCCCATCAAGAATCGGTACCCAATTCCAAGGATTGATGAGCTACATGGAGCAGTTTACTTTTACAAGATAGACCTTAGATCGGGCTATCATTAGATCAAAGTGCGGGAGGGCATTGAGAAAACTGCTTTCAGATGCCATTTTGGGCATTGTGAATTTTTAGTTATGCCCTTTTGGCTGAACTAATGCGCCTGCGACCTTTCAGTCTTACATGAATCGGGTGTTCAATAAGCAGCTAAGGAAGTTTGTTCAAATCTTCATTGACGACATCCTGATTTACAATAAGTCATGGGAAGAGCATCTAAAACATTTGGAGGAGGTTCTAAGTATTTTGGAGATTGAATCTTTGTTTGCCAAAGAATCCAAATGTGAGTTTGAAATGACTGAGCTCCTATATCTTGGTCATGTGATCAATTCAAAGGGAGTTAGCGTAGACCAAGAGAAAATCAAGGCCATTTTGGATTGGCCACCACCAAAAAACCTCACTCAATTGAAGGGTTTTTTGGGTCTTTGTGCATTCTACAGAAGGTTTGTGAAAGGCTATTCAAAATTGGTTGCTCCTCTCACGGATCTTACCAAAAAGGAGGCATTCACATGGTCAGATGCAGCACAAAAGGCTTTTGATCAATTCAAGAACATCATGATTTCATGTCCCATTTTGGCCATACCAGACTTCTCCAAGCCATTCAAGCTATAGTGTGATGTTTCGAAAGAAGGGATTGATGTTGTTCTAATGTAGGAAAAGCACCCAATTGTCTTTGAAAGCCGAAAGTTGAGGGGTGTGGAGAGGACATACTCCATATATGACAAGGAGATCCTTGCAATCATGCATGCCTTGGCCAAATTCAGGCAGTATTTGGTTCGTGACAAGTTCATCACGAAAGCCGATCATAACAATCTCAAGCACTTCTTGCATCAAAAAGATCTCAATGACAAACAATAGAAGTGTGTCAATAAGATTGAAGCTTACGATTTTGACATGAAGTATGTCAAAAGAAAGAGCAACATAGTGATTGATGCCTTGTCAAGAAGGCCATATTTGAGCTCATTGATGGAGATTACAGCTGATTGAAAAGAGCAAATCCTTGCAAAGTATGCCAAGAACTCCTTTGCCTCCAACATAGTTGATGGTACATTGCATGATGAAAGGTACAAGTTGGTGAATGATTTGATCTTGTACAGGAAAGAATCTTTTTGGTTCCCGAATCGAAGCTCAAGATGAAGGTGCTTCAAACATTCCATGGCATTCCCTTGGTTGGTCACCAAGGTTACTTCAAAACATACAAAGAGATTCAGGAAAGGTTTTCATGGAAGGGGCTCAAGGATGAGATCCTTCGCTATGTCAAAGAATGTCAAATCTACCAAAAGAATAAGAATGAGCATACTTTTCCTACAGGATTGTTGCATCCCTTTGCCCATTCCCAATCAAAAATCGGAAAGTATTTCCATGGACTTCATTACAGGCTTGCCTAAGGTGCAAGGGAGGGATTATTTGGGTGATTGTTGATAGATTGACAAAGTTTGCATACTTCTTTGCCATCACTACAGCATTCAAAGCAACTCAAGTTGTTGATTTGTTCTTTAGAAAGGTGTGCAGGTTGCACAGGTTGCCCAAGAATATTGTGAGTGATAAGGACAGCAAGTTCCTAAGCACGTTTTGGCAGGAGATTTTCAAATTTAGTGGTAAAGTGCTTACCCCAAGCACCAGTTATCACCCACAAATGGATGGGAAAACCGAGATTGTGAACAAGTGGTTTGAAGGGTATCTCAGAAATTATGTTTTTGGACAGCAGAAAGCTTGGATGAAATGGCTCCATTTGGGAGAATACTGCTATAGTTCTTCATATCACATGTCCATTAAAATGTCTCCATGGCTTTATATGGATATGAAGCTCCTAGCTTCATTGACTTGCTTTTTGGTGACAGTAGAGCTCCTCAAGCGAAGGATTTGTTGCAGCAAAGCTAGGACATTTTAAAATCCTTGAAGGACAACCACAAACATGCCCAAAATCAGCAGAAGTTGTATGTTGATCAAAAATGTATTGAGCATACATTTGAAGTTGGAGACATCGTTTATCTAAGAGTTCATCCATATCGTTGTAGTCGGCCATGAGTCGACGTAGTCGGCCGAGAGTGTACTTGGTCGGCTGTGAGCCATAAGTAAATAAGATATTAGTTAATATTAATAATCCATGTACTTATGTACGTGTCATGTTGGTTAGTTGTCTCGGGAACAGTTCCTGATGAAGTAATTAGTTATAATGAAGGGACACGACAGTTGGTACCTTAACCACCGCCAACGTACTATATGTACTTGAGTCATGTAGTCAGGAAGAGAGATGGTTCTGCGATACTATGCTATGTTCTATCTGGAGACATTATGATGTAATTGCCGAATACTTAATAAAGAAGTATATCTATGTTTTGTGCGATTGCCATGTGATTATTCTATGTTGTCAATGTTATTATATTATCTCCATTTACTCCGTACGTCATTGTACCCGTCTTGAGTAAACATTTGGCGCCGTTGCCTAAGCGGACTAGGGAAGCACTCGGTGTAATGGCAGCGTAATGGGCCGACCAACGGACGAACCCATAGTAACGAATGAAGAAAGAGAGGACGATTTGACACGAGATCTGACAAATCTCTGGAACATATCCCTACGAGACCACATACGGAGGCAAGCCCTCCGACGAGAAGTCCCTAAGGCAGTTATTTGGGATCGCCTTGAAGTAAACGACGAGGTTGATCACCTCCTCCACTGCATGCCAAGATTGTTGACCCGTCATTCCATCATCCTACAAGAATTTCGGGCGGAGGAGGAACAAGAAGGCCGAAGGCAGCAAATCTTGTAGCGATACGAGGAACAAACCAAACGGGAGGAGGAAGAAAGGGACACTAGTCGGAGACGTACCCCTGGCAACCAGGAATGATCGCGTGAAAGACTTGTAAATGCCCATACAGCCGAACAAAGACAAGAACCGAGTACCAGTCGGACACGAAGCGGAGGACGAAAGAATTCGTCGATCATTAAGAATACAAGAGCAAGAAAGCCGACGGCTAAGATTTAGTAAATCACACCAGCACCCTGAGGAAGAGAAGTACAAGGAACCATTCGGCACCTCGTACATAGAAAAACATAAAAACCAAGAAAATGAGGAAGACTTGAGAGGTGAACTTGAAAACAGTATCCAACGCTTTAGGGAGTTGTCCATATCGGACAATGACGAAGGGTTGAGGACAGGGAGATCTGAGCCCAAGACCCCTTGGCAGAGGGAGCACCGGAGTGGGACCCAAGAAACTCAAGGTGTAGAGGACGCTGACGGAGGACCGGAAAGTGACTCGTACGTGGCCAAGAGTTCAAGTGACGCACCGGAACGTAACGAGGAAACCGGTCCAGTCGGGTCCAATATGCAAGGACGACAGCGAGGAAGGATGGTGACTCCAGAACGGCAAAAACTGCCAAAGTTTACGGGGAATGGGTCAGAAGATCCAGTACGACATTGCAAAACATGTGAGACAATCTGGGTAGCGAGTGGAAAAGATAACCCGGATCATTGGCTGAAAGCATTTCTGGCGACACTCAGAGATAGTGCCATCGATTGGTACTCAGAGTTGGACCAAACACATAAAGCTTCGTGGGGATTACTCAAGAAGGCCTTTCAGGACGAATTCAAACTCCTGAGGGATGATAGTGAGATTTTAGCAGAAATCTACAATACAAAGCAAGGAAAACACGAGAATGTGCGCACATACAATCGACGACTCAAAGACCTGTTGGGAAAATTGGAGGTTCAACCGGCTGATGGGCTAAAGAAGCGATGGTTCATTGAAGGCTTGCTTTCGTCACTGAGGAAGAAGATGAAAGTCGTGCCTCCGTCGTCGTACGCTGAAGCATACAATCGGGCGATGGATATAGAAAGCGAAAACAAAACATCCTCCCGAGGGAAAAATAAGACGGACGATGAAGAGAGTACAGACGATAGCGACGAGGAATCCAGGACCGTACAAGCACTCAGGAAAGATATGATGCAAATGATGAAAGAATTGAAGGCCGACAAAGAGAGTACGAGGGAAGCACGAGAACTATGGTGTACAAACTATAATGGGGAAGGTTACACGAAGGCGAATTGTCCGAAGAAGTTATTCTGCGATATTTGCCAAGTGATGGGACATTCCATCAAGGAATGCCCATACAATTTAAAAGTCAAAAGTGCACAAGTATTCTTTGCTCAAGGAGAACCGTCGACACCGCCGAACACACCACCGAAGCCCCAGTGCAATAGCAATGCATCCCTTGGAGGTTACCAGAGCAACAGGAGTCCGAGGAATAGAATACAATACGATGGTAAAGGACGACCCATGATCCAATGCCGAAAGTGCAACGAATGGGGTCACTTCGCCAAGGATTGCCAGAATAGCCAAGGTTCGAGAGGAAGATTGTGTAAGTGGTGTGGACCAGGCAACCATGAAGATAGTGAATGCCCCAAGCAGAAGGGTATCCATATGCTGGAAGTAGAAGAACAAGAGGTACTAGCGATTGCCAGAGCGCAAGCAAAGAAGGCAACCTACCCAGATCCACGTACGGAAAAACAAAGGATGAAGGAAGCAAAAGCCGAAGTGGAACTAGCTATGGCAAAGGAGAACAAAATATCTCTCGAGAAACCAGAGACCTCTCGGTGGTCGGAGGCGGAAATGAACATCGTACGGCAAGTACTATAGACCACCATACCGATCAAAGTAACTGACCTTCTCCAGACGTTGCCGTAGTTGGGACTGGCAATGACAAACGTCCTTGGGGATGTCAAGCAATTGCGAGTGGAGGACCGAAGGCAAGAATTGGTACCAGATTCACCATCGTACGGTGAACAAACCATTGATCCCGTACTACTCACGGCGAACATCAAGAAGATACCGGCGGTTGTGCAAATGGAGATCGGAGGGAATACCTTGACAAATACTATCGTCGATGGAGGATCAGGAGTCAATGTACTGCCCGAAGACACATGGAAGAGCCTCAGGAAGCCTACCCTCTGGCCACCGACATTCCAACTCGTCGGTGCCGATCAACATGGTATCAAACCGTTGGGAATGTTGATGGCGCAAAAGGTGGTGATCGGAACACAACCATTTTTGTTGAACTTTGCAATCATTCCATTGCAGAGGAAGGCGTACGATGCATTGCTTGGACGAGGGTGGTTAGTGGCAGCCAAGGCGAATCATAATTGGAAAAGAAATACACTATCCATAGAGAATGATGGGAGGAAGTACATGATCAACTTGAAGAATCAGGCTGTCAGTGAAGAACTAGCATCTTCTGAATCAAAATCCGACGAGGGGGAGTTGGACATGGACGAAGAGAGAAAAGCAATGGAGCCTAACGAGGAGGGTGTACTTGAAATCGAGAGTTGCTTGGAAAATGAGACAAGTTCGTTGAATGGATTATTTCATTGGCAGATGGAAGATTATGAGGTGTTCCAGCAAGAGTGTAACATGCTGCAGATCGGAGAAATCCAGGAAGGAGAAGAGAACGACATGTCTAGCCAGACACTTTCGGCCAAGTCTAGAGAGTACAAAGAAAGAATATTAGAACTGGATGATACGCCAGCCCACAAATCCAAACAAGTACGAGATAGAAAAATTGTGTTGGAGCCAAAAAATGGAGAAAATCAAGACAATGAGAAAGAAGACAGAAGAGAAAAAAAAGAGACGAAGGAGAGAGAAAATAAAAGAGGAAAAAAGACGGAGACAAAATTAAAAGAATTAGATGAATTAAGGGACGGAAGAGGGAGTATATTAAAAAGAAGAAATAAAAGTGAAAAAAAGATATTAGATGAAAAAGGAGAAATAAAAAAAATAAACCATAAAGGAGAGGCCGTACGCATTGTGAGGGAAGGTATCCGAGTTGGCAAGGGAATAACCAGAGTAAGAAGTAGTCACCAAGAGAAGTGCCAGAGCAAGGAGAACGTCGTACGCGTCTGGAAGAAAGGCATCCGAGTTGCCAGGAGGGTATGCAGCCATAAGGAGAAATCTGTACGCAGCCAGAGGAAGCACCAATCCGTACGCAGCCCAAAGAAGTATCAGGGGAAGATAGTACACGAATACCAAGAGGAGGAAGTCGTACGTCAAAAGAAAGTCGTACGCCAAGGAGAAACCACAAGCCAGAAAAGGTTCGTACGTTGCCAAGTAAAGTCCGTACGCTGCTATCAGAAGTCCGTACGTTACTCTAAAAAATCAGTGCGTTGCCAAGTGAAGTCCGTACGCTGCTATCAGAAGTCCGTACGCTGCTATCAGAAGTCCGTACGTTGCTCTCAAAAATCCGTACGTTGCAACCAAAAGCCTGTTCATTGCCAAGTAAAGTTCGTACACCAAACTAAAGGAAAGTCAGTACATTTCACGCAAAGGCACGTATGTTGCAAAGTGAAGCCCGTACGTTTCAAACCAAATTCCGTACGCCAAGGCCAGCAAAGTTTCGTATGCCGAATCCAACCAAAGTCCGTACGCTATAACAGGGAAACCGTACGACAAGAGAAGAACTTAGTACAAAAGGGCGAGGAAGGAATCGTACGGAAGGAGAAGGCACTCGTACATGTACAGTGGAACAAGTCCGTATGGTCCAAACAGGAAACGGTCGTACCAAGCATCGACCTGAAGAAACTGAAGTCTCAGAAAAACAATGCAAGACCTGTATTTTTCGGGTTCATCAGCACTATTCGGAACATGTGAAAAAATCATGAAAATGAGGCACGCGATGCTATTTCGAGTGGTTTCAGAAGTGTCCCCGCGAGGGGCGCTGCCCCTCAACCCTGCTGGGGGCGCTGCCTCCAGACCCCCATCAGATTTATTGGAATTGGCGAATTGCAGTGCCACCAACCATCATTGTACAGGAGCAATTGTTTATCGAGCAGATGAGAGTTGCAGCTCTCGAGGAGAAATTGGCGGAGAGAGATGGAGTATTGGGTAAGAGTGACAATCAGTTGGCATTCTTGGTTTTCAGTCGTCTGGAAGACGACTACTTTGTGGGGGGGATGATGTAGTCGGCCATGAGTCGATGTAGTCGGCCGAGAGTGTACTTGGTCGGCTGTGAGCCATAAGTAAATAAGATAATAGTTAATATTAATAATCCATGTACTTATGTACGTGTCATGTTGGTTAGTTGTCTCGGGAACAGTTCCTGATGAAGTAATTAGTTATAATGAAGGGACACGACGGTTGGTACCTTAACCACCACCAACGTACTATATGTACTTGAGTCATGTAGTCGGGAAGAGAGATGGTTCTGCAATACTATGCTATGTTCTGTCTGGAGACATTATGATGTAATTGCCGAATACTTAATAAAGAAGTATATCTATGTTTTGTGCGATTGCCATGTGATTATTATATGCTGTCAATGTTATTATATTATCTCCATTTACTCCGTACGTCATTGTACCCGTATTGAGTAAACAATCGTCAATCTACTCTCAAGAAGAGTGGAGCGAAGAAGCTTAACCCACGTTTCTATGGGCCATTCAGGGTCTCCAAGAGAGTTGGAGAAGTGGATTACAAGCTAGAACTACCAAAGAGTAGCAAAGTGCACAATGTCTTCCATGTTTCACGCCTCAGAAAGGTGCTTGGACACAATTTTGTTGCTTCTACAAAGTTGCCTCCATTGGATGAGTAAGGGAAGCTTGTATTGGTTCCTGAAGCAGTAATTGAAAGACAAGCAATCTTGGGGAGGGAGGACTATACTGTCCCTTTCTCAATCCTAAGCTTTTCAATGGTCGTTAGCCTATTTCTGAAATCCCTTAGGCTAAACAAAGGAGTCAAGGGGATTTCAGGTTCTTTGGTGGATTCATGTCAACATTTCTAGAAGAGTATTGTGATGTTGCCAATAAGCTTTTGTGAGATTTTTTGGGGTTTTTCTAGGCCTTAGTGGGCAGTATTGCTATTTTTAGCAATGTCTATTTTCAGTAAGTTCCAATGCATCTTAATTCGGACCAATTTGAAGTTTGGACTCGCTATTTTTAGCAATTTGCTATTTTTAGTAAGTGTTATTTTGGGCACTTGGTCTTGGCAGCAGTACAGTGCAGGGTTTCTAGTTTTGGCAGTGGTGAGTTCTGATGTTTTGGCATAATTTTCATTCGCCCCTTTCTTAAGTCTTCAAAAAGGTGACTTAGTGACTTAAGTTAAAAAATTTGAATGACGCCCCCCTTGTGCTAAATGCCTTGGCATAGTAACTTAAAGTTGTTTTAAAAAAGGGGACTTGGATGTCCTAAGGTGGATGCCAAAAAGGAGGAATAAAGTGAAAAATAAAATAAATTAAATATTTCTTTGGAGAGGGATGTCCAATTTTGTAAGGAAAAGGTATTTGAAAATTGGTGCCCTAATTTCTATATAAACCCACCTTGTGCCCTCATTTGGGTTATGCTAATTGATGATAACGAAGTGCTATTGGAGTGAGGATTGAATCCTTCAAGGGATTTGGAGACGAAAAACCTTCAAAGTTGCTATAGTTTCTGAGTTGAGAGATACTCAACTTAGTTGGATATTGGAGTGGCTTCATTGCAAGAGTCACTATTAGAGTTACTAGTGAAAGATTTTCAGTTTGTTTTCAGTTATGGATCGTTTTCATGTTTTCTAGCTATATAAATTAGTTTGGTATGCACTTGAGTTGTTTGGAGTTGCAAGATTTTTGGAGCAGATGTTTTGGTTACATCTTGCTGGTCATGCTATTCCTATGCCTAGGTCGTACCATATTTGTGTTGTTGCTGAGTGAGACACTGGAGACTTGGTTCTGGGTATTGGACCAATCTATTTCTTTGCCTTGGGCAACCCCTTGTGCCAATTTGCAAATTTTATAGTGGAGAAATGGATTTTTAGAGGCAAATCGCCCCCCTTCCAAGGTCATACCATTGCTAGTTGTGATTGTGTAGGTTACAAAAGTTATTCATTCATGATTGCAGCCTTGGGTTGAATCTTTGATGGTGCCTAGGCCTTACTAGGCTATCGCTGGCTACTATATGGTGTTCTTGATTGATTTGGGAGGCATCCTAGGGATTTGTGCCAATGTTATGCTTGCTGGTTTGGTGTATCAGACTACTGCAACTTCCATATCAAACCTGCAATTTTCATATCAGTCCTTCGCAGCAGTATATCAAACTTGATATCACTTCATTTAGCCTTGTTTTATGATGTATACTTGCTAACATGTTGCAAGGTTAGATTATTTGCTCAATGGGTTGTCATATGGAAATTTGATTATTTCATATTTCAGTCATACATTTGAGCTACATAGCTGATTTTGTCATTGTAATGCTGATTTGGTAGTACCATTCAACGATTTAGCTCTTGTTTGGTGTTGGATACTAACCCCACTGAATAAGTGGCATCTCTATATTCCTGCTGAATAAGCGGATGAACTCTTTCTTGTTCCATGATATGCCCACTAAATAAGTGGATGATCTCTTCTTGTTTCATTTAATTCTTGCTGAATAAGCAAATGAACTCTTTCTTGTTTTCCCGCTGAATAAGCGAATGTTTCCTTTCATGTTTTGGAGGTTTCATACACACCCCACTGAACAAGTGGTTTACTTCAGTAGCATTGCATTGTAAACCTTGCCGCCTTATTCTCTCACCTTGCCCAAATCAGGATCTGGGTGATCAAAAAGTAGAAGGTAATTTATTTCAATTGATTATAGCTTATCACTCACCCCAATGAACAAGTGGTTGCTTTTCAAGTATTGCAATGTATACTTTCCCACCGTATGCTTTCATCTTGCCCACATCGGGATTTGGGTAATCAGAAAATGGAAGGTAGTTTATTTCAGTTGCTTATTGTTGTTATTTTGCTAACACTAATTTAATGTCCCCGAATTTGTGGTTTGAGCCTTGCATAGTTAGAAATAATAATTCTTTATGGCTCAATTATATTTATTTGGCTTGGTAGACTTGGAGGATATTTTCTCATGATTCATTATTAATTTTGATGGCACCAAAATATTTTTATAATTTTGGGAGATTAAAGGAGGGAAAAAAAATAATTTAAAAAATAATATTTTAATTTGTGGAAAAGTGCACCCCATTTGGAGAATTAAAAAAGAAATAAATTCAAATTTAAAAGGTGGAATTAGGTGACCAATTTGGGTTGGCCAAATTGGAGGGAAAAGGTGAAGTTTGATATAAATGCAAGTTCTTTTAAAGTTGGTATTATGTTGTGCATCAATCTTTGAATATTTCATGGTAAATATTCTTGCATTGCACCTCTACAATTCCAAAACATTTGGTATCATTCCTATTGGTTGTGTGTGTTAAATGTTTGAAAAAAATGCCTCATATGTCAAACATAGAAATTCGTAAAATATCGTCCAATCCTAACGGGATATTATAGTGGTATCAGAGCTTAAGAACCTGCCATCCTCTAGAGTTTCATGTGTGGCATAACAGACAGTGGAATGATGCATACTTCTAGTGAAGTCAATGTAACATACACCCCTGATTTATTTATTTTTGAAACCCCTGTTTGCTGTTTTGCTTATTCAAGGTGGTGTTTGAGTTTGTTTTCAATGTGTTTCAAATGCATATAGCATAAAGGAAATTATTGCAATAACAAGAAACACTAAATTCAAACGCCTTTCAATAGAAATTGCATTAAGCATCATTAAACATTCATTTTTTGTTTTATATCAAAATAATACATTGTAATATCAGACCTGGTATAAGAGAATACAGTCATGATAAGACCCTTTCAACAGCAACTTGAGACTCCTTGATAGCAACAAGCAATACCCAAGAAATGATAAGCAAACACTTGATTCTCCAATGCCTAAGCCTCCACTTTCAGCACCCCAAAGTCCAGCTACCAAACCCAACATGTGCTGGTCACAAACTGGGTTTTAAACCAGCAAGAAGACGCCCCTCTTAGAAGGTCAATCTGCTTCAATAAATCATATACTCAGTCAAAAAATGCAATCTTGTACTGGAAATGATCGCCATGAGAAGGCCTTTTCATTTATCCAATACCTATTTTGGTTCCTCAAACCATCTCAGAGATATGAGCAATAAAGTGAGTTTTGATCCAGAAAAGCAATGCCCAAAAATTGATACTAAACACACCAAGATCTTCACAAAACATTCCAAAACTGAAAACTAAGCAAACCACACCAAAACTCCTCAAAAATACTGATAAATCTTCATTTTCCAATCACCAAATTCGAACTCTGTGAAGCTCTTATGATCCCAGCTGTAGAAAACTCTCACAAACTGATTAGGGTTGATATTTCACCACCGAAACCAGCCCATATGAAGAGGTTTTTTGTCCTCAGTTCACAGCCCAAGCAACCTGGAGGAAATCCGGCAACATTTCGTCATGTAGCCAAAGCAGAGATGTGAAAATGAGAGCCAAAATGAAAATATAAAGAAGCTAGGGCGACTGGACTCCAAAAGCTTCTTAATTTTCTCCTAAAACTAACGCCCTTTCTTGCCTTAGAAAATTAAAACATTTAAAATCATCTTTTTTCTTTATCTAGGCATCCTACTTCATGGAGGAATTAAAATATTTAAAAAGCCTTTTAAAACAATTTTAAAGTTGTACGCCTAGGCCATGGTGCTTTTTGAATGACCCTTTTACCCCCTGAACTTAAGTTTATAAAATAATTTAATAAAGCAACTTAATTGACTGAATTAAGCAATTATTAAACACTACAACCTTAGGCTCTGCAAAAATCAACTGAGAAATAATAGTGTTGTATACATAATGGCCTGGGACCAACTCCCCAAAGATGACTTACTATAAATAGCACTACTAAAAATAGTAAGTATATACCAAACGCCAAAACTGAGCGAAACTGGAGACCATTGAAAAACACTGTGACCAATTGAAGATAGCAACATCATAACCAACCATTGCTATAAATAGAAACCCCTCTGAAAACCCCAACATTGAACTCCAATGTTGGCCACTGAGTCCCCTAACCACATCAACTAGCCTACGAGAACTCTGGAATAGGCTAATTGAACACTACACGACTCAAGAGCAAGAAGGGAGCATTACAGTCTACCCTTCCCAAGATTGCTTGCCCTCAAGCAATCACAACTCAGGATGCTACAATATCTTTTCAATCTCCAAAGTAGCATCCTCCACTGGCAAATTCTTCCACTTAATCAAATACTCCTTGACCACCCTTCTTCGCAGTGTACGCTCTCTAACCTCCAATATAGCCTCAGAAATCAAAATCAGCTTGCCTTCTCATCCAAAGGAGGCAACTCTGTAGAGGGAACCACATTCCAACCAAGTGCCTTCTTAAGGCGTGAAACATAAAAAACATTATACACCTTGTTCTCAGGTAGCTCCAACTCATAGGCCACCTCTCCAATCCTCCTAATAACCCTGAAAGGACCATAAAACTAAGGCTTAAGCTTTTCTGGCCCACTCTTCTTGAGAGTGGACTGTTTGTAGGGCTACAACCGCAAATAAACCATGTCCCCAACCTCAAAAACACACTCAACATGGCATTGATCAGCATGTAGTTTTTGTTGATTTTGAGCATGTTGTATATTCTCTCTCAGAGACCTCATAATGTCTTGACTCTCCTGAAGATCTCTAGCTCTAAGCACTCTGCAATCTCCAAAAAGTAAATCAACAATGTTGGGAGCTTTGTAACCATATAATGCCATGAATGGAAACATCCGAATAGACATATGGAAGGTAGAATTATAGCAATACTCTCCTAAGTGTAACCACTTAACACACGCCTTTTGCTGCCCTGAAACATAGTTGCATAGGTAACCTTCCACCCATTTGTTCACCACCTTAGTTTGCCCATCAGTCTGAGGGTGGTAACTAGTGCTAGGGGTCAGCTCCGTACCACATAATCTCAATAACTTCTGCCAAAACAAACTCATAAACTTGTTGTCCCTATCACTGATGATGGTCTCGGGTGTCCCATGAAGCCTAAATACCTCCCTGAAAAATAAATCTGCCACTTGCACTTCTGTAAACCCTGTTGATGTAGCAAAAAAGTGTGCAAATTCAGTCAATCTATCCACCACCACATAAATACTGTCCTTTCCCTGCACCTTCGGAACCCCTGTGATGAAATCCATTGATATGCTTTCCTATTTTTAAATGGGAATGGGAAGGGGCTGCAATAAACCAGCAAGATAAGTATGCTAATTTTTTTTCTGTTGGCATACTAGGCACTCACGGATGTACTTAAGTATGTCATCTTTCATCCCTTTCCATGAGAATCTCTCACGGATCTACCTGTATGTCTTATAATATCCCAGATGACCAGCCATCAAAATGTCATGTAATGCCTTAAATATGTGCTCTCTCACCTTAGAATCAGGAGTCAACCATATTCTAGAGGCCCTCCTTCACCTGGTATCTATCATCCTATAAAGACCCATCAAGTGTGTTGTTTGCTAGGGAATTCTTAGCATATCAACCTCTATCTTTTCCTTCCAATCTGCTGCTATGACTAAAATGGAGCTCAAATGTGGTCTTCTAGACAAAGCAACAGCCACTACATTCTTCTTCCCTTTGACATTGAATTGCTAGGGAATTCTTAGCATATCAGCCTCTATCTTTTCCTTCCAATCTGCTGCTATGACTAAAATGGAGCTCAAATGTAGTCTTCTAGACAAAGCAACAGCCACTACATTCTTCTTCCCTTTGACATATTCAATGTCAAAGTGATATCCCTGAAGTTTGCTTACCCATTTTTGTTTTCTCTCACTGAGATCCCTCTGATGAAGAAAATACTTAAGGCTGTTATGATATGTCATCACTACAAATCTGCCCCCTACAAGGTATTGTCTGAACTTGGCAAGTGCATGCATGATTGCCAACATCTCCTTGTCATAAATGGAGTAAGCTCTCTCACCTCCTCTCAATTTCCTGCTCTCAAAAGCTATAGGGTGTTTATTCTACATGAGAACTGCACCTATGCCTTCACCTGAGGCATCACACTCAAGCTCCAAAGGCTTGGAGAAGTTTGGAATGGCCAAAATTGGGCACGTGCTCATCAACTACTTGAATTTATCAAAAGTTTGTTGTGCTGATTCAGACCATTTAAATGCCCCCTTTTTGGTTAAATCAATAAGTGGGGCAGCCAACTATAAGAATCCCTTGACAAACCTTTTGTAGAAGCCACAAAGCTCGAAAAATCCCTTCAACTATGTAGGATTTGTAGGTGCAGGCCAATCAAGAATTGCTTTGATCTTTTCAGGATCAATGCTAACTCCCTTTGAGCTGATAATGTGCCCAAGATACAACAATTTTGTCATGCCAAATTCACACTTGGACTCCTTCGCAAACAAAGATTCACTCTACAAAATACTCAACACCTCATCTGAATGTCTCAAGTGCTCCTCCCATGATCTGCTGTAAATAAGAATATTATCAAAAAATATCAAGACAAACTTACGCAACTACTGTTTGAAGACTCTATTCATGCAAGACTGAAAAGTAGCAGGGGCATTAGTCAATCCGAAGGGCATAAAAAGGAACTCAAAATGTCCATAGTGGCATCTAAATGTTGTTTTCTCAATGTCCTCCTCTCTAACTCTAATTTGATGATAACCAGACCTCAAGTCTATATTAGAAAAATAGACTGTTCCATGTAGCTCATCAATGACTCATCAATTTGTGGGATGGGATAACTACTTTCAATAGTCTTTTTATTGAGTGCCCTGTAATCTATGCACATGCACATAGTCCCATCCTTCTTCACTAACACCACTGAAGAAGCAAGTGGACTCTTGCTCAATCTGATATGCCCCATGTCCAAAAGCTCCTTAATTGCCTTTTCTATCTCGTCCTTGTGTCTCTTAGGGTCCTGTATGGTGTAAAGATAACTGCTTCAGTGCCCTCCTCTAGCACAATGATGTGCTCTATACCTCTGTCAAGTGGCCTCCTAGGAGGTATACTACCAAATACCTTGCTTCGCTTAGTAAGAAAAGCATGTGTGTCGGGTGGATATGAACGTTTTTTTCTCCTCTGTAACCACAGGCATGACTATACACTCTGCTGCCCACTCCACTTGGTCATGTCTGAAAAGCCTCCCCATACGCTTACAAGAAACAAATCGAGGCCCTCCATTAG
Source organism: Sequoiadendron giganteum (assembly GCA_007115665.2). Lineage (NCBI taxonomy): Eukaryota > Viridiplantae > Streptophyta > Pinopsida > Cupressales > Cupressaceae > Sequoiadendron > Sequoiadendron giganteum. Next base: position 1,923,973 of record CM021107.1, on the reverse strand, counting down.
ATATCCCTCTCAATACCACGTTCTTACCCTCTAATTTAAACTTCAGCTCTAAGGGTTGAAAATTGAGAGTGATCTCTCCTAGGGAACGTAACCACTAGATGCCCATCACTACATTTGTATCCCCAATGCCAACCACATATAAGTCATCCGTGAACTCGTGGTTACCCAACTGGATGCTAAGTTGCAGAATCATTCGAGTGCAATTAATAGTGAAACCATCTGCAACCATCACTCTGAACCCATCAACCTCCTGTGTTTGGAGTCCCCTACGTGCTACAAGTCCCTCATCAATAAAGTTATGTGTGGCCCCTAAGTCAATCAAAGCTATCATCCGCTACCCTTTAAGGACTCCTCTAATGCATAAGGACTCATTCTTTTGAAAGCTATATAGCTGGGAAAGTTTGAACTCCTTTGATTCCCCCTTTTAAAACCTCTTCTTGTGGCTCTCTTCCTCTTTTTCATCAAAATCAAATTGCTGGTCTAAATTTTCTGAGCCGCTTTCCTCTGCTGAATAGTACCATATTTGATGTATTATAGCCCCCTTTGCACATACATGATCCTTAGACCACTTGTCTCTACACTTGAAGCATAAGCCCTTCTTTTTGAGGTCATTTAAAGTGTCTCCATCAAACCTAGTGACTGATCTTTTCTGATGTGAAGTGTCCTTAGTGAAAGGTCTCTTATCTTTTTTGTGCACAAAAGGCTTGGACTAAATTTTTTGATTTAGAGGCTGCCCACTCCATATTTCTTGTTTTTTTCATGGCCTCCTGCAAAGTTGGTGAGTCAAATGCCTTAATCCATCCCTTGACTAGCTCCATAAGACCTTCATTGAATAAGACCACCATCCGTCTCTCTGTAACACCTGTAACCATCATTGAAAGCCTCTGAAATTCTACTATATATGCCTCTACCGTGCCATACTGCTTAAGCCGGGCCAGCTCTCTGAAATGAATCTCGGGGCCCTTGTCAAATCTTTCAATGATTCTAGTGGTGAACTCATCATACGTAGTGATAGACCCATGACCAAATGTAACTAGGACATGGTACCACCACTCATGTGTTACCCCGTCCAAATGTAAAGTGGCAAATTTAATTGCCTCCTCCTCTGTCATGGGTCTAAGGGCTAGATAATTGTCAAGCTTTTGTACCCAAGCCCTCGCTGTGCAACTTTCACTCACATCAAAGTGGGAAAGTGTCACCTTACCAATAGCCTGCTGCAAGTCTCTTTGCACTGCTGGTCCTCTTTGATCAAATCTATTTCCGTTTCCATTCCTCTTTCTCTTCTGGTCCAAGAATTCATTGTAGGATAGGTTCATCTTAATGGATTCGGGAAGAGTGCCATACTCAACATATCCCTGCCTTAGGCTATCCACAAATGGTATAGAAGCATTAGGATCAAGTTGAGGTGCCTCCTTAGATAAGAAAGTGAGCCAAAAAGGCCTAGAAGAGATGTATGAATCAACTATAGTTCGATGTCCCCCATTACCACTCTGCTGATTTGAAGCACTATGTTCTCTTGTATGCATTGTGTTACCCTGTGGATTGTCAGGAGTAGATTACACCACTACATTTTGCCCAATCTTTCCCAACATTTGAGACATCATATCCATCATCATGTCAAATTTCCTTTCCATCCTAGCTCCATGACTTGGTGACCTTGCTCTCCCTTTTCCTCTATCAACCATATTACTTGTTGTTTTTTCCTCACCACCAGGTTGATCTAGCTGCATTTTTGTATCCTAAGAAGACTCCAAGTGAGCCTTAACACCTAACATTGTCTGACCTTCTGGAATAGGTGGGGGCTACCAATGACCTTTTCTAATCTCCCTCTGTATATACCTTTGTTCTCTTGTACTCATAGAATGTAAGTGTTGTTTTCAAATGATTACACAGGATGGCAGGAAGGATTTGGCTCTGATACCACTGAAACATTGTTGGCGTTTCAATTAGCACCTCTGGAGTGTTTATTGGAAACAAACAGCTATTGCAAGTGTTTTAGTAATTTCTCTTCGAATTATAGAGAGGAAGATCCCTCTTTGCTGATGTTTTGCGTAAAAAGTACAGTAAACTAAGGTTCCTATCTTTTTTACTCAACGGCAAGACACAAAGGTGCATAAACACAATGCGTTGCAACTAAGGTTTTCTCTAGTTTCTGCAAATCTTAACTACAACTAAACTAACTTTTAATCTATTCTATCTCCTCAAGATAAATAGAGCATGAGGACATAGGAGCGGGAAAGGATGGTTGGATTAATTGTGCCAACCGTCTCACCAAAATGAGTCTGAGGCTCTGAACTCTCAGATTTATGCTGGAATAAGGCTTTATGCAAGCAATCACTCTTTATGGTAAGATGGATCTCAAACTTGCCAAGGAGGAGGAACCCCTGTCCGAGGTATAGGCTAGGAAACAACTCACTAGAAACAACAAATTACGATGAACTGGCTAACAAAATTCCCAAGGAGGTGACGACACCTATCCAAAGTGTAGGCTGAAAGACAACTCATTACACAACATCAAATGATAACTATTAACATCAAAATATCCAAGGAGGAGGAACCCCTGTCCAAGGAGGAGATTGAAACGATAAGTTATAAGAACAAGACATTTGGAAGAACTCAAATCTTTAGATCAAACTGCATGTGCCTTTTGATTTCCTTCTTCAAGCTTTCTCAATGAATTACAAAGAATTGGGACATGCAAAGGTACGAAATCATACACAATTTCTCATCAAACCAATTAACTCTCATCCAAGAGTGAACAAATATGCACTTTCAAACTTGTTGGCAACAATGGCGCAACAATTTTGCGTAGTAAATAAAAGTTACAAAATAATGAGCAAAGGCTCTTATTTATAGAAACTCAAAGGAGTTGGCAACCCTAAAATCTCCTTAAATTAACAAATAGTTCTTGCCAATCTGCAAGATTTATTCTTATGTCTAAATGTAGGTGACCAAGCAGTTAATTGGAAATCTACTTCGGTTAACTGAAACTAAACTAAAAGTCAACTCCAATTACAAAAGTGCCTCCAAAATAGAGATTCACAATTAATGGAGATCTAGAAATAGACATCCATAATTAGTGGGATCTGACATGCATGATCAGTGGGATAGTGAGTTAATTTGGAAAGAGGCATCAAGTTAACTCCTGTGTGTCATTAATGCTACTTTGGAGGGTAGGACATCTGAACTGGGTGTTTTACACCTCATCACCTTTAGTCAACAATCATTTTGACCAGTCGTTGACTTCTCCATATGAAAACCATCACATGCCTTAGCTGTCAACAACTTGGCGTACGTATCTCCTTCATTCTGCTTCCCTGAGGAGGGTTACTCCTTGTCTTTCTGTCTGTGTTTCCATTTTGACATGGAAGGTAGTGTAGTATTAACCGGTGGTGGCTCTGTGTTGGGAATGACTACCTTTCGCGTTCTTTTGCGACTTTACGTTTCTGACGTTTTCCTTCAACTTTCTCAATGGAAGAGTGTTGTATGATGAAACCACGAAGTTTGATGATGAACCATGAAGTTTGACTACCAACACTCCAGCCATGAGAAATGCACACGAACTCGTTGCATACGCAAAATTCCAACGGTTACAATCTCTAAACTGGCCTTGGAAAACCATCAGATATACGAGGTGAAACCATAGTAATGAGACTCACTCGGACTCGCCAGAACTCGACGAGTCTCGAGCCAAGCACCCCTGGCCGAGTCTTGGGAGCTCGGACTTGGCCATGGCCAAGTCCTGCCGAGTCCTGGCCAAACTCACCAAACTCGTCGGACTCGCCACTTCCCGGAGAGTCTCGAGCCCTAGACACGGCCGGCGACAACAACATAAAAAGTCATCAAAAAAACATAAAATTGACTTTTAAGTTTGTTTTTTTTTTTGCTTATATTATCTCCCCAACCCTAAAAGTGACCTCATTTCATTCATTTGGCAAAATAGGAGGAGAAGAGAGAGTTGTGAAGAAAAATAGGAGGAGAAGAGAGGGCAACCAGCAAGCTGTTGAAGACAAATACAAGGCCATATATATTTGGGAAGCTTCATACCAGCAAGGAGGTACATTGAGAGCTCATTACCAGTGTTTGGGAGGAGTTTGCATTGCATTCCAAGCCAGATATAAGAGGTAAATTTGATTTTAATTGGTTTTTTTTGTGTTTTTTTAACAAATAATTCATTGTAATTTGTAAAATCATTGCTTTTTTACAAACCCTACTTGCAACTTAAATAATTTTAAAAACCCTACTTGTTATTGCAACCACATTCATTTGCAAATCAAAGCATATTATTATTTTCACAATGTCTCAAACCCCAGGCAGAAAAGACTCTGCTTGGAAACATGCTAAAATCTTTCCCAGAATGAAAAAAGGAGAAGCAAAATGTAAATAGTGCAAAACAATATATCATGGAGGCATAAATAGATTAAAATACCATATTGCACGCATACCCATCCATGATGTAGTGGGCTGCCCTATAGCACCTCTTGAGGCTGTTCATGAAGTGCAAGTGCAATTAGAAACTTTTGAAATGCAAAAAAAAATGAAAAAGAGACAGAAGCAGGAATTGTGAGTTTGGGAGTTGGACAGGGACTTGGTGCTGTTGGAGATGCTTCTTCCATGCCTTCATACCGTCCTAGTGCTAGTGCTACTGCTTCTACACCAGCTATGCCTATGCATATTCCTAGTGCTGGTGGCGCTACTACTGCTAGTGGTAGTGGCAGTATTAGCATTGGCCCTAGAGTTCGTAAATCTAGGGTGGACTCATATTTTGTACCATGCACTACTCCTGGTTCCCAACCGTCGCTTGAGAGCATGGGTTGGAACAAGGACGCACATGATACAGTGAAATATTCCGAGCCAATTTTTTCGTTTTTCAAATTACAAATTAGAAACAAATGCACCCGTTAAGGTTAGTAGCTAAACCCAAAACATGCTGAAGCAACTCTAACCAGAATGTACACCAGGATCCCGATGTGGGCAAGGTGTGAGCATTGGTCAGAGGATCTAAATCAAATTGCTTATGCAGGAACTCTAACCAAGAATGGCGCCGATGATGGCGAGCATATGGTCAGAGGATCTTCTACACTAAGTGCCGAAAGGAACTCGACACCAAGTATGTGCTACCCAATCCAGTATGGAGTGAGGGGCGACCATATGGCGGAGTGTTACAGAGTACAATGCTTGAAAGAAATACTGAAAAGCTAAAAGTACTCAACACCCAGAATGTGCTTGCTAACCCAAAGTGGGAAAGTAGCTACCATAGGGCGGAGATGTATCTATTACAAAACAACTTCATAATGAAAGAGAGCATTACAAATCAGATTTGAAAATGACTGCCAGTACTACTGTCAGTTTACAAAATGAGGATCATCCGCCTGCCAATAGCTTAGGAATTCGAAAGATTAACAATACATCATAAAGAACTCTCCTTAGCTTGGATAGAGTGCCAAAACAATACAACTCTTCAATGATCAAGATTCTAATTCTGGTTTATCACAAATCTGCACTTTAAATTGAAAAACCAGCAACCTATGAATTTACTCATATGCTCATAACTCTCTCATTTCTCACCCAAATGATCTCAAATCTGATGCAATAGACCCTCAAAATGATGGCGCCTAACTTAGTAATAAGAAATGGCATCTAAAAATGGTTATTAATTACTGACACGAATCCTAATGCACTCCAGAAAGTACGGCTTTCAAGGAATGACGGATTTGCATTATAAAATCATAAGCTTTGTATTAAAATCTACAAATATTCATGAAAGGGCGCCCTCACCAATAAAATGCAATGACACAATACCCAGAATGAGATTATTTTTGTTTTCTGATTTACGAGTGAAACTACAGATTCAGCCTTGTTATCAGCAACTCCAGAAAATGACATAAAATGCAAGAAACTGAACTTCTAATGGCAAAACAACACTACAATGCAAACCTCACTACAACTCACTCAAAATAAGCAATCCTCTCCACTAGGTGCTATCTCTCAAGCACGAAGTCGAGCCAAGGCTAGGAGGCATTCATTCCTCGAAGCAATCCAGCAACCATTTTGGCAGCATAACAATAGCATAGACAAAAGATCCTCAAATGAGAACCCAAGGCTGTCTTTTATAAGCTTCTGTGGACCTTCCTTGAAACCCTAACTTCTTTTCCAAAGTCAAAACCCTAATCCCAAGAAATGGCGTCCTTTTCCAAGCATCTTTAATTTTGACTTCATTAAATTTCTCACTTAAATAAATGCGTCCTCCTTAAGGCTTAGTTTTGACTTGATAAATTCAATATAATTTTAATATAACCTCAATGATGGCGCCACCCTTCAAGTCCACCTTTTAAAATAACATTAAGTTATTTGACTAGGCCAAGGTGATAAAATAACATTTAAATTATAATGTTATTTTTAAGTGAAATGAGCTCAACTCTCCAAAACTGCATTCTGAAGCCCGAAACTGAATACGCCACTTGAGACAACTGAAGGGGAAAGTCAACTACCTGAGACCAACCTGTATACTGCCAAAAATAGAATTTACTAAAAATAGTAAATTCCAGAAAATGCTCTGAATGCCGAAATGATCATACCACTGCGAAGCTCTCTGAAAACCCAGAAAGAATCCGTCGTTAGATCCACCAACTCCGAGCAAAGACATCCCCAAAAATAGGAAACCCTAATTTTACCTTCCGACTAGCCTTCGGGTTTCCTGAAAAAAGCCAACGGTCACTGGAAATATCAGGTTTGAGAAGGGGTCATTACATACAGCAAAAAAGACAATTGCAGACTTTTGGTACTACTACACCATTCCCTTCCATGTAGCCAAGTAATTCTTTTTCGTTTAATTGTTTTAAATTTTATTATTTTAGAATCTAGATGTATCTCATTATCGAATTCAAATTTAAAGTTAAAATCTTAAAACTTTCATTTTACAATATTTATGTAAGTAACTTATTAATTTATTTATGACATGTTTTAGGTCACCTTTTTGGCAAAACATGGTTGATGCCATAACCATATGTGGGGCGGGGTTCAAAGCCCCTTCTGAAGATGAATTAAAAGGCCCACTTTTGACTCAAAAAGTGGCAGATGTGAAAGCACAATTAGAGGAGCAGCGAGTGCAGTGGAGGAGGATTGGTTGCACCATCATGACTGATGGTTGGACCGATAGGAGAAATAGGACGCTGCTTAAATTTCTAGTGTCCTCCGGAGGTAATTGTACTTCCCACAATGCATTGAAATTTGAATTTGATTTAGTGATTAATAATTTAATATGGCTGATTTATGTTTTTTAATTTATTGAATAATTGATTTCGCTTTTTTTTTTCAGGTGACACCGTCTTCATGAAGTCCATTGATGCTTCTACCCAATTCAAAAATGCCACATACCTGTGTGAGGCTATAGAGGACGTGATAGCTGATGTGGGGGAAGAGAATGTAGTGCAAGTGGTGACAGATAATGCAGCAAATTATGTTGCTGCTGGTAGATTATTGATGGAGAGACACCCTACTATATTTTGGACTCCATGTGCCGCCCATTGCCTTGACCTCATGACGGAGGATCTTGGCAAGGTCCCATGGATCAAAACCAGTGTTACAAGACTCGCCTAAACTCGGCGAGTACTCGCGAGTCCCGAGGCGGGTGAGGCTGGGCGAGTCAAAATGACTCGGATGCCGAGTACTCGCCGAGACTCGCCGGACTCGGCAGCCTCGCTGGACTCGCCGAGTCTCGTGCCTCAAACTCGGACATTTTAATTAATTTTTTTTAAAATCTTTCATTTACAATTTTTTTAATTAAATGGTGTGCGCCATGGAGGTTTGTGTGGTTTTGAAGGTCTTCATTTGGGCTTGGTGGCGGGGGCTCCACCCCTCGACCCCGCCCTGTATCGCGACAGGGAGCGCGCCCAGGGCGCTGCCCCGGGACCCTACAAGGGGCGCTGCCCCTCGACCTCGTTGGGGTGTTTCCCCCAAACCCTCATCAAACTATAGGGCTAAGCATGTTATAGGCCAATGATGAATCATGATCATAAAACCTACAAAATACATATCCCCTGTTGCAAATCTTTGCATCTTTCACAGTCAAAGCCATAATCAAGGATTATCTTGTTTCATACATTAGACAACAAAACATGCAGTCTTGAAGGCTACAATAAAATTTTAATAATAAATTCCTCACTTGAATATACATACCAATCATTGAGACGCAAGCAAATATCATGGCTACATCATCATCTAGGACCTATCTTAGACACTAGCGCATGACTTGTCGTGATGTTGGGATGAGTAATCCAAGCTCTTCTGAGCCATAGACTTATATTTTTAGTTTTGATATTTGTTTTGATGCCACAGATTTCATATTCCATGTGTTTTGTATACATTTGACAATATTTATATATCTGAATGTGTTATTTCCTTCAGCTAAAATTTGCGTTTATACTTATGTGATCGATAGATGTTTGTGTATAGGATCATAGTAGTTTCTATTTCATGATGTTATTGTGTATTTGAGGTTTATTTACTAAAGGGTGCATGAAACAAGCTTTAAATCCTTAAAAAACTCTAAATTTCTTGGGTTTTTCTATTTGCCGAGTCTTGGGCGAGTCTGGGCTCCGAGTCCGAGTCCGAGTCAAAAATCGGCTTGCTGAGTCCGAGGCGAGTCCGAGTCTTGTAACACTGATCAAAACATGTGTGGATGCAGCAAAAAACATTTGCAAATTTGTATACAATCACACATGGGTGCTTAACCTTATGAGGCAATACACGGGGTTGAGGGAGTTGTCTCGTCCTGGCATCACTAGGTTTGCAACAAATTTTATCACGTTGCAATCCTTGATTCGGTCAAAGGCAGCTTTAAGGCACATGTTTGTTGGTGAGGAGTGGTCTTCCTCATCCTTTTCTCCAAGCACTGCAGGGATTGCTGTGGCTGATTGCATTTTTGATGAGCAAGGGTTTTGGACACCAGTGGAGGAGATTGTGAAGGTAAAATTTAATTCTTTATTATGTTTTAATTTTTAATCATATCTTACTTTTATTTGTTTATTTTCATTCACACTTATTTGTGAAACATGTTTGCACTTTGCAGTTTATTGAGCCCTTGCTAGTTCTCCTACAAGTTGCAGATGGGGAGAAGCCCGCAATGGGCTACATATATGAGGGCATGGATAGGGCCAAAGAGGCCATTAGATCAATCTATGGTGGAGTTGAGGAGAAGAATCGTCCCATTTGGGATATCATTGATAGGAGATGGCAAAACCAACTTCATAGGCCCATCCATGCAGCCGCATGTTTCCTAAATCCGGCCTTCCAATTCCGCCGTGATCTCCGTGCAGATAGAGAAATTCTTAGTGGGCTCTTCTCAATGCTAGAGCAGATGTTGCCCGCTGTTACTAAACAAGTAGTGCAGGAGATAGATGTCTTCAGTAAGGCACAAGGAGACTTCTTTGCACGTCAAATGTGCAAAGACAATAGGACAACAATACTACCAGGTAAAAAATTAAAAATATATTTAAGGGCATAATTTTCATCTTTTTATATTGTATTTTATTATAAAATGTTGAATTTGAACTTGAAACTTGAAATGAGATTGATTTTGTTTCTTTTTCTCGTCTCAGATAGATGGTGGGAGTTGTTTGGTTCTGATACACGGAACCTGCAGAATATTGCCATTCGTCTATTGAGCCAGCCATGCAGTTCATCTGGTTGTGAGCGCAATTGGAGTATGTTTAAGCACATACACTCCAAGAAGCGCAATAGATTGACAGTGGAGAGGATGAATGACTTGGTATATGTTCATTACAACCTTCGGCTCAGATACAGGAAGTTTTTTTACCACAACAACACCCCGATCAATCTAAAGGAGGTTGATCCACAGTCTGAGTTGACCACTGAGGCTACAGATGTAGTCAATCTTTAGTGACGAGGACTTGGATTGGGTGGACCAGGCAGAGAGAGGTTAAGGTTGTAGCCATGGCTGAGGAGGAGGCTAGAGCACGAGGAGACATAGTTGTTGTTGGTGAGTGGCATGGAGACTCAGACAGAGGCAGAGACTATGGTTGCAGCTGCAACATCATCCAGGACCCTTAGACGCCTTCGTAGGAAGGATGCTGGCTCCACTATGCCATAGAGTCATAGACTTGTAGCTATTGTTTTGAATCTTTTGATATTTCATATTTGTATGGAACATTTGATGTTATGGATTTCATATTTCATGACTTTTGTATACATTTGACTAATTTTATATATCTATGTATACTATTTCCTTCAGCAACGCAATTACAATTTGTGTAATTTTTTCTTATGTGATCGTTGTATACTTGTGTATGTGATCAAATTTGCTTTTATTTGTGTTGTATTCAATAAAGGGTGCTTGAAACAAGTTTTAAATCCTTTAAAATCTCTAAATTTCTAGGTTTTTTTCAGCTTTTTTTCATTTTGCCGAGTCTGCGCCGAGTCCGAGTCCCGAGTCCCGAGTCGAGTCACCCTAGCCGAGTCCGAGCCGAGTCCGAGTCTCGTTACTATGGGTGAAACCATTATGGAACCTGTTGACTTGGGTGTCTATGCTTGTCAATCTATCCAAATTGACCTCTGGGTGTGCCCGACGCAGATCGGTGTCAGTTGTTTTCAGGAAATCATGGAGTAAGACCATTTTGGCCTTGTATTCGTCTTGGGAGAACTGCATTCTGAAAACCTTGAAGATTGACTATGCACACGACACTGTTCTGGAACTGCTAAAAATAGCCTTGTCGAGGCAACTTTTACGAAAAATTTTGAGACATGGGTTTTGTTTAGAATAATTTTCTAATCAAACCCAGATCGTCAGAAATTCGAAAAAATAATTTTTTCTATGACATGCAAAAGCCCTTCGGTGGCAGAGGCAACAAGGCACCAAAAAATGATTTTTCCTAGAAAAATCCAACAAATGGGTTTTGTTCGTGCTTTAGAGTTGAACAAACCTAGTTTGTTTGTTTTTCAAAATTATGACTTTTTCCGAAAATCATAAAAAATAGGGGCAACAGGGCTACTTTTTCTGGAAAAATTTAACATGTGGGTTTTGTTGAAAAAGTAGTGTTGATCATACCCAGTTGGTCAAATCTGTGATTATCTACTATTTTCCTGGACATGCAAGAAGATCTAAGACAAAGAAAAGGAAAAAGACAAGAAGAAGATTGGAAGTTATCGACTGTCTTTCTGGAAGAATTATGCCTTTTGATGCAACCTCTAATAAATGGTCCCTTTGTGCTTCAAAAATATGAAGAACGGTGAAAACCCCTCTGTCAAATCTTCCAAAAAAGTTGGAGAAGAAAAATATTTGTTCTTGAGCTCCTCAACCTGTAAAGAAATAATGAAGAATGGATTCCTAGATGCTTTGATATGTCAATTTGGAGTTGCAAGCATCAATTGTGCGTCCAAAACCTGATTGGGGAATTAATATGCCTAATTATGTTTGAAGTATGGAGAAGATCAGTCTCATATTGTCATTGATATCACCATGTTGGTCCGGTACCTTGTACCGATGTGCAGGTCAAGCTTATCCCATCCGATATTCAATCCAGTATTTTGGTCTGCATATTCTCTCTAGTAATCAGTATGATCTAAGGTTTTGGGAAAAGGCTTATGATTGTTGGAAGCATGTATGTATGCACTCTTAGATGTTCATATGATTGGATGGTACGTTGGCATCAGTTTTTGTGATTACATTTCGGCATTAGGCCGACCTAATATTCAATCTATAGCCCAACATGAATTGCGGATTGTATGTGAGACCTAGCTTTGGTCCCAACCGACATGATGTTGCATGACACGGGTGAATTTCGGAAAAGCTTTATATGAAGCCGACAAGTTATCATTTTGAAAATATGAATTGCATTCAATTAGGCCAACCTAATTGATGCATGCAGATATATCAGGTATATATGCAAGATGGTTAGAAGATGGAATGCAAATGCGAAGAGAAGAAGTGTGTGTGTATGTGTATAAGCGAAGTGTGCGAATAGATGGTTGAAGATTAGCCTGATGTCCTACGAACGAATACTCTGAGCATCAAAGGAAGTGAATCTGCACTTGGGGTGTAACTTCATCAGTTCAACTCTGGTCTTAGCCATTTTGTTTACACATTTTTTGTAGGCAGTGAACCTCCATGTTTGGACAGTGAGCCTTTTGTATCTGGCGATGACCCTCTTGTAGCCGGTATTGAAATAACTATATATATATTGTGGACTAATCTTCACCGTGGTTTTTCCCTCATTGGGTTTTCCATGTAAAAATCTGGTGTTCTTGTGTTGTGGAATCTCATGTTTTGTTATTGCTCTTATATGTTCTATGTTGCAACAAAATTAGAAGTATTTGTTCAATAAGTTTGTGTGGATACTGATTCACCCCCCCCCCTCTCAGTATTTGGATTATTCAACAAATTAGGAGTTCACTGGAGCAAATTCCACCAATTTTGGGATGTTTTAGCCATGTAAAAGCCTTCAAAACAGTCAACTTCAGTCAACCGAGCCTTATTTTGACTTTAGGCGTCCATTTTGAAGAGTTGAACACTTTTTCATTATTTTTTTATGGTGAAATGCCTCCGTTCAATCCCTGATCCTAGTTGCTCAGTTGATCTTGAAGTGTAGCTAACAAATGCATTGCTGAGATGGAACAACTCTAATGAAGTGTGCCTGGGAGTTGCAAAGCTCAAAACCTGAGTCTGGTGCTTCTGATTCTTGGGCGCCTTTTCCCAATAAGGTGCTTTTTTCCACCAGACAGTCAATTTTCTTGAGTTTTCTTCAATTCCCCCAATTTGATCTTCCGTGCTCTAATCTGAGATCTTTGTTGATTGATGAATCTGACGATCTTGCTAAAATGTGGGATGGATAACTAGTTCAATTCCAGAAAGGATGACTAGTTTTGTGAATCCTGGAAGTTGATTTAGGTACTTCAAAAACATGGGCGCCCCTGGCCTGCAAGGGTGCTTTTGACTATTTGACATATGATTTTCAACTTGCAAACTTCCAGGATCGGTCCCAGTTTGATCTCTGTCATCAGATGTTGGATCTATCAGTTGTCTTTGCTAACAGTGTCATTGTTGAGATTGATCAAAACGGAGAAGATCATCCTGGAGGTCACTGAGCTTACAAACTGCATCTAATTGCCCAAAAAGTTGGGCGCCTATTCTCAGCAGGGCGCTTTTCCTTGACACTTGTTCAATTTCTCCATGTTTTTCATTCAGCCTTCACCTTTGGTGTTTTTTGCTTGATCTCTACCTATGAATGCTTGACAGGTCCTATGAACGTGCAACTAGATTGATAGAGAAGTTGGCAGGGAGCTGAACAGATACCTTGTAGAAAGCAGTTGTCGAAGACCTCATCAAGTGACTCAAAATGAAAGGCGCCCCTAGCTTTTGCCTTGATGTGCATTGATTTTCCCTCCATTTTGCATGCTTGAATGATTAACAATTTTCGTTGTCTGATATGTCTCGTAGGCTGGCGAACAAGTTCACTGCGAGGCTAAGCTAATGCTGGAAAGATCACATGAAGACAAGCATGTTCAACAACTGACATCTAGAGCATCTAATTCAAGGGCACCCCTAGTCAGCAGGGGCTCTTTTCCATGTTTTGACTACTATTTTGATGCTATTTGCCTTCAGCATCTTTTGTCTTCACCTACGTTATCGGTGATCGACGAATCAGATGAACCTGCTTGATGATGCATTGGAAAGTCGACAAAATTACGAGGGAGATGACTATCTTGGCAAGACTTGATGACTGCCTTTGACCTCTTGAACTCATGGGCGCCCCTTGTCAATAGGGGCTCTTTTGACTGCAGCTTCATCATTTCCTTTAAGATCTTCATCCCTTCACGCTTCGCATTTTACCATTGTAGCTCGACTGACTTGATCACCGTTGTTGACAATGCAGACACGTGCATCTTAGCAATCATCTTCACCATGCTGCATGTACGGGTGTTGGAAAAATGACTAAGGTATTCAACTACACAACCTCCTTGGTAGCAAGGCGTTCATTTTCCAGACTTAGTCAATTTTCAACATTTTTCACTTTTGAAAATCCCCTCCATCGCAAAGCATCTTTTTGAGCATTTCAGCCATAGAGTCCTTGTTGAAGCTTTTGAAGCTTAGATTTCGCCACCTAGTACTGGCCATTCTGCCATTAATGGCTGCAGAGGTCCTAGCTTTCTTCTTGAAAAATGAAAATAGACCCACCATAGTAAAACAAACTTTTTGGTGATTTTGACTTGACTAGTGTGATCGTGAAGTCAAATTATCCTATCAAAATCATTTTCAATCATTTTTGAAAAGGTCCTATTTTTTAGGGTTTTCCTAAAAACGGGGGTTTGAAACCCTAATTTTCAAATTTTCAAAAATTTGCAAATATCTTCCTTGACATAAACCCTCAAAAGCCTATGTTTTGTTTCACCTAAAACAGACTTTTGACAACAATTTTGCATGATTTGGATCATTTTAAGCAAAACACCTTATTGAAACAAAAATTTATTATGGGTACAACAAACATACACCCCTGATTTTATTTTTTTGAAACCCCTGTTTGCTGTTTTGCTTGTTCAAGGTGGTGTTTGAGTTTGTTTGCAATGTGTTTCAGATGCATATAACATAAAGGAAATGATGGCGATAACAAGAAACACTAAATAACGCCTTTCAATAGAAATTGCATTAAGCATCATTAAACATTCATTTTCTGTTTTATATCAGAATAATACATTGTAATATCAGACCTGGTATAAGAGAATACAGTCATGATAAGGCCCTTTCAACAACAACTTGAGACTCCTTGATAGCAACAAGCAACACCCAAGCAATTATAAGCAAACACTTGATTCTCCAACGCCTAAGCCTCCACTTTCAGCACCCCAAAGTCCAGCTACCAAACCCAACACATGCTGGTCACAAACTGGGTTTTTCACTAGCAAGAAGGCGCCCCTCTTAGAAGTTCGATCTGCTCCAATAAATCATATACTCAGTCAAAAAATGCAATCTTGTGCTAGAAATAATCACCATGAGAAGGCCTTTTCATTTATCCAATACCCATTTTGGTTCCTCAAAGCATCTCAAAGATATGAGCAATAAAGTGAGTTTTGATCCAATAAAGCAATTACCAGAAATTGATACTAAACACACCAAAATCTTCACAAAACACTCTGAAACTCCTCAAAAATACTAATAAATCTTCATTTTCCAATCACCAAATTTGAACTTTGTGAAGCTCTTGTGATCCTAACTGTAGAAAACTCTCACAATCTAATTAGGGTGGATATTTCACCACCGAAACTAGCCCATACAAAGAGGTTTTTTGTCCTCAGTTAGCAGCCCAAGCAACTTGGAGGAAATCCAGCAGCATTTCGTTATGTAGCCAAAGCAGAGATGTGAAAATGAGAGCCAAAATGAAAATATAAAGAAGCTAGGGCGACTGGACTCCAAAAGCTTCTTAATTTTCTCCTAAGGCTAAAACCAATGCCCTTTCTTGCCTTTGAAAATTAAAACATTTAAAATCATCTTTTTTCCTTCTCTGGGCATCCCACTTCATGGAGGAATTAAAATATTTAAAAATCCTTTTAAAACAACTTTAAAGTTGTACGTCTAGGCCATGGTGCTTTTTGAATGACCCTTTTACCCCCTCAACTTAAGTTTATAAAATAACTTAATAAAGCAACTTAAGTGACTGAATTAAGCAATTATTAAACACTACAACCTTAGGCTCTCCAAAAATCAACTAAGAAATAATACTGTTGCATACATAGTAGCCTAGGACCAACTCCTCAAAGATGACTTACTATAAATAGAACTGCTAAAAATAGTAAGTATATACCAAACGCCAAAATTGAGCAAAACTGAAGACCACTGAAGAACATTGTAACCAACTGTAGATAGCAACATCATAACTGGCCACTACTATAAATAGAAACCCCTCCGGAAACCCCAACACTGAACTCCAATGTTGGCCATTGAGTCCCCTAAGCACATCAACTAGCCTACGGGAAGTCTGGAATAGGCTAATTGAACACTACACTGCTCAAGAGCGAGAAGGGGACATCACAGTCAATTTTCAAGTTGATAGAAGGACTCTTCGAACTTATGAAGGACCCAAACATCAAGAGGTATTGCACGACAGTGGAAAAATCCAAACATAAGGGAGAGATTCAAAAGAAAATATTAGAACCCAAGGCAAATGAAAAGCGGTCTTCTAGAGAAAAAAAATATAAGGGCAGCAAGAATGAGATAAGGAAACAAGATCTTTGTTTTGCTTGCAAAGGGCCCTGGGAGCCTGATCACTTATGCACAGGAAAGAAAGTGAAGAGGCTAGAGGAAGATCAAATAGTCACAAAAGCAAAGATTGTGAAAGAGGAAATTGCCTCTAATGTTTTTGATGCTACGGATGAAATTGAATTTTTGGGTGCTTCTTCTATTACAATTGAGTACATTGATATTTAGGAAGTAGTAAAATCTGATTTTGCTACCTCAATAAAGGAAGAGAGGACTAATTCAATTTTATTCCAACAGAATGGCACAATGGCTTGTAATGAGGGAGAGACAAATGTTGGTACAGGTAAAGGTTGCATGAGTCCCCTTGTGGGTGATTTAGAGATTGTGGTTGATAAAACTTGTGAAGACATGAACTCCTTTAATGATTATAACATTGTACCATCATTTTTGCATGAGTACGAGATACCTTCTAGTGAGACAGTTGAGTTTGATGATTCTATGTGTGATTCTAACGCTGTCCCATTGCTTCTACACGAAGAAAGCATGACATCATCCAATGAAACAGTTAAGTGGGATGATGATGATGATTTTGTCAATGGAACTAACATTACCCTGGTTCCAAATCAGCAAATATGCAAAGAGGTTATCATAGAAGAAAATTTTGGGGAGAGTCAAGTTCTTCAAGGTCAATTAGCTACTTCATCAAATGAGTCCAATATTGTTCATAAACCTAATTCGGAGAACCAACTGAGGGTTAGTGAAGACAAGATTGTAGCAGCATTATCATATTTCAATAGTTCTCACATGTTGATTGAAAATCACCTTTGGAAGGTTCAACTTGAGGGAGAGCAAAAAGGTTTTGAAGAGGAATCCTCTCATGTTGATTTACAGGCAATCAAAACAGCTATGGAGACAATAAAATCAGATTATTTAAATATGCTTTCAGATCGATATCATCTCCTCGATCTTGCTGTAATTTATTTAGATGCATTGAGAAGGAAAGAAGAGGAAGCTGACAATCTTACCTCCAAGCTTGTGAATACTGAGTATTCCTTGGAGGCTACTCAAGTAGCCCTTCAAAAAGCAGAAAATCAGATTAAGGAGCTTTGTTTAGAACTAAGTTTGGCACATTCTACATCAGCCTAATCAGGAAATCAATCTTCTATGGCAATCCCATCTGAAGAACAACCACCTAACTCACAAATTATGGAGATTAAACAAATGGTTGAAAAAGTTAGTGAACTCCATGAGGGTGAGACATTGCATGAAGATTCTAGCAATCCCCATACTCAGATGATTCAACATGGTGATACTGATGGGGAGGTACATCAGAGTATGAACTCTTGAAATTGGAGGAGAAAATTTCACAGGAAAGTGCAGATTGCAGCCATGAGGTTAAGGCTTTGATAGGTAATGCATATAATTTTCAGGATGTTACACCTCTTGGATCAGCCCATAAGGATGAGTATTCAGCAAGAAAAGAAGTTGAACAAACCTTAGTTCGCTTTGATATGACAGACAAACAAGTTCACTGAATATCTCATTTGGAACATTAATTTTGAGGAGGGACAAGAGGGTCCAAGGGTAGGAGTTAAGGCATTGAGTTTGCATGCAATCAAGCACGCCCTGGAAGACATAAAATCAGGTTATTTGCATTTGCTTTCAGACAGAGACCTTGCCATTAGGGTTGCAGAGAAGGTTGATAGAGTTGTTGCAAGGTCTGTCCAACATGAATTGAGTTGAGTCATCTTCTGATGATGGCAGTGAAGTATGGAATCCACATGACTACTTTGGTATTCCATCGACATAGACAGGTGAATTTCACCTCGATTGCATGGTGAGGTGTGTTCATCAGTTTTCTTTCAGCCCACATACACAAGATTTGACCATGTCTTTGATAGCACATAAAGGTGGGTTGGATAAGGGATTATCTAGTTCACTCTCGTGTGATGTGTTTCAAACTTCAAGTGATGAATCCAAATTTTGCAAGTCTCCCACTTTGCTTTCTTCAGATGGTTGCTTCCAGAAACAAGAACCTGAGACTTGGCTCATTTGGATTCCAATAGTTATCAGAGGGGCACAGCGGAAGTCAGCAGGTGTTAGGAATGATGGACTTCCGATTTGGCTATGGGATCCGGGGATTTTTATGACTGGTAGACTGCTTCATTTGACAAGGACTGCCAGAGTTGCAATGTATAGCGATATCATGTTGATGCAACAGGATTATGGCAGAGCATTCTATAGGTTCATCTGGGATCTTGGCATTTGGCCATGGTATGCAGGTCCCCAAGCAATCTCTAGGAAGGGAGGACTATAATGTCCCCATTTTCCATCCTATCTCTCAAACATTAATTTATTTAATTTTTGAATGTTGCCTAGCAAGAGTGCGCACTTATAAAGGTAATATTAAGTGATTAAATTGAATAAAGTTATAAAGTGATATTGAGGAATATTTAAAAGATAATTTAATAAGTCACTTTATAATAAAGTGTCAATTGGTTTTGGTGGGAAAATTAAAAGGTATTATAAAAAGGGCATGAGGCCTCATTTCTCAGCATGTGAAGATTATTTTATTGGAATTGTGAAATTGTGGAGAGCTGAGCTTTCTGGAACAAAAGGATAGAAACCCTCAAGTTCAGGTTTAGGGATTTGGACGAAAACCCAAATCTTCATTTGAGCAAATTCAAAACATAGTTCGCATTTGGGCTTCAAGATCGATTAGGAATTTTGTGTGTCTTCTTCAAAGACAAAATTCCAGTGGACAATTCGAGAATTCAGCCAAGAGGGCTTTCAAGTGTAATTTTGAAGTCATCGGGGTTTTGAAGGATTATCGGGAAGACTTCATGGAAATTCATTAATATCAATTTTTTCAACAGTTGTGAGCATCCAGGCATTCTCCTCAGCCATCGCAGGTTCCTGAAAGGAGATAATTTTAATATTGAAGGTTTTGGGAAATCAATTTATATTTGTGCAAGAATTGACTGCATATTGATCTGAGGTCTTAGAAATCATATATATTAAAATATATGGTAGTTTGTGGCTTCTTCATTACTAGTCGCTGCCATCATATACTGTCAAAGACAAATAGAGGGTCATGCCTTGCTGCTAAGGACACCCGATGAAGGGATAGATGTCGTAAGTCTGGAAAAGGAAAACAGATTGCAAATAAAGACACGTTGCAGATGAAGACAAAAGGAGTAGCAATTCCAAATCATATATTTGAAGGAGGCCGATGTATGTTCCTTTGACTGCAACATTATATGTAATCACCTTGTTGATATTAATCAAAAGTTTGTCTCCTAGTGCCGCCATTTCCTCTTTATTTCCAGCTAGAACTATTAAGTTTCAGATTTTAATATTTAGCGCAGGAGCCTGTTAGTCTGGTCTGCATGGAGTTTGAGGGGTCAAGGCAATCAAATCTTTGCCACATCACACTAAGACAAGTTTATTCTCAAGCTAAGTCGACTTTGGAATTTACCATAGCCGCACCCTCCATAAATAAGGCCCGTAACCTCATAAAGAGGCACAACTTGTTTCTAAGGGAGTCATTTGCATTTTGGAAGCTCAAGTGGCAATTTGAAAGATTCAAAGCAGTCAACCTCCATTCTTGGCATCATTATCAGGTGCTAGGTGTGTGCTTGCTACCCAATAGTGGTCTCCTGGCTTTGAATTAACACAACAGTTTGGATATATTAATATATATGTTGGCATTCTAAGGCATCGCAGCCCATATTAAGGTTGTTGCTCATAGCCTCATACCAAAGGGCCGCGCTGGAAGGGAAGGGTTGCAACTCTTAAGGTATTTATTGAAGGCTATTATTGATCAAATATTTATTACAAAAGTGTGCAAACTGGGTATGACTGTGACAGTCCAGCAACTCTTCTAAGGTCAGAAATATTAATTAATTATCCTATAATGGTGACTATCATAGAATGAATAAATTTGATATTATGTTGTGCATCAATCTCAGAATATTTCATGGTAAATATACTTGCATTGCATCTCTGCAATTCCAAAACATTTGTTATCATTCCTATTGGTTGTGTGTTAAATGTTTGACAAAATGACCTTCTATGTCAAACAAATAAATTCGTAAAATATCGCCCAATCCTAAAGGGATATTACAGGGGGCAAGGTGAAGCCTATGATTAAATTGATAGCTAGCTAAAGTTATTAGAGGACCCAATTGACATAAAAGAGTATCTGCCACTAATCTCTCCAGAAGAACTAGAGCAGCCTGCAATGGTTTAGCCCCCTACTAGGAGTGTTCAGCCTTGCACCCCCAAGAGATGACACATAGCATCAAGCCCCTACAAGAAGATAATCCTTCCCATATAGGAGCAGCCAATAGAGGTACCTGAGGACTCACCTATTCAAGATGATGATTCCAGCAGTCTCGAGGAAATCACCATTTAGATTACGAAGTCAAATCTAGAGGACCCCTTAGGTACCATTCAAAGGTATCTGCAGGACCTCAAACCAATGGCTATAGTCATGCAAGAGGTGGCAGACATTGCCAAACAAGTCACTCATTCTCCCTTGGTCTTGGAAGAGGCCCTTCGCAACCTGAACTTCATGGAGAAAAGATGTCATGAGGAGTTCCAAAGAATCTTCCTCTCCAAGGGATGGCTTGCGAACCAGACTCTGGAAATGAAAGCAACATGGCAACCTAACAAAATAGAACGTTCATTTGGAGGGAGGGATGGTAAGGTGATTACGACTCTCTATGACATGGAGACCATATTTTGGGAAGTATTTTATTTGCTACAGCACCATTTGGTTTCCCACAATCAACTCATGGAGTGTGTGTATGAATTAGTATGGGTTTCACAACAGTTACGTGCTGAAGAATATAAGTTAAACCAAAGATTTCAAGACCAATTAGCTCAACAATCATGGAATTGATGGAGACGGATAGCCAGCTTGATGGAAAGGATAAGCAGTTTGCAGAGTTTCAGTTGGAGAATGAGAAGAACAAACGCCAATTGGTTGACACAATTCAACTAGTGAATACCACTCAGGAACAAGAACTCTTAGCAGCCCATCATCTCAAGCTTTGCACAAAGGAAGTATATAGGTTGCACCAAAGAATCTCTCAGCAGTCCACTTTGTCCTCAGTCTATACACCTCTAGGGACATCTTCTCAACCACCCCTTCAGTTAAAAATTTGTTTGTTTTGTTCAGTCTTCCAATTTTGTTTCTAGTCATCTAGAAGACGCATTTCTTTTTGGGTGGGTTGATGCAGTTAGAAAATTAATTATATTAGTTGTTTTCAAAAGAGTTTGTTCTCAAATGGAAACAGTTGGAAGTTGCTGACGATTGGTAGTTTCTGGCAATCACCGGCCGCTTTATATATTCCTAATACCTATTGTAATCGAGAATAGGGACTGCATGTATGGAAAAATCCCTAAACAAACTTTGTAAACTGTGAATGAAATATATCAATACATCCTTGTGTAATTGTTGTTATGAGTTCTTATAGTTTTGGCAATTATTATATTGTTTACTCTATGATAATTGAATAAGTAGACTCGAGCAGTAAACAATGGGGAGCCCATTAGGGTCATCAATTCAAGCTTAAATATTCCTTTATTGATATATTTAATAAATAAGGAAAAGGACTCTAGAAATAGTGACCCCAAAAGTTCTGTCAGCTAAGATGTTGGCTGCCTTGTGTGGAAAAGCAGGAATTGATAAGGAGCTGCAAGAAAGGAGAGAGGATACCATCAACGTTGATACCAATTATAAGGAGGTTTGATATTTTAGTATATAAGTTTTTGTATATCTTTGGCTTTAGGCCCCACTGTAAATCTGATACACATTCCTGAGCATGTGAGGCTTTTTGACATTATATTAACATATGAGGTTGCACCTCTTTCATCATTTATCAAACAAAATACAGCAACTCCCTTACACAATTCAGTTTTGTTTTCACATACAAACTATTGAATCTATGAACTCTCCTTCAATTCACTTCAATTCAAAGTAAAATCCTTTTGTTATGCCTACTATACATTTTATAATTGATAAATAGGCTGTGAAAGGCCCGTCAAGAACCTCAGAAGTCACGTTTTCAACTAGAAAAGGAATTTGAAGCATTCTTGGTCATTACTAGCTTATTCAAAACACATGACGAAACTGCCACTCTATGCAATGACAAAACTGTCACGGCAATTACATAATTGTCACCTATTGAAACCAATAGTTTCACAAAAAGGCATGGCATACTTCACTTTTTTCCTCTAGTGCTTGCACCCTTCTTTATGTTTCTTCTAGACTGTGTTTTTCTTTATCTATGAAGTCATCTTTAGAATCCTCTTACAAATCAAGGAGAAATGTCATATTGTTCGCTTTAATTTTTATATATCTGATATTGGGAAAAACCACCCCTTCACAAAAACTAGTGGTCTGTAATGTCCTCTTTTTGTGGCATTTCCAACATTTTGGAAGCTTTTGTATAGACATACTCAAACGTACCCAACCCCCAAAAAAATTTGATGTACCGGCATACCGTACCCACATACCCGTTACCTGTACCCATACCTGATTTGGCAACTTAGAATTAGATCAATGACCCTGATCAAATACAGAGTTCTTGTGTGAATTTTGACCCAAAAGCTAACACAACTATGAGACATTGTCTGAATACACACTCTCTAGTATCTATCTACAACTCTGTTCTTACCATATCTGTCAAGACAAACAAGAGAACTTCCAGAACCTTTGTTATGAAACCCTTTACCGGAATTTACAAAGCAAGGTGATATTGCTATGACATTTACAAGAGTCTTTCAAGATGCATTCAATCCAAAAATGACGTGTAATTTGTCTCTTCTCCTTTGTGGAGAGAGTGTAAGGATAGAAAATCAAACCTTGTTCATAATTATTATCTCCAGTTCCACCCAACAGCTCTGCCTCAACTTTGTGTCCAAACTTAAGTTTGAAACCAAGTTTTCACTCACATATAAGTTGCTTAGGATTTTGCTTTCCTTGTGAGAAAGTATGACTTTGTAAGCAGAATGGTTAAATTTGTGCCTAAATCTTTCAGACTGACTGACATCAAAATTTGTACCAGAAGATTTAAGCACTCAAAAGGGTCAAAACCAAAAGACCTGTATATAACTTACACCCCATGGTCTAGATATGACTTACAGTTATATTTAAGCACCTCAGTCTGGCATTGCCCTGTTTCTTCTGTACCGATAAATTCTTGGACCAATAGTTCTTTCTTGATAAGATTCAAACCCCAAACCTTGAGGACAATTTGCATTAAAATTTTGATATCTCTCACTTCCACTTGTACCCAACATGACATCTAAAATTTCCATACTTTTTCACTCACAATTTGTAAAATCAACCATGATTTTCTTTGGGATTGGCCTCCGAATATAGGAGAGGGTGTCTCTACTTTTATGAAGAAATTATTCTTTGAAACAGAAATGTTTGAATTGGCATTTTTTCACTCTATAAGCCTGCAAGGTTGATCTCTTACAGATTTTGTCACTGCACAATAACGCAGCCAGATATGAAATTATTTTTTTGCAGTGACATTAAATCTACTCACTTCAATGTTGAGAATGCAGCAGCTATCACATTTGTCTGAAAACAATTGAAGTAAGATCATAGAAATAATTTCTTCTCTGCAAATATCCTTCAGCATGCCAAGGAAGAATTTATGATATTTGAGGATCAGAGATAGTAGCCATGTTCAGTATATTTGTAATTTTTGTTATGACGTTTGTAGCTTTAACTTTGGCACCACCTTGATGTACTGTGAATACTGTATTTAGCAGATTAATTAACCTTTCTTGATGATTCATACGCTTTCTTATAATTCCTTCTATTCTTTATTTTGTTCAATGTGTGATAATTTGATGACAATATTATTTCACCTCCTATTGAATAGTTAATGAAGTTAATGCTTGAATTCAAACTCTCTCATTAATTCATACGTAATTGAGTCTAATTCCATGTACATGCATGGTTTGATCTCTATATAGATCGAGTTGACATGCCATGGAATATAAGGCTAGGTAATCTAAACTGCGTTGAAACCTAGTCAAATAGGTTTGAGTGAGGCAGGTGGATCAAATATCAACATGTTTTACAGCTTCAGCATGACCAATTGTTGCAAGGCTGGACTTGATGCATCAGCCAGTGTCTTGGCCTATACCAAGATCTAGACAAGAGACATTTGCGTTCCTATCTTGCCATAATTTTTGTTTCTTTAAAAATCTTGACATAGAAAGCTTTGCAATTGTTCCTATCATTCCTACTGTATAGACTGAAGTATTTTGCAGTTGTTACATCCTAAAATATGTAATGCCCCGTTTAATTCCAAAATGTATGCAGCCTATGTTTCAAAAGAAATCAATAAAGATAATTAATAACACACCAAACTGGCATTAAATAATGATTAAGTTGTTAAGAATAATCAACTAACATATGAAAGGTTGTGTCCCTTGATCAGGATAAGGTATATAAGGTAGAACTAGAAGGGAAGGAAGGGTGAGGAATTATTAGGACTGATTACAAGTAATAGACACCAGCACTAACAAATTAACTTATTTAAAATTAAATCATTATTCTCCAAATGCAGCGCTGAAGAGTTGTAACTATTGAGGTGAAAAGGTGTACTCCCTTAAACTTGAGATATAAAAGGGAGAGCATTTCATTTGAGAAAGACATAGATAACATCATCCAATCAATCAATTAAGAATAAATATAATGTGACTCCTATTGTGAAAGTTTGTGACTCTTAATGTGACAGGTTGTGACTCTTTCAAGTATGAAAGGTTGTGACTCCAACTACAAAAGGTTGTGACTCCCTCAATAATAAGATATAGAAGCTGTTAAGAGTAAATTGCATTTACGCTTAAGTTTACTTAGGCATTAGTTTTGCATTTATTTAGTTGGGTGGTTTTTTCCCATTTCGGGTAGTTTTACACTTGCCACATATTTTCATGCCTTTATAAGGCACTTTGTACATTGTGTAATATATCTCATCTCAATGTATTTTCTCTGGTGAAATAGCCTGGTTTGCTTCTCTCGTATTCTATGGAGGTTTATTTGCAGATGATTTTCCTCGGTTATTTGCTCTAACATGGTATGAGAGCAAACCATTCTACACTCCTTCCTATGAGAGTTTTCATCTAGAGATTTTTTAGATCATTTGTTGTTGGAGATCATTCGGCATTTGAAAAAAAAATTAAAATTTCAAAATTGCCTCATATCCGATTACTTCATTGCTGGCTACGAATTTGTGAAGGCATTTGATTTGTTTCTTCACAGGAAGGGCAGCGAATTGTTTTTTGCCTTGTGGAAGCCCGTTTGGAGATTGGAGGTGTTTTCTTTAGTTTGTTGTGAGAAGCCCAATTTGCTCGCAACGAATTTCAGTTGAGGAGGTGTGACTTTTTGCAGAGAGGAGGCGTTTGTTGAAGGCTACGCTTTGGGGGCCGATTGGAAGCCCGATTGGTGGCATCACTTTTCTTCCTTCCTTGGCATTGTTCTCCTCCAGTTTGAAAGCTCCTCCACGTTTTTTGCAAGAGCACAGTTGACACCGTATTTTTTTGGCAAGGCTCAGAGGCGACAAAAGGCAGGCGTGGATAGACCAAAAGGAGGCTCCAAGATCTGCAAATTTGATAGTACTGGAGGCATTGGAAAGAGAAAAGGAGAGGGCGCGATTTGCTGCTTGGAAGCCATGCCATTTTGTTTTCAATTCTTCCACCACGTTTTCACCTATATTCTCCTCTGTTTTGAATTATTCTTGGTTGGTGGCATTTGACGGGTTCTTCATTGGCCACAAATCATTTCTCTAGTGCAGTCAAACTTTATACTTTATAAAGTTTGAAGGAAAATATTTATTTAGGGTTGCACAGCCGAATGGAGTGGACCCTAGTTTTGAAGTGGCTTTGAAGTTGTCTTGGGATTTTAATCCCACATTGGTAGCGTGTAATCTCTTTTTGCTATTTAAATAGCACTGCATTGTGATTATTTGGTGTGAGCAAGACTCATAGAGGCTCGTGGTGTGCTTTGAGTGGAGGCTTGAAAATTGATTTGGTGTGAGATTCTGTTGCTACAAACAAACAACAAGGTGCATTAATTTTTGCTCATTTTTTTCCAATTCAGAAAATCAGCTGTTTTGCTTGAAGTATTTTTGGAAAGTGGTGAAATTTAATTTAGAGGCTGTTTTATTGGAAGTTGTTTTCAGTTTGGTGTAATTTTTGCCTTTTTGGTGCAAACTTTGGTCATGGCTACTCCTAAATCTATTGAATTGTTAACACCCCATAATTACCATACGTGGAAGATGAAAATGCATAGGTTGCTTTAGTCTCCAAGTTTGTGGTCCACACTAAGTAATATCCAACCCACTCTTACCAAGGAACTTGAAATATTTGCCTATAGAAATAAGTGTGACCAAGCTATGGGTTTGATAAAATTTAATGTTTCTAATAGTCTCCTCTTTCATATTGATGAGTTGGATACACCCAAGGAGATATGGGATAAGTTACATAACCTGTTTGGTCAGGTCAGTGAGTTCCATGCCCTACAACTAGAGGCGGAATTAACTGCTCTTACCCCTGAAGCATTTCCTTCTATTGATGACTTTCTAGTGAAATTCAAATCTTTAAGGTCACAATTAGCGGGATGTGGGAAGAGCAAAACTGATAAGGAGTCCATCTTTTTGATACTATCTAAGTTGAGAGGCCCATTTATTGTGTTTTCTTCTACCTTCTACTCCACAATGGATGCTTTGGGTAGTGCATTCCAAATGCCTTCTTTTGAGACTTTCTATGACCGGTTGACAAGGGAGCAAGCCAAACTTGTCTAGTTGGAGGGGGTCCCTATAAATCATGCATTGGTTGCACATAGCTCTCAAAGTAAAGGGAAGAAGAAGCCTGAACCTAAAACAAATTCAAATGAGACTTCCACCTCTTCAAAAGAGGACAATCCCAAGAAGGTGAAATTCAGTTGTGTATATTGCAAGAAAAAAGGGCAGGACAAACATCATTGTTATATGAAGAAGATTGATGAGCTCTCACATCTTCTTCAGAAAAACAATATCCCATTGCCCTCATCTGTAACTCCTACAGCCTCTGCATCTTCATCTCCATCATCATCCAACCCTACACAATCAGGGAATGCAGGGTTTGCAAGTGGTAAAGAAGATAAACACTACATGGGTAAAGGACATGCACTGGTGACTTTTGTAGCACATTTTGGTCATGACAGATGGTTTTTAGATTCCGGAGCATCTCACCACATGGCTTCTAGTCCCTATCCTTTTTTGGGTCTTCATCCTGCTGACACTTCCAAAATTTTGTTGGGAGATAATAAGCTTTTGGATGTTGCGAGGGTAGGAAATGTTGACATAGGTGATGGTTGTTTCAAGGATGTATTGTGTATACCTGAGTTGCACACAAATCTTGTATCCATCTATCAGATCACCCATGGCAAGGTACCGAAGATTGTAGAATTCACTACAGATTTTTTTTCTATCAGAGGCTGATACTGGAAAAGTCATTGCAGTTGGTAATGTTGATCATGAGTCTCGTTTGTATACCTTCTCTTACTTTGTTGATGATGACTATGTTCCTCGCACTCCTCTTGCTAGTGTTGACAGCAATTCCACGGGACAGATTGGTCATTTGAACTTTGGAGTTCTTAAGACTTATGTTGATACATCTCCTATTGCTTCAGAGGTTGATCTTTCAATACAGCAGGATATTTTTGATCCCTCAGATCTTGTTTTATTGGATGAGTATTTGGTAGGCATCTCAGATTTGTTTGTGGAGTCTCATCTTGCAGATTTGGGAGATATACTTGAGGGGATTTCTCTCCTCTTAGATGATAGTTTCAGCATGGCTGTTGATACATCTGGATTGTCTTTAGAGATTGGCTTTGTTGAGCCTTCACTTTCACTTGATTTGTCACATTTCCTAGTTGTTTTTTATCATGATTATGTGATGGATTATTCTATTTGGAGATTTCCTTCCTTTTTTCAGTTGGATATGGAGTGGATTCTTCATCATCTGGTGGACTTGTTTCTTCCTAAGGGAAGAGGTCTTTCTTGTAGGCATTGGATCATCTTTTGTTTTCAAGTATACTTCATCGGCATTGGAGCTTCTTCATTATGGGGGGGATATGATATCTCATTTCCTTCCTATGGGGGGATCATTAATTGTATATACATGATGTATGTAGTCCTTGGGGGGTGTGATTGAGTCCTCCATCCATGCATTCTGTTTTTTTTTCTCTCTTTTGGAGAGGGGATTTTTCCCATAGGGTTTTTCTCCTTTTCTTCGGTTGTGAGAGTTTATGCATTGTAAATGGGTACCTAACATGGTTGTGTAGCCAAGACCCATATTGCATTTTTTGCTTTTTTGCATTTTCATTCTCCCTAAGTTGCACTTAAGGGGAGGTGTTAAGAGTAACTTGCATTTACGCTTAAGTTTACTTAGGCATTAGTTTTGCATTTATTTAGTTGGGTGGTTTCTTTCCCGTTTTGGGTAGTTTTACACCCGCCACATATTTTCATGCCTTTATAAGGCACTTTGTACATTGTGTAATATATCTCGTCTCAATGTATTTTCTCTGGTGAAATAGCCTAGTTTGCTTCTCTCATATTTTGTGGAGGTTTATTTGCAGATGATTTTCCTCAGTTATTTGCTCTAACAGAAGGGATATCATTTCCTTGTGGAGAAGGAATCAAGCAAGGCAAATTGGATAAAAGGAAATAAGAATTTGAAATTATAAGAGATCTATTGGAATAAATATTATTTTAGCAAGAATATTATTGGGAAGTAAGTTTTAAAATGTAATTAAGAATAACTATGTATATATATATGAATATAGATACATCTATATATGCATTATAATTTCATAATGAAATGATATATGATTAACAATTAATAGAATAAGATTCCTTTAGCAATCTATTTTGAATTTATAGAAGTGTTTACAAATAGGGAGGTCGATCAACCTTCCAAGTTCATGAGATGGGAAGTACTGGCTTTGGCTTCATCAAGTATGCCACTCTGAGATGTAGCACTAATGGGGTCCGGAGGCGTATGAGTGCTCTTGGGCTTGTTGAGGGAAGCAATCTTCATGCATCTTATCAAGCACGTCACTCTGAGATGCAACACTCGTGAGCTAGGAGGCGAATGAGTGCTCCTAGGCTTGATCAAGGAGGATGGAGCACCTCCAAGGTGGACTAAGGGATGGTGTGGACTTGAGATCTTGCCATGCTCGTGGGCCAGGAGGCGAATGAGTGCTCTTGGGCTTGAGAGAGACTTCTAAAGTATGCCGTTCCTGAGATGCAGCGCTCATGGGGTCAAGAGGCATATGAGTGTTGTCACATCTCCATTCTATGTTGCATTTATTATTCAGTATATTGATGAGACTATTGGACATCACTTATGATGTTTGATTTTCTGGTATTTACATGTTTGTGATTGGTAAATTTGATGGTTAATCTTGATGCATTGAAATGAAATTGAAATAATTACCAGGTTGTGATTATGAGTATAATTTCTCGTATGTGCTTCAGCTATGGTTTTTAAGGACTAACCTACTGATGGCAATCTGAGTGCGAGTGAGTGCAGGTATGTGTTGAAGGCGAGAACATGGTTGAGGTAGGGGTATCCTAGCAGCTTGATAAATGAATAGTAGGATGGAAACCCAATGCATTCACACACTCACGTAGATGCATCCCTTTGCATTGTGTTAATTATGGTTGCGATATTGTTGTGTGTAATGAGTACGTTTTATTATGTTGTGAAAGTTAAATTACTTGGGAAAACAAAAATGTCGTATGATTTTATGTTTGTGGAAATAATTTAAGAGAAAAAAAAAGGTGTCTTATGTTATTTTATTTCTTTGAAAATTAAATTAATTGATTAGTTGGAAAATTAAAAAGGTTTTACTTTCATAATAAATTGCTTAAATTATTTATATATATAAATATTTATAAATAAGAAAAGAATAAAATATTAAATAAATAAAAGACTTTATTTTCACAATAAATACATAATTATTTATATATAAATAATAATATGATAAATATATTATTATATATATCTATAAATATAAAAAGGTTAGTTAATACATTCTATAGATAGTTTTATAAATAAAATTGCATGAAAAAGAAGACAATAAAATTAAATAAAGAAAGTTTAAATAAGAGAAAATTAGTTATAATTTTGGAGGAATCGCATGAAAACATGCAAAAGAGGAATAAAGTGATCAATCCTAAATAAAGAACTAGAACTAAAAGAAATTTTGCATGAAAAGAACTATAGTCGAACCTTTGGCACACAAAAGATTTTTTTTTTAAAATGATAAAAGGAAAGGAGCAAGGGATTTTTTCGAGATCATCATGACTTTGAAAGAAAAATTATTCTCATTTGGCACGATAGGGTGAACAAAGAAATACAAAAGAGGCACATCTCAAGAGGTGAAGGAATACGTTCTTAGAGGGGACAGCGATCAAGGGATTTGGGATAGGCTTGGCACGGCAGTGAACAGGTAAGTTTCAAACCATTAGTATAAATGCAATTCTGAAGAATCAACCCCCCCCCCCTTCTTACCATGCCTCCATTTTGAATAGCAAAAATCTGATTTGTCTTGCCTTAAATTAATACCATATCCATAGGGGGCATCATGTATATTGAGGCATGTCTGAATGTTGATTTTTATTTGCAAGAATAAGGAAACATAATTGTAACCAAGTCAATGAATAGCAAACATGAAGGAAGGTGCCTCTTCTTCACTCACCCACACCTCAACTCAGAACAGCCAAATCTGATGTTATTTTGGATTAAATGGATGCCTTCAACTATTAGGGGTGGCACCTATGTGTTGGCAGCCATGACAGACATAATATGTAAATATATATGTATGTATGTATGTATGTATGTATGTATGTAGTGCATTGGATTATAAAAACGCGAAGAAATGGGTAAATTGTGACAATGAACATAAAATTCCTAGCTGTTGTTTTTAACTCAATCTTGTTGGAATTGACTGATTCAATCCACAACTCCCATGAAACACCTACATGCAATTACCTATCACAATAGATACGATCAAAAGCGAGATTGTGCTCAATAACCTGAGAATTATTATTGATGCAAATATCTTGGATGAATATTACAAATGAATGTGCATACTTATATAAGCAATGCACATGCAAACCCTACATGCGGATTAGCAAGATAGTGAAAAGTGTTTTAATCTCATGCAATGAGACAACTTGTCATTAATTTAGTCCAATCTAATAATAAGAATCAAACTAAAGATTAGAAGCAACTCCTAAGTTTATCTTAAGTGAACTAAAGTAAAAAAGCCCCTAATAATTAATTGATGATTAATTGATTATCAGATAATGACTTGTTTACTCTAACACCCCCCTTAGATTAACTTAGGGAGAAACTAAACTACTAATAAAGGAAGCTAAATAAATGGGGAATGGGTCCCGGCTACAAGGCCTGATGAGGTACCCATGAACACGCAACTTAAGTCTCTCATAACTGGAGAAAAGGAGAAAACCACATGGGAAAAACTCCTATCCAAAAGAAAGTAAAAGAAATGACTGTACTAGAGAAAGAAGGATAGGCGGACTCATTGTGACCCCCCAAGGACTACTTTTGTCATGCAAGTACAATAGATGTCCCCCCAATAGGAGAGAAAAAAAGAGGATATAAATCCCCCCCATCAAGAAAAAGCTCCCATGCCAATGATGAACATCTGAAGACAGAATATGATCCACTGCCTGCAAACTACATTTCTCCCCTTAGGAAGAAATAGATCCACTGGTGATTGGAGAAGCCAATCCAAAGAAATGGGTGTTGCCGGAATCCAAATCCAGATGATGTGTGCCTCTGAAAAGTGCTCACGTATCCACATGTCGGAAAGTGATGATGTCGATCCAAGATCCTGTGAAGACTGATATAGAACAACCTGCAAAGGTGATAAAGATGGTGGGCCAACAGCAATGGTGTGGTTGTCAACAAAGAGGAGATGAATATCTTCAAAGCAATCCTCCAAATCTGCAATCTGAGACTCTACAAACAAGGATGATATGTCTACAAGATACGAATCCCAAGTAGCTATGTCTGGAAGATGTATGTCCTGATGCACTGAATCAATAGGGGCCAATGATGTGGCGATGTCAAACTAATCAAGAACAACAGAAGATGATGATGATTTAGTCTCAATCTGTAGAGTGGGAACATGAAGACAAGTCTTTGAACCATCAAAACATGCAAGACCTATGATATACTCAAGCTCCTCTAAATTATTGTCATCAAAGGGTATGCAATTTGCATCTGCAAGAGGGATGAGAGAATCTGTAGCAGGATCCTCTGGGTATGGAGAGATATGAGGGTCTCCATGGATCTCCCAAAGTCGTGTCCAAAGTATGTGGGGACATTCAATGTTCGATACAACATACATAGTGTCAAAATCAACACTAGAAACAGACAACCCCTACAATATGATCTCTGATGATGACCCATGTTGATAAACTCCCTGGTGTGTCTGGTGTGGGTATGAATCCATATAGATAAGGCAAAATATCAAGCCACCTGAGATGTGTCAGGATGCCATTTCGCCAAAACTCATAGTTATCCTTACCCAAGTTGATCACAGAAGGATGAACAGAAAAACCCATGATACTCACTCAAATGAAAAAAATCAGAGACTAATGACCCCTGTACTAATAAAGCAGATCAAAATATGTCATCTCAGGCAAACAGATCCTCTCCAGGTGCCAAGACGTCCAAGTAATTAAGCAAAGTGTGAAAACAAAATACTAAATAAAATGTACCTAGGGCAGATTTTGGAAAATGTGGATGAATAGATCTGAAGAGCTCTAAAATACCTTTCCAATGCCGCTTGAATCGCGAAAAAATTGGAGATGCAAGCAAAAAGTTATGAGCTTGGAAGCACAAAATGAAGATTTGACTTTGACTGAAAATAACAGGAACCACTGGAAAAATCTGATAATGAAACCTGCTCCACTGGAAAGTTCACGGAACCAGCTTTCCGATGATATCTCGTTTGCCCGATTTCAACACCGTATGTCCAAGTTATGCCAAAAATAAAAAAAATAGCTCCTTTATGGCAAATCAAGGTTAGGAGGGGGGCTTGAGACCTATCTATATGATGACATCAGCATGACGTCATGCTGACGTCAGTGAGATGATAGCTTAAATTTGATGGCCTGGGGGACGTCGCCGGAAAAAAATGCCCTCCTTGCTTGGAAAAATTCGACAGTTGTCGGGAAAAAGTTGGGTCGTCAGAATATGCAATAGGAAACCACAAGATTCCTTGGAGATTCTCTATCATCGGATTTCTAAGTTTTGCGGCTACTGAGAAATTTTTGCCGGTTGTTTTAGATGTCAGTCGGCTTTTAAAGTACAATCGTTGGAGTTTTTGAGGGTGCTGACGGGCTATGTGGGTCCATTGGCCGGTACGCCTACCTATGCAACGTACACTTTCAGCAGTGTACAACTACGCAAGCTATTAAAGCCTTTTTTGAATTTTTCAAAGCTTTTTAAAAAAATTCTATGCCTTTTTTTAATTTTTTATTTCTTTAAAAAAGGCAAAAAAAATTTTGATTGCAAGGAAAAATATTTTAAAAACCTGATTTTTAGAAACTTGTGCAAAGATGACAATGGCGATCTGGGGACGCGTGCAGGGCCGTACGGCCTACAGCCATACAAATTCCAGCATGTGGATCTCAGGCAACCAAAAAAAAAAAATCAACTTCACCAAAATCAACAAAATGACAAGCGTTCTTTAAGTTTTCGGCCGCTCCAAATGCAATGGCGAGGCTCGTTTTGCTCTAGGATACACCAAAAAATTTCTCAAGGTCAGATCCCTCTAGAAATTGAATAGGGGGCTACAGATCTAGGCTCTGATACCATGTTGGAATTGACTGATTCAATCCACAGCTCCCATGAAACACCAGCATGCAATTACCTATCACAATAGATAAGATCAAAAGCGAGATTGTGCTCAATAATTTGAGAATTATTATTGATGCAAATAACCTGGATGAATATTACAAATGAATGTGCATGCTTATGTAAGCAATGCACAAGCAAACCTTACATGTGGATTAACAAGATAGTGGCAAGAGTTTTAATCTCATGCAATGAGACAACTTGTCATAAATTTAATCCAATCAAATAATAAGAATCAAACTAAAGATTAAGAAGCAACTCCTAAGTTTAGCTTAAGTGAACTAAAGTAAAAAAAGCCTCTAATAATTAATTGATGATTAATTAATTATCAGATAATGACTTGTTTACTTGAACAAGTCTTATACCAGAACCATGAACACTTCAATTTGGGTTGCTGTCATTATTCCAATCTTATACCAAAACTATGAACAGTTTGTGATTGCTTATATATATAAACTCTGCCTGTAGCTGTAATAACCTATTTATTTCCTTATTTTCCGCATAATGAATCATATGTATGCTGGAAAAATGTTTTATATCTGCAAGAAAGATTCTACATGGAAGTGTAATTATGAAAATGTATATGAATCTATTATTTTCCTGTTATGTTTTGAATCTCTTATTGCAATCTGCATAAATACTTTAATAACTATGGTATATATATACATATAAATACATATCCACATATATATATAACCATATATTTATGTATATATAACAGAGCTGGTGTGCATAGAATGTCAAACAGTTTTTCATGAATTAACCTGCAAGACATGGAAGTTAGTTAATTAAAATGGAAATAGTTCTGCAATTACATTTACACTTAGAAATGTGGGACACAAAAACCGTAATGCATGAAACCTAATCATTGCATGAAGTAAAGAGAAGGCATTAAAAGATCAAAATGCATGTTAAAAACTAGTTGTCTGTAAAGAAATGAATTGCATGTCAACGATTTATTTTATTGTTATTAGGCATGAAAAGTTGAGACAATGAAAGATGTACAATTGAACATTTGTATGAAAGAAAAGAGTAATTATTTATTTTATGATCATTATGCATGTTATTGTCTTCTATTGTGTGTTGGGTTTACCTTTCAAGATAGGGTGTTCAATATGGACTAACAAAGAAGGACGATCCTCTTTTCGAGATTTTTCGGTTTATTCTAGTGCTTTGGCCAAAGCCATGTGTTCATTGAAATAGATGAAATTTACCTAGCAAATTTATTTATATGTTTCTCTGCCATATCTTGATAGTAGGGCATTGCATGATCATGATAGAAATGCATGTAGATATATCAGGCTTGCACCGAGATTCCCTCTTGCTATTTGTTTCCAGGTTGCTAGGTACTTCGAGCAGGGTTGGGTATTCTTCATGTTAGGAAAAATTCCAGGGAAGCGTAAGCTTTGTGGTTGCGGCATAAAAGCGCCTAAGCCATGTTCTCATCTCTTGACTTGGGGATGACAGTGAGGGTCAATGGCGGTCAGAGACTGTATTGTATATGTTGTCACATTATTCATGTATCATTATTTGTATTGTACTTCCAAATTGTATATTTAGATGACTATATGGCATGAGAGCCTAAGTTGTACTTTTGTATAATGTATATTATGTGCTTTTACCCGGATTATGCACTACACATATAAAGATGTGTTATGACATTTATTTACCTAATGAAGTTGATTTATTTTTATTTCCATTTTATGAGATAATGAGTTATATTTTATTTTTTGTAAGATACGATCCTTACAAGTGCTCTCGGGTTTGAGGGTCATCTTCAAGGATGCCACCTCGAGATGGATGGACAAGGATCCACCCATGCTCTCGCAATACAAGGACAACCATCCTTGAGATTGCAATTTGTAAATATTTCTAGTGAATTCCTAATATGACTGGTTATCAGAACATGCCTTGGGCTAATCATTAGTGATTAGTTATTTTGAATTCAACGGTTAATGATTATATGAACTATAGATCTAACTATTATGATGTTTTAGCTATGATGTATTGCCCTCAATACTATAATATTTTATGTATTAGTTTGAATATAACCATAAAATTGATACTTGTTATTACTAATATCAGTTTTTAGTGTTTATTATTATTTTGCAGGCCTAAATCAAGGAACATCCCAAAAGGGGTCGTTACAGAATAATCGCTGGAAATCAATTGATAATTTGATATTTTTACCTCTAATTTAAATGGGACATATTGTTTGGTATCTGTAGTTTTCCCTAATCGGTACCCAGCACAATACGGTAGATTTTAAACTTTCCTTGTAAAGAGACATAAAAGTTAAACAAAGGAAAAAGGGTGGATGTAATGTTTTAATCCAAAGCATAATCAGCTTGAGACATGGGAATATGGATACCAGTACAGGGACAGAGACGCCAATCAAATTAGGGTACATGAGTAAATGAATAAGAATACAGGTATTTTATATTATATATATCAGAGTGGATATTGAGATGGAGACAGAGATATAGTTT
Organism: Sequoiadendron giganteum; assembly: GCA_007115665.2. Classification (NCBI taxonomy): domain Eukaryota; kingdom Viridiplantae; phylum Streptophyta; class Pinopsida; order Cupressales; family Cupressaceae; genus Sequoiadendron; species Sequoiadendron giganteum. The sequence continues at coordinate 1,887,307 of CM021107.1, read as the reverse complement.
TTGTTCCTATAATGGATTTTCCTGGTAACTATGATCCACTCAAAAGTCAAGAACGGCATTTCCAACAACAAAAAATATAGCTACCACACATGAAATTTCCAACAAAAAAAGTAAACTCCGAAGTAACTAACCTTAATATGGAATACCAGTTCTCTGTAGGGCTACCATGATAGGCAAAGAAAGATCCTTTTGTGGCCCTGCAATGCTCGTAGTATTGCTCCCTTTCAGAGTCGTATAAAACTGCAAATTGGTAGCGGGAATGTGGCATTTGCAGATTAAACTTATCCTCAAGTAGATTGAGGGACAACCTGTTAGTGAACAGCACAAATCTGAGGACGTTGTATGGAAGCCATAAGTCTTTTACAAACTCTTCTGCCAAGCTCTCACAGGCGTGAAATTTATCAATTGTCAGAAATTTTTTAAGTGATGTTGATAGCATCAATCTTAATTCAAATTCAGTTTGACATTTTTGCATCTCTGCAACTGGAGGTAATGAATTTAGTAGCCCCATCAAGACATCCATCTTCTTATTATCCCTATTAAATGTCCAATGATTCTTGACATCATGGCGAAGCTGCATTTGGCCAACAGATTGACTTGTCTCTAACGATTCTGTACTTCTATTTATATCAGTGCTGAAGGACCCAGACCGGCCCCTAATTTCTCGTTGCTTAAGAAGAAAGGTTGGGTATGGTTCAAAAACATCACGGTCGCTTGTTGATGCTGCCATTGCAAGCGAGAGCTCTAATTCAATCAGCTCCAAATTCTGAAGTTCTTGTAGAACTGATGCCCCTACGCCCAACTCTTCATGCCGAAACAAACTGATAAGAAACAAATCAATTGCTTGTTTTCAGGCAGTGAACTAGACAATTTAAATATGTAGATATTTAGGAGTGCCTATCTCCTTAAGTCTATTTGGATTAATTTAACTAATATTTAATCGAAATGCAATGAAATATTCAGTGTGTAATAAAATGGAGGAAAGCAGAATTTTAATATTGAAGATTTGCATTTGCCAATTTTAAATTTTTTTCTTTCCAGAAACAGTTCTACAAAATATTAGGTTTATCAGATTTCCACAAGCTTGATTCTTTGTCCGTTATTTTTGTAACAAGTACGTCCATATTTAATGAAATCAACTTTTTGGGTCATAGTTCTTGACCCCTGAATCAGAGTGTGTGGGATTGCCAGAATGTCCTTAACACCCTTATCCCGGTACAAATCTTTATATTTGATATCTGCTCCTGCAGTTGTCCATTCGTAAGTACCAATGTTCACACAATTCAAGCTAGAATAAAGGATTGGTGTGCAAAATTACATCACACCGTGCTGTAAAATTTGTATAAGAAGAGCATTCGCACGCCATGAAACACCTTAAGCGACTTAAATATCTGAAAATCATTGTGAACATTATGCAAGAAGGCGCATAATAGAAGCATTGGCTATCAAAATACAACCAGACAATCTAAACGGGGATGATGGATGGATCTTAAAGCCATGCGTGTAAACCTATCATCCATAAAATTAAAAGCCGTATAATCAGTTCATGAATTCACTCACATAATTTTCCTCACAAGCTAACATGGCATCTTCCCTTCGGACTTCAATAAAGTTAATATTTATGGATGACCATTTCTTTAAAGCAATCAAATCACACTTTGATTTATGAGGGATCCAGAAGTATGACCCAAAATATCAATTCAAATAGAAATATCAACTCAAAGTGAAATTTTACCTTAATTTCAGCATTCAATTATATCTTTTGTATATGATAAATAAAATTCTTAAGCAAACTGGAAATTGTTTTATATCCTCACTAAACAAATTATCCAAAATTTCTGAACTTATACGGCACCTAATAATTTCAAAGGATAAGGGATGGTCGGAGTGATAAGTACCATAGCTCTGCATCACAGTACCAGGACCGCGAGAGAGGGGAAAGTTCTTTCTTACAATTGCAACACCAACTCCCCATTGTACTCAACCGGGTGCCAATGAAAATCAAAAGCCTAATAAAAACATTATTGGACTCCTCCGCTAGTTGTAACCCATGTAAGAGCAAATCATCAGCTGTACCTTTGAAAAATTCCCACACAAGAGCCTTCACTAAGACTTGAGGCCCGTATTGATGTATGCTATCAAAGCAACATTTAGTAAGAGAAACCTTCATTCTATCATCCCATTCTTCAGGCACCCTATTGACTGAAGTTTCTACCAGATTACTGCACACTGATACTTCAACTGTACGAAAGGCCTCTGGTGGAAGCTCATCTTCTATCAACCATAGCCGAGGCTTAAAGCTCAGGGTAATTTTGAGAGGGCTACCGAAACAAAACCCCAAAGCCTTGGTGACATTATCAGATGCCATTATTCCGTCAATTTCCATGGACAATTTGATAGCACCTAAACTCGGGTGCACGGACACAGAACACCATGGCAATACCCTGCCGCCTTTAATTGAGCTTTCATCTGCTCTGGACAAAGCCTCCACACATTCTACTCTAGCCTCTTCAGCCACCTTGTACAGATATGATGACTTGGCTTCATTGGACTGCCCTTGGTTACCTAAGTCACATATCTTAGGCTTTTTCTTGCACCTGTAATGCTTGAAAACTTGCAGCAGGATGTCAAGTACATTGTTCAGGCAATTGTGCCCAATTCTCACTCTCTCTAACTTCTCGTTCAATGTTAGGAGGACTTCTTTGATGGTATCATCCATTTGTTGTCCTTCTTCTTCTGATTGTACGGCCAGGAAAACAGAAGAATCGTCATAAGTGGACGCATCCTGGAAGTTAGGGGGAACTGTGAGCAAAATGGTGTACCCTCCCGTCTCCAGCTTGACAAATTCTTTCTGTATTTCAATTATATTAATAGAAAAGGCCTCTGCACCTTCCTTGTTCAGAGCCATCCATGCATTGATTGTCTCTTTCATTGTTTGGGAATAAAATTCTAACACCGTGAAAGTACTCCGTTATATTAGTTTTCAAACAAGAAACTTTGAGGTGAAGTAATCAATGTTCATGGTGTGTCTGCTGCCTCTCTGAGTGGACTGTGACTAGGACAGAAAATATTATTAAAATATTATTCTATTGAATATTCGATTAGGAGTTTTCTCACCTCCTTCTTTTGAAGTTTTGGCCCACTACCCTTGCAAGGTAAATACGAGATTTTGAAGTCCTGTGGGTAAAATTTTATCTGAACGCATGTTGACCTTTCTTTCTTGAAAGTTGTTGCGTGCGCGTCCGGGCGCGTCCGGGCCCTCGTTTTGCAGATAGCTTCAGCTGTATGCATGCAATGTTTTCTTTTAATAGTCTTGGTCGATTAAAAATTTGTTGTTTCTTTCCAGTGCGTGCTGACATATATTTTTTTATGAAATGAATGAATGAAAGATTTTAATGACATTCACAAGACTAAATAGTTTATGGGATCGAAACAATCAGTCTAATTCGTCATCAAACTCTTTTCCAAGTTGGATCTCTTACTGCTAATTTTGACTAGAAAGTTGGTCGTTTGGTTGATCTTATCCTCCTCAAATAATTGTTGCATATTGTCCACACTTAAAGTATTTGCGTACAAGATACGAATATCTTCATAGGCCGTGCATTCCATGACAAAATGTCATTATGTCTCTACCTCTCCCTTATTACAGAATATGCATGTTCCTTCTTCCCAAATTTTCTTAGGTATCTTCCACCTACCAGTCTCACACCTAAGATGGTGTGATCCCGTCCTCAATTGAGCAATCAACAACCTCACTTTCCCTTTAATAGCTGCACCTAAATAGCTTTTCTCACCATGATCCTTTGTCAGGTTAAACTCTTTGATGTAGTATGTTTTTTTATCGCCCGATCTAATTTGACCACATGGCAATCCTGAATTTTTCCCTCACATAGTTTTTTATTTCTCTATTGGTGCCAAGACACTCATGTAATTTAATGTCCCACTTGTTCAACCACTTGATGTTCTGCTTTATCCAAGTTTTCTTTCTACGATCTAGCATCTCCTCCATAACCGTTTTAGGCCACCTGTGGTTATCCATGTTTTCGATCTTCTTTAGGTGACTTATCAACCGGGTTATCGCCGATGCCTCCAAAGGAAAAGCCCCCACTTCGGCTAAAAGAATTTCATATGGGACTGTGGCTTTAACTTTGAGATTGCTAGTTATTAGGTGTTTCTGAATTCTTTCTATTTGTCTCCAACTGCACTTTGACGTATTGTTGCCCCACACTTCACACCCATAAAGTACAACCGATGTGACAAGTAAATCGAAAAGGGTTTTCTTGGTTTTCCAATCCCAAAGTTCAGCTTTTCTACATCTATTTTGAAGCAGGTAAGAAGCTTTCCAACCTCCCCGTATCCTTTTCATTCTGCAAGTCTCCCAACTAAGCTTATAGTGAAAATCAATCCCAAGGTATTTGTATTCTTTCACAATATCAAGCGGGCTGCCTTCAAAAGGAAAGGTATGTTGTTTATCTTTTCTATTCAATGAGAAAATCATGATTTTGGTCTTGAAGGTGTTCACTTGCATCCCAACTTCCTGACACAAGTGTTCTAGAGCTTTCAAATGTTCTCCTAAACCATGAGTTGTTTTTGAAATTAAAATTAGATCATCAGCATATAAAAGTAATTTCACTACGTAACCTGCCAATTGAATACCATCTCCACCTTCCTTGCTTAACCAAGCTTCCAACTTATCAATGTATAGCCCAAAAAGTGTAGGGGATAAAGGGCAACCCTGCTTAACACCAATATCGTTGCCAGAACATTTAGACATACCTTCACTCATTCTAATTTTAGCACTAACCTTCCCATACAACCTGTGAATAGCTGCTCTATACACATTTGGAATGCCTAATTCTTTCGTTCTCTTCCAAAGTTTGTCCCTAGGCACTGTGTCGAAATCTTTCTTAAAGTCAACAAAACAGCAATAAGCTTCTTCACCCTGATTGTCCCAAATTTTCTCAATCAAGTGTCTACGGGTGATGCAGTGATCAATGGTAGAGTGCCCGGACCTAAAGCCTGCCTATCCCTTTGCCCTTTTTCCCTCATTTTCCACCCAGTTGTTGATCCTACGCTCAATCATGCTCCCAAAGAGCTTGCCAAAGATAGGATTGACCATAATTGTACGGTAGTTAGATGGGTTATTGATATCACCGCTTTTAAATAAAGGGATGACCACACTAGTAGTCCACTCCATAGGAAAACCTTCCTAATTAACAATGTTGAAAATTATTTTTAAGTGAGGAGCAAGAGTTTCAATCCCCCATTTTAAAAATTCAGCTTGTAGCCCATCTATGTCTTGTATATTTAAAATTATATGTCATATATTTTACAATTTTTAATGTTTGTATTTATCATGTATTATTAGTTTCTATTTTCAAAAGTATTAATTTTTTATTGGCTATATTTTCTGAGAAGTTGTATTAGAATAAAAATTAAAATATTTGTTTATAGTCTAAAAAGAAATTCGAAAAATGTATCAATCTCATTTTCTAATTAGAGGACAAAAAAAAAGGTGGAAGAAAAAAAATTGATTAACTTTATCAAACACATTAACTTTCCTATAAATTTTAGTGTCAAGTATCCACCAAACTTTTACACTTGACATACAAGTAAATAAGCTTATTATTAAAATTGTTTTTGAGCATCCTTAAACATAATGCAATGGCAATTAACCAAATACTTTAATGACACATGGAGGCTTATTAATGTCATGTGTAGTTTTGTTTGATTTGTGTACCATGCAATATGATCTATGGAAACTGCTACATTAATGACAACAAACCAAAAAGCCCTCAATGGCCAAAACTAGATGTACATGCTCCTGACAATGTGACATGTGTTCAAGTCAACACCTAAGCAAGTCTATCATATACACAATAAACCTAGGATCATAAAATTGATACGCAATAATATTATGCACTCTAACAATGTCTATCAGAGCATTTCCAACTATAATATTTGATAAAAATCTCCCTTCCATTTTGCTTTGATAGATGTTCATACCTTGTTCTGAAGCTCCCATTTTGGCATTGCAAAGACAATTTTGATAAAGTTTGTGGAATTTGGCTTTATATTTATGGTATTGCATGTGGTTGTGTGTGAGATGGGCATAGGACGATGAATCCAACGAAAAGTGATCATAAATTTTTTGACAAAAGGTAATGATGAAACAAATTTTAAAGCTTGTGCAAATAATGGATTAATTGGATGGTCTATGATGCATTGGTGATGGTCTAACAATTGGCAAATAGCATCCAACCAAGTTGTGCTCTCATAAGGTTTGGTCATTAGCCATGGTCTATGTGCTACCAATAGATAGTGAACACATGTCCAAGGTATTAGGGACTACCAACCATGTCTAGTTGTGTCTACATTGGTGATGATCGTGCTTAGTTATCATCCCATGTGAGTATACGTGGTGTTCCATAATTATTTGAATAGGTACATGATGTCTCAAGCTACCTCCTCATAATTATATGTTAACTCCTTTTCAGTAAATCAATTTTGTATGTATCTTGCAATCATTACAATCCATGAGGGCACAACTATTTGAAGATGTCAATCCCCTATTTCAAAGCTCACATTTTAGCATAAGCAAAGATTATGCTAGCAAATATTTTAGAGTGTGTTTTTTCGTGGTATTGCATGTGGGTTGTGTGTGAGATGAACACAAGACTATCAAATGTGAAGAGACTTGGTAGTCATTTTTCTAAAAGGTAACAATGAAACAAACTTTAAAGCCTACATGACTAATGGTTTGATCGGACAACCGACAATGTGATGGGAATCATCTAATAATTGGGACATAGTTTCAAACCAAGTTTCATAATCATAAATTTTGGCCATTGGGCATGGTTCATGTGTTACCAATGGGTGGTGGACATATGTCTAAGGTAGTAGGGACCTCGAACCATACTTGGATGCCTTTGTATTTGTGAGTCTTGTGCTTAGTTGTCATCTAATGTGAGTTTAAGTGACACTCCATGCTTAGTCGAACCAAAACTCATGCCTATGTACTAACTCATTTTCAATATATCCATTTTGTGTGTATCCTACAATCATTGTAGTTCACAAAGACACATCTCTTTAGGGTATTCTTTTGAATTTCTATCAAAGAAGCATTTCTTTTTTTTGCCCTAGCAACCCTTGATGGGGACTCCAATTTCTCCATGAATTTTTCAATAAAGAAAACTCTTGAACCTTTGTCAACATGCTTATAGATTATATAGAAAATAAGAGCTTTCCATCATATGGACATTCATTAATGCAAAAATAATACAAACCAAACAATCAAACCGTGGTATAATAACTTGACCTCCATCATGAAGTTGCATCTTGGTTAAGGCCAAATGACATACCGTGAATGTTGTCATAAGTATATTACAAAAAAACCAACTACTATGAAGACCATGATATACACCAATTATAAATGTTGTAGTGTAAAAATGCAACACAAGTGACCTTATAATGTGAAATTACCTTTCTAAGCACATAAATTAGTTTTTAGTACAAAAATAACTTCCTTGCCTCTAATAAAAATAGTAGGTGTCAATTCAAATCCTACAACCTTTTCCAGCATCCTTGTGGCCCATTTAAAAATGAGATCATTGCAAACATGTATGGACATAAATCAAAGCATAGACAAAGGGTGATATATAGAAGATGTTGTAGTTACAAGTGTGGTGTTAGACATGTAATCTAATGAAATACATCAAGGAAATGCAAAAAATCATTGTATTTGGTTGACTACATATAAAGGGATAGGTGGGTGTTTGATAGAATGCCTCAAAGAAATGTGGTGGCATGGATAGCAATCATTACATGATATGTACAAAATGGATATGTTGAAAAGGCTTTAGAAATTTTCAAGTAAGTATAATTGGTAGGTGTAAAGCCAAATTCCACAAACTTTGTTGGCATCTTCTCTACCTATACCAAAATGGGAGCTTTTAAATCATTCTAGAGGGGCTTATTGTTATGATTTTGAAGACCATAAAGCAAAAACCAAGAAACTTCCACAAAATATTTGCACACAAATAATCCTAATTGTTATTATCAAGAGATGGTAAAAATATTTGATTTAAATGTACAAATTAACCTTGCTTATATAGGCAAGGTGGTGAAGGTGAGAAAGTCATAAATAATGACTAACTACCCCACAAAATATAGGACACTCGTTAACTCACATGACAAGTATTTTGTGAGCGGCAAGTGACCATGCAAGAGGTCTCTCACAAAGTGAGGACACTTGTCTCAACCACATGAGGTGAGTTAAAACTCTAGAATAGCCTAAGTAAACTTAAGAAAATGTGAATAGGTCAAACTAGAAAGTGATGACAACTTAAAGTTGGTTATATAATGACACTATTTACACTAAGACCTCCCCTTAAGTGAAACTTAGGGAGTAATATATACATGATGATGAGTCTCGACTATGAGGCCATGTTAGGTACTAATATAGAAATTTCTCATATAGTGGAGTAAAGGAGAGAAACCCTGTGGGAAATTAAACCCCTCTCCAAAAAAGGATATAATGAAGAGAGATTATGTAGGCCCCCCATAAGATGATGATGACTTCTTTGAATGTTTCTCAAATGCTTCATGTGAAGACTAATGTCAAACAGGTACCAAAGAAGCGATGTGAAGTTTTACTATAAAGAATCTATGGATGCTCTCAATGAAGCGCCCATAGAATTTGATGCAAGAAGTAATGTTCTGCTAGAAAGAATCTCTTGATGCTCTCTATGAAGCATATCTAGAATCTCATGTAGCAGCAAGTGACAGTGGATGAGTTTTCCATCTTTTCAATCATTCTTTTTAGTCATTCCCACATTGTTTGAGTTGAATACTTAGAATCAAGGAAGAAATGTAAAGTGCTGAAGACACAATGACAATGACAACCCACCTTTATTACTTGACCCCCCTAAATTAACACTTTATATGTTTTAGTGCATACAACAATTTCAATGTAACGAATAATGGCACTTTATAATTGAGTGTGATATCATTTCCAATGAAATGGGAAAGTGATATTCACTTTCACAAAAGCAATACTCAATTTGAGTAGCTAATCAAAAGATACAATAATCATATGTGCCTAATTTTACAGTTAGAAACTTAAATTTTTCCTATTAAATGAGGAGACAAAATATGTCTTAAATAACTAGTTTTTCACATTGTCTCAACACTAAAGTCATTAGAATGGAAAGAGCTTTTCGTCAACTATTCACAATCAAATTTTTGACTCCCCGTTTGAAAGTTATGCCAAAATGAATAAACTCCCCCCTTACAAGATTTTTAATAAGTTGATAGTGAGTGAAGACCGCTAACAATTTAAGTTGTGGGTTAGTCTAATCATTAATTGTTGATATAAACAAATGGTTAGATTAAGTAGTCTGACAATTTGTATAAGGTGATATTAAAAAATGTTACATAAAAAAGTCAAGTAACAAACCTAACAATTTAATGTAATTACAAATATGAGGGTAGATAAAGTCATTGTGAATATTGATTGAGTCATGGACTATAATAATCATGTGCATATGGCACTATTATGTTGCAAAGAAGTTAATAGTGGTCCAACAAAATTAAATGCTTTGAATAGTGGATTAGTAATTGGTAAGCTCAAACCTTTGAGAAGGACGTTCTGTGGGAGTTGTGAAGGAGCATTAAGCGGCTCTTTTATAGTACAATTTTGTATGTTGAGTTTTTTTTTGCAAGTGTACAAATGTGTATGTCAATTATGATGATATTGGTCAAGTATGTAGTGCCCCCAACAAAATATCTCCTACCATAGTGAGATTATTGTAAGAGAGGTCCAAGTGCCCCAATCCTCCCAAATTTGTTATCCAATCATCGAACTTTTTGTTTCACAAACATTCATTTTGGGAGAGGTTGAAAAATTTCAAGGTGGACATATTATTGATCTCCCTTAGAATGGAACTTTGAAGATAATTCGAAGTCAAGTTCAAATGCTCCAATTGTTGCAATTTAGTCAATTATGTTGGAATTTGGCTAAGAAATTCACATCCACACATGCTTAAACACTTCAATATCCACTCTCTCCAACTCATGGAGGAATGGATAGAGGGAGGTTAAAGGAATTGCCACTAAGGTCCATGTGCTCCAAATGTAGCAATTGAAATAGTCACCTCAAATTTTTCTCCATACATAGCTAGGTTTAAGGTCTAAGGTGAGCACATGGGCACTACCTGAATGGCAGCCCACTCCTTCCCAAGAATAAAAATTGAACCCTCTCCATGATTCTAGCAGGTGATTTTGGAATCCTTTGTAGAAGGTGAAGTTAAGGCCTTGCATGAAATCCAAGAGAGGTATTCTCTCCTCTTTCAAAAATGCAGTGCAACAAATATTAGGCAACAACAACAACAACACCCAAATGCCCAAATCCATTTTCATTGCCATCAAAAACCAAAAAAAGGTCAAGCTATGATAGAAGAGAACAAATACCTCACTTTACAAATCCCAAAGCATTCTCATGCGATTACAACTAGGTGAGTCAGCATCACAAAATGAATCAAGCCTTTCTGAGTATGTTACCCTCCTTAGACATTTTTCCATTGCTTTCTCTCTCCCATGGTTTCTACATGCCATCGGACCTATATTCGCCCACGTCATTGAATGGAAGGATGCACAACCTCAAATTGTCAATGCGAGGGTGTGTAGTTGTAGCCGATGGGTGTCATCGGTGTTTGAGATGCAATTCACATGTACAAGACTTTATCACCTTTGTTGATGCTTTTCTGAAAAAACTAAGCTTGACAATCAACAACTATTGTGTTGGCATTGAGAGGTAATTTTGAACCACAAATTTCCCAAAGAGGTCAACCCTATAGACCTGGAAAACCTCATTGGAGAAAATGGCTTGCCTATGGTGGAGACCTCAGACTATGTGGAGGTCAATGGAGGACTTAGGTTGTATCGGAATAAACCTTGCAAGGTTGCACGAGGTTGATTTTGGGCATTCAAATATTTAAGATCTCCTTGAAGTGCATTGTGCTCATCCTTTAATTAAAGGCAAGAGTAATTTTGTGGGTAAACTAAGATTTGCAACGAACAAAGCCTACCAAAAGAAACTATCTCGCAAATCAAATGAACCAACACCAAAATTACAACAATAAAGGAAATCCAACAAGCAAACAAAAAATGATCTGTTGACTAGGCTAGGTGTAGTATTTTGGGAAGGGTTTTGCTTGCATGGCTTTGATACCATGTTATGATTTCCAAGATCATAAAGTGAAAACTAAGAAGCTTCCACAAAATACTTACACACAAATAAGCCTAATTTTGGTTATCAAGAGATGATAAAAGAGTTGATTTGAATGTACAAAGTAACCTTGATTATATAGGCAAGATGGTGAAGGTAGGCAAGTCAGAAACAATGACTACGATGGAACACTTGTTAACTCACATGACAAGTGTTATATGCATGGCAAGTGACCATGCAAGAGGAGTCTCACAAAGTAAGGACACTTGTCTCAACCACATAAGGTGAGATAATACTCTAGAATAGCCTAAGTAAACTTAAGAAAATGTGAACAAGTCAAACTAGAAAGTGATGATAACTTAACTAGTTACCTAATGATATTATTTACACTAACACTTATCAACTGTAATAGTAAATCTGACAACATAAAAGCTTAGGGAAAATGAAAATAGAGGCTAGGACTATGTCGATTCCTTCACAATAGTAAAATTATTAGAAGCACAAAGATCCTAGGCTTTATGAAAATGCCTTGTGAACACATGGTTAACATAATCTTCTTAGGTTTGTAAGTAATCAAACACTCAAATTTGATTTGGTTCTACATTCAATCTTTCATGCAAAAGTAATGTGACTATTGCATAAAGAACATGCAATCACAAAAGGACTATGCAAATCAAACACAACGGCACCCAATTCTAGAAGAATTGAGGCGTGTTTTTGATGTATTAAGGAGGCCACAACACAACCAAAGATTGAAAAATATTATTATATTTTTTATGGGGCTCAATACTCGTGAGATCATCACTAACACTAACTTTTAACCTTTCCCAAAGCTTGTCAATTATGTTTACAATTTTTCATAACAAATATATCTAAATGAGACATAAACATCTATCAAAACATTAAGGGCAAGAGAATTTTATCACATATTGTACAAATATCTTTTCCCTAATAGACATACATCCAAAATGCATAAGAATGCACAAGGAACATGAGTTATTTTTCACCTTTGACATTTGGAAGTTTATGCAACTATACTTGAAGCTATCAGGGAAAATGACCTAATGGAATGGAATGATTGTAGGATACGCACAAAATGGGTTCTTTGAAAAGGATTTAGAACTTAATTTGAATCAAAAGAAAATAGCACATGTAAAACCAAACTCTAGGTCGTGAGAAATTTTTTTCCTCCAATTTTTTTCCATTCATGTATATATGAATGGTATAATATATGTGTATGTGAAGGAATTAATAATCTAATCTATGAAGTTGTTGCAAACGTCGCTTTTTCTTGCCTACATCGATGAAAATATGTTACCTCATAGAAACTATAAAACTTTTTGAATATAACGAAATCATAAGACAAAATATAACTGATGATTTACCCACATGCCCTTCTTCCCTTTTATTTAGTTTGGTTGACATAAACATAAAACATATAAAACAAGAGCTACATTGCAATTGGTGTCCCTACCTTAAGAAATATTGTAAGTAGTAGTAACTGGAGTTGTGCTTAAGAGTTCCTGCCTAAAAACATATTGCAATATCGATAGGAACTAATAATGAATGAATGATATTTTAATGACGTCCACGAGACCAAACAGTCTAAGGGACCAAGGGCCAAAAAGCTAAGAGATTTCCATATTTTTTTCAATGTTGGATCTTTTGTTATGAATTTTGACCAGAAAACTAGTCGTCTTGTTGATCCTTTCTTCCTCAAATAGCTCATGCAAGTTGTCGGCCTTTAAGTTATCCTCATACTGAATACGGATATCCTTATAAACCGTACATTTGAATCAGGTCAAAGAAATAGAAATCAGTAAATAAATATATAGTAATGATAAGTGAGAGGCGTAAACATTAAATAAATAAATAATGAGAGATTGAATTCGCAGCTATCAATTACATTTTTGCCTCTAGATATTCAAATCCACCAATATCCGATCATGTCAATATGGCCAAGAACAAAGATATTAAAGGATACATAACCGTAGATCACAAAGATTAAATGGACAGATGAACCTCTAAGCAAGCAAATATATGTAGGGTTTTGAATTTTTTGGTTTGAAATTTTAGGGTTTGAATTCGCTAACGGTGGTTTATTGAGGTCTCGCCTCTGTCACAGATGTTAAGCTTATTTTGTTTCCCTAATAGCAGTGTTAAGCTTATTTTGTTTCCCTAATGGCGGTATTAAGCTTCTCGATTTGTTTTGGCTGGTGAAGCTCGATGATTGGGTGCTTTGTCAAATTTACAAAAAGGTGATCCATTTTCCCAAAGTAGAAGGAAGCAAAGGAGAGGATTTGATGGCCGACTTGTTACTCCCTGCAGGGCAACACTTCCAACAAAAAATTGAACCTGCGCCCAAATTTAATTCCTTCTCCGACCTTCTACAACTTGAAGATCCCGACTTTTTGGGCATCGTAGCTGATTTTAAAACAAAGAATTTATTTTTTAACCCAACATTAGGGAATGAATTATATTTCTCCTTTGCTCGTTTATCATTGATCGAAGTAATTTTTGTCCTATTTTTAATTGAAAAATAGGAAAACCCCTAGCAAAAATACGAGGGGACAATCAGAAAAAAGAAAAATTAGCAGAAATAAAAAAAATTTAAATCAAAACTTTCTAGACATTAGAAAAGATGGTATATTTTTATGTTGGCACAATTTTCAAAAAGCACTAATGCAAGAGAATCGAAGATGAAAACATTAGTTTTTTCCTTATGAGAGGGGACTAAAAATCAAAACAACTCTCTAAATTTTATTTTTAAAAAGCAATATAAACATAATAAGAACAAGTAACTTTTAAATAACAATAATGTAAATTTATTTTTAAAATAATATTATGATTATATTTATTATTATATATTATATATTATATTAAAACTTATTAAATAAAAATATAATACAATATATAACTATTATTTTATAATAAAATTATTAAATATAAATATAAAATTATTATAATTAATAATTATTAATATATTTTTATATAGTGCAAATTGAATTAACATATAATATAATAAAATCTCTCCCTTTTCCTCTTTCTTGATTTCTCTCCATCTCTTCCTCTCTATCTATCCCTCTCTCTCCTTATCTCTCTATGTCTTTATCTCTCCCTCTACCTTTATATCTCTTCTATTTGTTTCCCTCTTCTCTCATTTTATCTTTATCTATACCTCTATTTCCTCTCTCCCCATCTATCTCTAGACATTTCTCCCTCTCTCTATCCATTCATCTATATCCCTCTCTCTCTTCCTAGATCTCTTTATCTTTTCCTCTCTATTTGTATCTCTCTTTGCCTCTATATCTATATCTATTTGCTTCTTTATCTAATATATCTCCCTCTTTACCTCTCTATACATCACTTCCTATCCTATATTTATCTTTCTATTTGTTCATTTCTTGTTCTCTCCCTCTCTATACTCTATTCATACCTCTATCCTCTCTCTCTTTATCTCTTCCTCTGTATCTCTCCATATCCATCTCCTTCTTCATCTCCATCCATATCTTTATCTTCCTTTCTTTCTTTATCTCCTTACTACTCTCTCTCACTCTTCCCCCTTTTATCTCTCCCTCTTTCTATCCCTATATCTCCCTCTCTCTCCCTCTCTCTCCCTCTCTTTGTGTTGCAAACATAATACGATCATGTTGGTAACAAAGCCTAAATATCTTATTGATTCAAAGGTTTTGTTTCAATCATTTTTGGATCTTTAGAAGTGGATGCATAGTTGATTTGAAACTGTCACTTCTCCATAGAGATTGTTACACAAACAACATCATTTGATAAATGGTCTACCAATCAGCCTCATGTACTACACAAATGTATGCAAAAAACAGACCAAAATATTCCATGATTGACCTATCACTTCTCCATTGAGACCTTTTTTACACAAACAACATCATTTGATAAATGGCCTACTAATTAAGCTCATGTACTACACAAATGTACAAAAAATAGACCAAAATTTTCTCTATGAGTGGATGCATAATTAATTTGAAGTTATCACTTCTCCATTGAGACCTTTGTTACACAAACAACACAATTTGGTAAATGGCCTACCAAGTTACCAAAATTTTGCTTGATTGACCTTTCACACCTCTTTGACATACCCATTGCACACCAATATGTGATTGCTAGTTGTAAGTCAAAGTGTGGATTGGTTTTTGAAAATAACTGACATTTTATCTTGCAGGTGTGACTATTAAAGAATTATCATTAGACATTTAAGTAATCTTATATGAATGTCGAAGAATTATTTCTAGACACTTTATTAATTCGATTACATAGTATGTTTAATTAAAATGAATCTCATTTTCATTTTCAATTGTTTTTTGTGTATTTCTAAAACTTAGAATTTCATGTATGCTCTCCTTTGATGCCACTTGGTGATCTTGAGTATCCAAAGCAGTTCTATTTTTATTATTTTTTTAGTTTATTTGTTAAATCTTGAAGAGGTTGGGTGCATATGCACCTCGCTTGCATGGTTGTGTGATCTTGAGAATCATAAACACACTTTTTATTTTCTCAGTAGGGGGCTTGTCTTGGTTTTCATCACCAAGGGGATGACCTCAACCCTAGCATTTTGATGCATGGTATAAACATTTGGGGCTAAGTCAAAAAACACACCCATTGGAAGAAAATTTTATTTTTCCAACTAAGCACTGAAGAGCTTTATACATTGGGATTATGATAGAGAAGAGTGGGTTACCCTCTTGTACCAGGTTGAGCAACTTATTTTTCTTCCAATTCATGAAATCAAGCCTATTTTGAGACCCTTCAACCATCTATTATTGTAGTGTATAGGATACAAATCACCTTAGGAAATTACTCGCATTGTACCTTATTACCTCAAATTTTGTAAAGTCCTTGTGAATTTGATTAAGTTTTGGTAAGTTCGTCATTGGATGTCAAGCTCCAAAGAGGTTCTCAAAACCTTGTCAATTTTTGATAAAGTTTCACTTACCAACCTTATCGTAACAACTTGTTGAAAGCTCATGTTATTTATGATGGTAATCTTTGTAGAGCTTCCCCTATGTCCAATCAATCAATGTAGATATCATATATACAACTTAATGGACCTACATATCCCAAATTAAGTAATACATTATCTTAGAGAAGCTTCATTTAAATTTTCAACTAAAGAATCATAATCTTGAGATGATGTTGGCACTGTATATGCAACTGAGAATCTTAAACTTTCTTAATCGATTGAGTACAAAAAAGTGAGCAAAATAAAATCTAATTAAAGGTGAATTAACAAAATTAACTCCTACGTAGAAAATAGATTAAGTGAATACTAATTGTTGTAAGTAATTGCTATGAGTAATTATTTACTCACAAACTATAACCTATGACTCTCTATGTTGTAGCGTGATTCAATAACATCTATTTGTCTAATAGCATTCAATACAATGTGAATCAAAAATTACAATTCAGAAACTAACTAATAATCTAAACTAACATGGATTTTGTAGTATCTCAAGTAGCCCCTACTCGATCCACTGCAATCCATAATGTCTTCCTTCAAATCTTATCTTAGAGATTCATGAAAATTTATGTATCTTTTTTTATTGCAATTTGAATATATACACAAAATTTAAGAACAAAATATTTGATAACAAGATTTACATTCAATCTAATTCATACATATAATCTAGCAACTCAATCTCTCACAAGATAATCCATATATATATGGTTTATGAGAGACCTCTTATTCCAAAATTGAAAACAAACTACAAGAAACTATCAACTCTTCCAAAAAAGTAGGAAAGGGACTAGTTCTTAGCTTAACGGTAAAATAAAATCAAGTGGAAGTAAGATTGTAAGAATATGATAAGGACTACATCAATTAAGAAGATTGTTATAACTGAAAGTGTGTCTAACAAGACATACTTTATTATAATTTGCTATCCACTATTAAAAAAAGCCTCTTATTTCCTCCATGATTTATTAATAATAATAAGTGAAAAGATGGAGTGATCCATGAATATTTCATGTTCACATGCTCAGACCATCACCTACATTAGCTTTGGGGAAAAATTCACATGTTGTAGTTGATCACCTCCTCTACATATGGCGAACTAATCCTTATACTATAGGTTAAAAATCTATTTATTATGGATCGACAGGTCCTTCACTATAGGAGTTAGTCTTATTCCAAAGGTATTTTTCATCATTAACAACTTTAATTAATTATAAAACTTTACTAAATTCCATAGAGATTCAAAGATCACACAATCATTTATCAATATAGTATATCATCTTCAATGCTTTTAAATAATTAAAGTATGTGAAAAGGTTTGGAAATGTAGCGTCGAAAAATGTCACGTCTCAAAAACAAAATTGCATTTAATAAATGTTAAGTTATTTAAATATTTATGGAAAATAAAATTTATCAATTTTGACTTGTGAAAAAATTAAGATTTCAATGTCATTTAAAATATATTTATATTCATATGACTAGATACAAAAGATGAATGCTATGATGTGAAATGGAATCTTTTCATTTTGAGCATTGGTTAACAGTTACCGATGAAATTCTACAAGTGCAAGTGTGTGAATGCAGGAATAGGTTGAAGACCGAGAACATGGTTGAGGTAGAAGTATTTCGTCGAATGACAAATGGTAAGCTTGATGGAATCTGGAACATGCACACACCACTAAAAAACATAGCTTATGTATTGAAATTTCAATTTGGTAGATATCATTTTTTATTGTGTGAAATGTGTAAACGATTAATTAAGAAAGCTTATGGAAGCAAATTTATTAGAACATTTACTTTACCTTGTTCATTTGATGCTAAATTCATAATAACAATGGTGTTGGAAATATGATTGTTATGTGCATATTAACTTTTCTTGAAAAGAACAATTGAATTGAAATCGAAAATAAATACCCTTGTGAGAAATGATGAATATATCTATATGTATATTATTGTGGTAAATTTGTTTGCCTCTATTTGAAATTAAAAATTCTATATGTGAAATTTGACACATGGGAAGCAATGTAATCAAGCACTTTGGGAAAATATTGGTAACACTTTTTAACACCATGAACATAACCACCACCCATCATGGAAAAATATTTTATGCTAAATAAGCATGGAGGAGTGAGCGGGCAAGGAGGGGGACATGGGAGAGTTAAGACCACCACCTCCAATTTTATAAAATGCAAAATCCTTGGTTAGAAGGCGATATTGAAGAAAAGGAGTGGAGATCTTGTCAAAAAGGCATAGAAGATTTTGGGGAAAAAGATCACAAGGAAGTAGTGAACCTAGGGAAAAGGAGCTTTTTCCACATTCGAAAGGGTAAAAATCATCAAACATAAATAGTAGGAAGGAGGTAATTTGAGCCTCATATTTTGTATATATGTTGTTTCCTTCTATGAAAATGGATGGCTTTACATGCTTTTGATTCAAACCAATATTATAGAGATTGAATGTCTTGAATTCATTTTCAACAATGTGTGTGCATTCGTTACTTTCTTATCTCTGGCAAATAAGGATTTTGAACCTGCTATTTTGTGTAAGTCAAACCCAAATGCCTTCATTATTCAATGTGTAAGGTGGATAAAGCCACCATTCATTGTCATGTTTCATTGAAGCCATGCAAAGTTTGATCTACCTGAACTTATCCCTATCAGTAATCGACCTTAGTCTACATGTTATAATTGTTGTGAAGGCCATTACCATTACTTCTTCCTCTGTTATTGATTCATACCATCATAAGAAAATCTGCATATGTTTGGTAAACCCCTTGTGGGATGACACCTCCAAAGGGCGTCGATAGTATTGCATGTTGGATTAATGAACCAACATAGTGTTGGTTCTCTATTGCTTACAATAGAGTATAAAAATCTTGAGAGATCGCCATATTTGGTGATTGTTTTTCCTTTCTATGATATCACCCAATCAAATGAATTTCTTCATTCTATTAAGATGTATATTGTGAATAAATTTAATTTGGTTTTGTTAAAATATGAGATGTATAATGATTCCATCATTCTGAGTTAATGCATGTCTCAAACAATTATTACATCATTCTGATTTTTACATAGTTGAATGATACCATCATTCTGTCATACCCAACAGCTAAACGATACCATCGTTCCCACATTTAACTTGCTATTAAACGACTAATTTCATTCAAATTAGAAATTTATCATTGAACGGTTTATAATGTTTTGGCTTTTATTTGGTTTTAAGATGAATGAACTTGTATATGTTAACAGTGTCGCAACCTAGGCTTAAGGCCGAGGGATGTTAATAACCCCATCAATGCATTTCAAGTTTTTCGCACTTTGTAATACGATGTGTATGTTTTTATATATATATGTATATATACATATAGTCAAATATATATATATGTATATATACATATAGTCAAATATATATATATGTATATATACATATAGTCAAATATATATATATATATATATATATATATACACAGTCATTCGATATTATTCTTTAGTGTCAAGTGTTAAACTTACTCTTATTACTTCCCAGATTAAATAATGCCTCTTTTTTATGATCAACAAAACCATCCATCATATAGTTAATGGATAGGTAATAATGACACTTATTAATGATTGGTAGCATGTCTATTGTCCCAACAATAGCATGCACATCGACCTATTCTATGATAAATAAATGAAAAAATAATAAGAACATATCAATATTCATCATGTCATTTTGACCATGAACAAAAGAATAGATGATTTATATCTGAACGTTATGTGATTTTCCTTGGAAAACCTGTGATCAAAATAAAATAATACTCTTTTCATTGAATTGAGAGGGACGATTCCAGATTTGAACCAAATTTAATATTCATTGATTGAATGTTCCCTAACATGGTTTTAAATGAAACAAAACATTCGTAAAGATCAGATTGAATCAAGAATAACTTGTTATTTCTTCATAGCAATAAGCCATAATGATTTTTTTTTATTTTCATTGAAAACAGATTAATTATGATGATTGATTATAATTTGTTTCTATGAAAACATCCTTGTAACATTCTGATTGAATTTCAGATGACTACATGACCTTTGAATATCAGTTGAATCTCATAATGCATTTGATGAAAGTTGGCATCTTTGAATATGTAAATCCATATGTAAAATGGAACTTTATTTTTCAAAGAACGTATACACATACACATTTTTCTTACAAAAGGTCATATATGTGTACATGCATAAATCTTGCATTTATGCATTACACATACATGCGATATAGCTTCTTGAAAATTGCTTTATTTTTCTTTATCTGAAAACCGTAGATTTCATTTAAAAAAGGAAGGAATGAAGGAAATGTTAGAAATCTTAACGCCATGCATGAATTTTCATATTCTTATTGATGAAATGGATTATGTATTATGACTAAATGTCTAATTTCATTATTATCATATCCCATTTAATTCCTTGCATATATTGTTAAACTGAATTAGCCAAGATGAGACAAACGTAGACTATGTTGTAGACTTTTGATTCCTTATTATAAAAGGATTGAATAGCAAAACTACTAGAAAAAAGGTTGATTATTTTTGCATAATGTGTTACCTGGATAAGATGTATGTTATCTTACATATGTGGGAGGTTACCTTTTGAGATGGGTGCCAAAAATGGGTTAACAAAGAGTAGGTTTTTCTTTTCCAAAATCTATTATTTTAGTTGTATACAACACATGCTTGGCTAAGCATTTGTAGTCCATTATGTGAATGGTATAACTTATGTAATGTAACTCTCTGCCATTTCCTAGAATAGATATTTCATGTTCTAAATGTAGATATAAATGCAAGTAGATGTTAGGCACGCACCATATTCCACCTTGCATACTATATCTCTTGCTAAGTATTCCATGAAGGGTCAAGTATTCTTCGAGTTAGGAATAATTTCAAGGAAGTGCAGCTTCGTGGTTGGGTGGAAAAGCGCCTGAACCATGTTCTTGTCCACCGAATGTGGTGAGCGTTGAAGAGGAATTACATGGAATTCCATATTCTTGATTATTGTACTATGTACTTCACGATGTAATTTGAGTTGACTAAGTGTCAAGTTGGCCTATGTCAAACTATGTAACTTATAAATTTGACATTGGAAATGAATATAAATTATTATTTTTGACATAAGGTGCTATGATGGAAAATAGCTAATTGACTATGTCTTTAATTTATTATTCATAATGTCATATTTTATTTTTGAGTGTTATTTATATATGACACATTACAAAAAATGTACACCTTTACATTTTCACACTATGTTTGGGTCCCATAATTAATTGGACCTAATTAAGCCTCTAATTGTCCCAATTATGCATTTAAAAGCCTAATTAATCATGTTTTCCTAAAGGAAAACTTGTATTAAACAATTGCAAACATTAATTAAATTGCCTTGAAATTGGCGTGTCTTAGATTTGGGGCCTAGGATCCATTTTCCAAAGGGAGAATGGGTCCCCCTTAAGTTTAGAACCTCAATTTTTAATATTTTTTTGGTGATATTTTTATGATTCAAATTCAATTTTCAATTATTGGCTTTTGATGTTTAATTTTTAGAAAATTAGAAAATTACCTATAAATACAAGGTCTTTTTATCAATTCAAATCCTATAAATATTTGAGAGACTTCACAAGAGGCTAGATTGTTGTCAAAGGTGTTCAAGAACATATTTCTCAGTCATTTAATGAATCATTCAAGATCTCAAGCATAATATCAAAGTTATCTTCATTCATGCATGTTTTTGGAGCTAACATTGCGATGTAGGTTTCAAGCATTCAAGCATCAAGATCAACATCCAATCAAGAAATTTCATGAAAGATCAAGACCTTGGAGAGATGTGTTAGATTTCATTCCTTCAAGGATCTCCATTCAAGGATTTGGTGAGTTACAACATAACATTGTTCATTCATCATTCCTTCCATTCATGTTTAATTTCATTTCAAGGTTTAATTACCAAAATGGGGTTTGACCAAGGTAAACCCCCATTCATCGAAAAAAATCCCTTTGTGTTTGCAGTTGTTAGGTTGAAGAAGGATTGAAGATTGATTAAAAGTGCACTTTTGCAAAGTTGTAGTTTTCAACATTGTCGTCAAGCCATGAAAACTCATTTGTATAATTTAATTTCAAATTTCTGACTGTGAAATCTGAAGGAATTGGGAGTGCAGATCCAAGAGTAAAGTACTGTGAAAATAGATTTTGGATCCTTGTAGCAAGACCCATTTGACGTAGGGTGAATCTATCCCAAGAGGACACCCAACAAGAGCTTTTGGTGATATGTACATAAATTCATAACCTTCTCAATTTTTTTGGAACTTTGTGGATTCTATTAGATTAAGGTTTTAAATTAATGATTCATGTTTTACATTGCAGAATTCATTCATTTGGTATATTTCATTTATCTCCCAAAATTGCATTTCAAGATGATTTACGTCATCCTCAATCATAAGGAAATCAACAAGATCTTCATTAAGATTGACTCACCTAAGGGTTGAAAGTCAATCTTGCCCTAGGGTATATCTTTTTTCCTAATGAACTAGGGAAGATAGGTGCATCATACCCCTTGTTACCATTTTTCATTCCCATTTGGTTAAACCCTATTTCCCTATGTTTCATTTTGGTGAACCCGACATTGTACATCAAAATAAATTAAAATTGGAGTCCATTCAAACCCTAGATATAGGATTTGCATTATTTTGCATTTCATTGCATTGCATTAGTTTGTATTTCATTTAGGGTTGCTAAAATTGCATTACTTTGCATCTCATTTAAGGTTTTAAGTTTTCATTTTGCATCCTTTAAAATATTGAAAATTCAAAAAATTACATGCATATTACGTTGCTTTTGCATAGTATTTGCATATTAGTGTATTTTTAATCATTCACACTAAAAAATTTGGTCAAAATTGCATTTCAAAAAGAGTCACATTGTTCATCATTTGTCACTCGGTTCACTTGCATTAGGACACCTAAATCTGGAAAATTTTGTTACTGAGACCACAATTTGTAACCTAAAATAGGAAACCCTAGCACTAAACCTTACACTCAGATTTAAATTTTTGCAACCCCTGACCTAGGACCCATTCATCCTGGGGAAAATAAGTCCATGTATAGGTGTTGTGTCAAAATTTTGGGCAGTAATTTGTCTCTATTTGCTTCATTTTGATTTGTTGTTAAATCTGGGTTTCAATTTTAAAAATCTATATTTTCTTGCATTAAGTTCAAATTGGTCAAATTGAGTGCATTGTTTGAAAATCAAAATTGGCATTAAAAAGACATCATTTTTAGGTTTTTACATAGCATAATCAGTAAATTATCTTGTTTTAAATTTGAAAATTTCTATCTCCTTTTACATACTTGCATTGCACTTCTTATTTTTGGGTGTTTGTTGCATTTATCTAGTGCCTATTCTACCTTTTGGGTGCACCTTTGGTTTGGTGAAAATTGTATGAGCTTCACAACCTGATGTCCTATTACCAATACTGTAGCAATGCATACTTTGAGACTCATGCCATCCTACGCTACTAAATCCCTCATGGATCTTGAGTTTTCCAACTCTTTCACTCATAGTGTTCATATTAGTGAACCCACTATGTACCATAGCTTTGATAGCTCATTTCCCATGACCACCCTACCCACAACCAATGTGACTGATGTTGACACAATGGTTGCTAATGTCCCTCAAGAAGAGCTAAAGCAAATGGATGAAGATTTAGAGGAATTGTAAAACTTTATGAAAGCTAAATACATTGCTTGTACTGTAATTCCTATCATAGATAACATGAGGAAAATTCTTGATAATGAACAAGGAATAGAGATTGTGTGTAGCCTAGCCCACATTATTGATAAACATGTTCCTATAGCAGCTAGTTTTGCTCAAACTTTTGGGTACACTCAAATTCAAGGTGGAAATCCAATTCCTCCTTCCACAACTATGACCTCTATTCCTATTTACATAAATCCAATTGTTACAACAACAAAACAACACACTAGCAAAGTCAATACAACCTTAAGAGTTTCCACTGGGACTCCCTTTAGCTTTGTGCATTCAAATATCATATCTCCTAATCCATCTCCCCTTAAAAACTTACAACTCACTTGCCCTCTGAATACATATACACCTCCACCTTATTCACCTCCATCTCACAACACAACCAATGATTTCATCCTTAACTAACTCTTACAAAACGTTTCATCCCTCAAACAACAAATTTCCACATTGAACCAAAATCAAAATGGCCAACCTTCATAATATGTCAAAATAAACATTTTATCCTTGGAGATATTGAGAGCACAAATTCCACAAGGCATAGAGATTCCTAGATTTGAGAAATATGCTAGGAAAGGAGATCCTGTCATGCATGTTTCAACATACATAGCCTTATGTAGTGAGTTAATTTTTGAGGATAAGCTCTTGGCTAAAATTTTCCCTAGATCCTTGAAAGACACAACCTTGGAATGGTTTTTTATTTTATTGAATAGCTCAATTCATTCATTCAATGAACTTGTCGATGCCTTTCTTAACCATTTACAAGTGCATATGGGTCCCAAGATGACCTTAGCTGATTTAATGCAATGTAATAAAAATAAAGATGAAAAGGTCGCTACCTTTGTAGCATGATACCGGTTGCTTTACTCACAAATAAACATTAAGATTCTCGATGTTGATCTTCAAACAATTTTCATTGAAAATTTACAAACTAATATTCAAGATAAACTTGGAATGATGAAGTTTCCCTCCTTTACACACTTGTGCACAACCCTTTGTGATTATTAGAATTCGGTTAGTCATCATGAAGCAAAAACTCCTTCTAACCAATCTAAAAAGTATGAATTCATGCCCCATAACAATTTCTAACCTTTCAAGAAACAAAATAAGGTATTTTAACAACTAAATACACCTCAAACAAGTCAACATGTTAACTCTCAAGTGGCTTCCATAAAAATGAAAAATCCCTATCCATTTAGGGAAAGGAGTAGACAATTTACCCCTTTACCCGACACCCTTCACTCCATCATGTTGCAGCTTAGAAGTAAGAACTTAGTTACCTTACCTCTTGTTAGAGCCATTGATACCACTAAGCCTTTACCTCCAAACTTTAACTCAAATACCTTTTTCCATTTTCACCAACAAAATGGACATGATACAAAACAATGTAAGCATCTTAAACATATTGTGCAAGACCTCATTGATTCTAATCACATACAGATTGATGGTATTAATTATCAAGGAAATAAGTCTATTGCCCCACCCAACCAAAAATTTCAAAGCTTTACCAACCCCATGCCAAATCATAATATTTCTTTTGTGAAAGCTAATGATACTAAGAATGATGTGATGAATGTTGAAAAACTTCAAGATGCAATAATGACAATATGAATGAAAATGAAGGAGACTTAGAATGTATGGCCATCTTCATTGATGTTCAACCTCAAAAGGGCCAAACCAAAATTCCCCTTGAAATTTCTTTCTCAAAAAATGATATAATTAGACATGTACCCAATGGTACTCTTTACATCATCGAAACAATCAATGACAAGCCTATTGATGGGATATTAATTGATCTTGTGAGTGTAGATACTGTGATCACCAAGGAATTCTTATTTGTGCATGAACCTTATCAAGATTCTTATGAAAAACCAAAATCATCAATCAAAACACATAATGTTTTTTCTTTCCCTATGATAGGTTTGATCACTCTTCCTTTAAAATTTGGACCAAAACAATTGAATGTCTCATTCTCCATCATCTCATCGACAGACCAATTCTATGTGAAGCTTGGTTACCCATGGCTACACTCCATGGATGTCATCATGTCGATAGTGCATAAATGCTTAAAGTTTCCATTTGGTAATGATATCTTTACTATGCACCATAGTGGCTTTAATCCTATGTCTTCTCATGGGAATATCTCATTGGATTTATTTTGGTCGGAACCTATGGAACCTATTAAACCTTGTGAGGACTGATTTTTCAAATCTTATCAAAAGTTTAAGGCAAAGTGCATAGCATAATTATCCCTTGGTAACATGCCTCAACCCATGATTGAGCCTCCTATCATTGATGAAACCATGATTGAACCAAAAGCCCTTCCAAGTAACCGAGATCAACCCATGACAAATCCTTCACCTATTTCCTATAAAAGACCAAGAGATAATAATGTGAGTCCCATTGTACCTCCTAAGATCATAGAAGTTTATAAAGCTAAAGAGAAAGTGGTTGAACAACCTTCTATGGTTCCTTTTGTTCCTCCCTTATGGGAAGACAAGAAACCTATGGTTGATAAACCGACTCCTACATAATCACAACTTGAAAAGTGTATAAAAAGAAACAAAAATGCTAAATATCTTAGGCGTAATGTCATGCTATTTCTCATAGATTAAAAGAAGAGAATAAAATAGAAAATCAAGATCAAAAACCAATTGAGACAAAATCATGATGATCTCCCACCTTCGCCACAATAACAAACACATGAAACATCTATAGACATTTTCATTAGGCCTCTTGTTATGATTAACTTGGATGATGATGATGAGAGTGCTAAGATTGATGAGGAAATGCATAATGAGCTAAATTTATTGTTTTAATTTTCCATGAGCTTAGATGATAGCAACTGTGATGATCCTCCTAACAAGAGTGACTCACCACATGTTGAACTTGGTGATGACCCTATTACAACACTTGTTGTTGTCCCTTTGGCTAGTCATCCACATTTTTCATATGATGAACAAGATTGGGATGTAGATTCCTATTATAAGTTAACTCGCATGTGCCATACTAGTCTTTGTTTTCTCTTCATGTTCTTTATGATTGCATGTGTGTAATGTGATCCCCCATATAGTGTTGCTTGGCATGTATTTATATGTTTGTGAGCCTAATTTGGATGACCCTTGTCACTCCATTGGTGCAAGGACACAAACAAAGTGAATCTATTGTGACATTCTTCTATCCGTGTCTACATTCTTTTATCTATCATACACCTTTATCTTTTGTCTTATATTTTTCCTTTTAGGGATGATGTAGAGCATCGGGACATTCAGGTCTCTTCCACATTTTCCCAAAATCTTCTCTTTTTTGGCTCTCTATGTGTCATTATCCCTTTGTGATCATTGTTCCATGGGTTATTTGGGGAATGATGATGATTCCAAGCACAATTATATCACTGCAGCAAAGACAATCGCTAATCCCAAATCCATGGATCCATTATGTGTTATCTTAGGATTACATATGGGGGAAACCTTCCTTTCATGATCTAGCTCTATCTTGGAAACACATGTTCACATAGGGATTTCTAAATAAAGCTCTCGTGTTTTGGCATTTTTTGTGTTCTACTTTAAAATAATTGCTCATAGCATGGTGTTTAGAAATTTCTTTAAAGTTGGGGCATACACATCCCTGCTCATTGTTTATTTCAAAGTGTGTTCTTCTTACTTCACATGATGTTTCTTCTTGGTGGTGACATTTGGTTTTATTCTCCTCAAGATTGTGACGTTTCTTGGCATATGGCATTCCTCTTAGTGGTAATGCTACGAATTTCATTCCCTAAGTTGTAATTTTTTTATCCTCGACTAGTCCTCTCTTGGTGAAATTAGGCACGATGTTCCCTAAGGTGAGACCTTTCATGAAATAAGAAAAACCCCTTTGAATATCCTATTGCATGTATCAAGGCTACCAAGCATACACAACTTGCTTGCTAATGGATCATTTATGTTTTTCATGGCCACCAAGCATAACACAACTTTCTTTCTAGTGGAGCCTTTGTGTTTTTCACAACCACCAAACATAACACAAATTACTTTCCAGTGGAGAATTTTTCATGAGTGTCTAGCACAACACACCTTGCTATCCTTGTGGAGTATTTTTTGTGGCACCTTATCAAAGTTATTAGGAGGTATAACTTTGGTATGGTTAGTACAATTGGAGCCTATAGACCTAGCATGACTTCCCATTAGCCACTTTTTGGGGCTCACCTAATGGACAACAAATTTCACTAGCCCATGTGAGTATTCTTTGTTTGCATAGTGGACAATAAGTTTCCACTTGTAAACATTTTTGGACAAACAACTAAGGCTTTATCCATACCGATTGGACAAATAGTCGAAGCTTGATCTACCCCTCTATCTCTTCTCATTAATTTTGGCATTGTATGCTTGGGTATCTTGTCTTTCTATTGCATATTTAACATAGGAATGTGTCTCTTTGTGCCTTTTTTGGTTTGTTGTGAGATATTATATCTTGGGGGGCTTGATCATCCTCCTCGACCTTTGTTTTCTTATCTTTCAAATAGTTGTACAATTAGACCTCTCTTGACGCTTGTTTGTCTACTTTAGTATGAGTTTGATTGCAGGGCTCATCCTCTCACTAAAGTGGGGGTTAAATGTACTGTTGGAAAATGTACACCTTTACATTTTCACACTATGTTTGGGTCCCCTAATTAATTGGACTTAATTAAGCCTCTAATTGGCCCAATTATGCATTTAAAAGCCTAATTAATCATGATTTCTGAAAGGGAAACTTATATTAAACAATTACAAACAACAATTAAATTACCTTGAAATTTGTGTGTCCTAGGTTTGGGGCCTATGACCCATTCGCCCAAGGGTGAATGGGCCCTTCTTAAGTTTAGGATCCCAGTTATTAATATATTTTTGGCAACATTTTTATAATTCAAATTCAATTTGCAATTGTCAACTTTTGATGTGTAATTTTCAGGAATTAGAAAATTACCTATAAATACAAGGTATTTTATCAATTCAAATCCTACACCTTTTTGAGAGACTTCACAAGAGCTAAGATTATTTTCAAAGGTGTTCAAGAGCAGATTTATGTCATTTGTCGCAGCATTCAAGATCTCAAGAATCATGTCAAAGTTATCTTCATTCATGCATGTTTTTGGAGCTAGCATTGTGATGCAGGTTTCAATCATTCAAGCATCAATTCAAGTATCAAGATCAACATCCAATCATGCCATTTCATGAAATATCAAGACCTTGGATAGATTTTTTAGATCTTAATCATTCAAGGATCTCCATTCAAGGGTTTGGTGAGTTGCAACATAACATTGTTCATTCATCATTCCTTCCATTCATGTTTCATTTCATTTCAAGGTTTAATTACCAAAATGGGGTTTGTCCAAGGTAAACCCCCATTCACCAAAAACAAAAAAAAAATCCCTCTCTTTGTGTTTCTATATCTTAGGTTGAAGAAGGATTGAAGATTGATCAAAGTGAAATTTTGCAAAGTTATCAAAGTTGTCAACATTGTCATCAAGCCACCGAAACTCACTTGTAGAATTTAATTCTGACTTTTTAGCTGTGAAATCTGGAGGAATATGGAGTGTAGAGCCAAGATCAAAGGACTATGAAAATGGATTTTGGATCCCTATATCAAGACCCATTCACCCTAGGGAAAATCTACCCCAAGAGGAAACTCAATAGGAGTTTTTGGTGGCAGGTGCATAAATTCATAACCTCAGATCTATTGAAACTTTGTGGACTCTGTTAGATTAAGGCTTTAAATTGATTATTCATGTTTTACATTGAATAATTGTATTCATTTGGTATTTTTAATTTATCTCCCAAAAGTGCATTTCAAGCTGATTTACCCCGTCCTCAATCATAAGGAAAACAACAAGATCTCCATTTAGATTGACTCACCTAAGGGTTGAAAGTCAATATTTCCCTAGGGGATCTCTTTTTCCTAATGAAATATGGAATATAGGTGCAACATACCCCTTGTTACCATTTCTCATTTCATTTTGATTAAACCCTATTTTCCTATGTTTCAAGAAATATCTTTGAAATTAGAAAACATAAGACAAAAACATGAAACTAAAGCAAGAAAATTGGACATTTATAGGGCTCATCATCCCCGCAACATGGATTTTTTCTTGTCCTCAAATATTTTATGGTCTCTAGTTGTATTGCAATTCAACTTCCTTGTAATTCACTTTGTTAGTTACCCCTTCACCTTTCTTCAGGTAGAATGCCTTTTTCTTGATATTCTCTCCCATCTAGCTTGTTTTGATGCTCCTATCTCCTCTCTTCTTCATGTTCAATGTAGAATTATAAACTAGAGAATAGGAGGATGAAATATTGGAGGGAACCAGGTGAAATTAAAGAAAACTGAAACCTTAGGATTTTACTCTAGAGTTTCAAGGTGCTTTTCCACAACAATTCATTTGAGATTTGAGGTAGCAGGCATTTGATGGATTTGGACAAGATATATATTGACTTACAACCTGAAAGGTGATTCAACCTATCCTTAACCAAATTTGAAAGCAACTTTAGGATGAAATGCAATGATTCAACTAGCCTAATGATGCAAATGACTGTTCTAATGCAAAAACAACAGATTTGGGAAGTCACAGAAGAAATCAGACTACAAAAATGGACTAACAGGACACTATGCACTTGTGATATAAATTTGGGACCAAAAATACTAGACTAAGTTACTGAGGGTTCCTATGTCTCTATAGGGGGTTTTAGATCTGATTTCACAATCCTCGGATGTTAGATCAAATCTTAAGTTTTTCACTTGTCGCACTGTCACATCATTGTCGAATATTGAAATAATTGAGTTTTCGTGAGTTGTCAAGATGTAGGTTTTTATTGCAACAATGAATAATTGACCTCCGAAATTCCTCCAATACTTTGTAGATCTAAAACCTACACATTCAAAGAGAGAGGAAGGGTTGTTCCATTTAGGGGCTTGCCTTAGTCAAACCTCGTGTTATTGTTTCCACTTCCACAATGGCAATGTCAATGATATAAAACCTATCATTTTGAGGTATAGGGATAAATGATAAAAAGGAATGATGAATCAATGATAAAATAAAACTCACAACCCTCCAATGGATTCTTTGAAGGAGTGAAGTCATACAAATCTCCTCAAGGCTTATATCTTTCTTGCTTGAATTGCTTAGAGACCTACAAGGGTTAGTATTCACAAACAATATAACAACATAAACATGAATAAAATCATACACACTTTGACATGATGCTTGGATCTTGAATTTCTGCAATAAATCATTGAAATTTTTCTCTTGACTTGCTTGATAATTCTCTTGACAATAATTTCTCAAATAATTTCTTGTTCCTCCTTGTTAGATTTCAAATGATGGAATAACTAGGTGTTTATATGTAATTATTCTAATTCCTATAAATTAAATCCCGATAGCCGACAATAGAAACTTGAAATTCAAATAAGAAAAGGCCACCTCCGACATATTTGAATTTGGAGCCAAAATAGGGAGATAGGTGCCCTAGGCGTCAGTGTACTAGACCTATTTTTTTGAAATTAAGGAGTTAGGAGCAAAGTATTAAATAAATGATTTTTTTTTGTACTTGCAAATTATTATAAATTGATAAAATGAGCCAAGAAATGTATAATTTAGGAAATTAGGTGTTCAATTAGGTCCAATTACTTAAGGGAGAGAAAAACATAATGTGAAATTGTCAACAATGACAATTTACGACACTACATTTAGCCCCCACTTTAGTGAGAGTATGAACTTACGCTTAGAGTCACACTAAAGTAGAGAAGTATGTCAAGAGGGGTATGATTATCCAAATGTTGAAGAGATAGGATAACTATGAATCTAGGGGGAGCGTACAAGCCCCCAAGATCCAAGATCCCATGGAAAACCAACATAATCACAAAGGAACACACACATGCATGAAATGTAGCAAGACAACATACACAAACCTACACGTTGAAAAATTGAAGCATACATGAAATAAAATATAGATGACAACAAAATGAACACAACATGATTCAAATGCAATGCAAACATGAATAATGCACACAAAAGAGACAAAAAATAAAGGGTTAGTACTAAAGGGCTTTGAGATAGTAAGGTAAAGAGACCTCAGTCTTAAATTGTCTCAAATACCAAACATCATCCATCAAGTAGGTGTTAGTCAAAGTAATGCTCCCTTAAGGACTATTAAGCTGCATTATGCCACATCACTCATGAGCTACATGGATCTACTAGCTAGCAAGTTGTGTTATGCTAGGTGTCCATACAATATGATGGGTTCCAAAAGGTCTAGCAAGATGTGTTATACTAAGACACTCATGAAACACATAGCTTTACTATCAAGAAATTTGTGTCATGCTTGATGACCATGTTAAAATGGGTGCCCACTTTCGTGAATCAACAAGTTGTGCAATGTTGAATCCATGGACTATCTTGCTAAAGCCTCACCTAAAAGGCATATAAATGAAAAAATCGCCTAAGAAGGTGCATAAATGACCCTAAGAAGGTACATAAATGTCCAAGACAAAGCCAAACCTCAAGGGGTGTTATAAGCAACACCACCACAAAAGGTGTTTTTAAAAAATGATAAAAGGTGGATTTCTCAATACATGAAGAATCACACCTTGGGGAATATTACGTATAATACCACCACTACCACCACTAAGAGAGGACAAGTCATGGAACACAAGATCACACTTTAGGGAATACTAGCCATAGTATTTACACCAAAGGGAACATCATATGCCAAGAAAAGAAACACACCAATGGGACATCAAACCTAATATCACCACCACAAAGATACTAACATAAATTGAGAAGGCCACACTTCAAATAAAAAGGTTGCACTTTCTAGGAGATGTATGCTATCATCACTAAAATGGGACCATTTCTTACGCAAAAAATATGTGAGGGACTATATGCCCCCTTAAAATATTAGTGTACTTGCTACACTAATATTTTAAGGAGATACCAAGGGATCCCTTACTAGAAGGAATGCACCTAATACAAGGCAACCTTACTCCTTTCCCCCTAAGTGTAGGGACAAAGATGATCCAAAAATGGATTATCATATACTTCTCCTTGCAAGATGAAATATGATTGCATAAAACTTAATTTATACCCCCATACATGGTAATGAGCATTGTGTGATACTACAACTACCACATGGAAAGGAGCAACAACTAATTATATTTGTCTTGGGAGAATCTTGCATGATTAAGTGAAGGTATTTTTGATATTTTAGTTATTTTTGGAGAACAAAAACCAAGACCTCTTATTGTTTCATGCATGTTGAGATCTATGGGGAAACAAATACCTCGTTCTTTTACACCACATCCTTTTTCCTTATAGCCAAATTATTTCAAAATTTGATAACCTCTCCCATAAATGGCTTCTATTCCTTTCGAAGAAGGTGGTTTTTCATAATCACTTTCATAATATGTAGACATGTAATTTGTGTTTTCTTCATTGTTAGCAGTTATCAAATTGGATGTATTTGATGATTCATTGATAGGTTGGGTTGATACTATTGCAAATTATTTCTATTTTTTCTAATTTTGATGGTGAAATATTATATTCCCCCGTGAATTTAGGTGTAAGACATAATGATCCCCAATCATCATCCAACAATTTTTTCATAGATGAAAGGAACTCATCTTTGTCTTCATTTTGTAATGGTTCCACTTTTGAAGTTGGTATCAATGTGCTAAAGGGACTCTTATTTTCTATTTCAATTTGAACAATTTTTAGACTTAGGATCAACTTTTATCATGTAAACCTTATTCTTGTATGTGTATTTAATTAAACAGTGAATTATTTAAGGCACTCCCTTCATCTCATGAATCTATGGTATACCCAAGAGAATATTATATGAAATATCACGAGGCATGGTATGGATGGGAGTTTGTAACACAACATGTCCAACCTTAACAGGTAATGTTATCACATGAAGCAGTTGTCTTCCCACATTATCAAAGACTTTGATTGATAAAGCATCAAGTCAGATTAAGTTTTTTCCACTCTAATTTTATCCAAAAGATGAATACTACAAATATTAAGCCCTAAACCATTGTTAATAAGGGTGCGCCTAATCCCAGTGTTATTAATAACAACCATTATCATCAAGGCATCATTTTATTTTTGTCTTTTTAGAAGGGGTAATTCATTTTAATGAAAGACAATGTCCAAATTTTCTTCATTCATAGCTTCAAGTAAAGTTGCTACATCATTTAGTTGTATACTAGGAGCGACATAAACAAAAACATAAAACATGAATCACATTACCAAACCCTTGTTTTTCTCCATTGTTGTACTCCAAAGGTACTTGAAATGTGGGTTTCTCTTCAAAAGGGTATAATCATGAAGCACAAGATGATGATGATGCAAGATAATAGCTAAATAATATAAATGATAGCTCTAGAATGCAACAAAATTTCACTATAGCTTTGGTATGATGAGAGTGCAAGATTATGAAAATACAAGGAAAGAGTCTCTTTTATAGAAGTCTCAAAGAAAACCAAGGGCTAGGATTAAGAGGAAGAATGAGTGGTCAAGATTAAAAGCTAGAAGGAGAATCAATAGTATTAAAAGGTGGGAAAAATCAAATTAAAAATAAATGATTGAGATTAAGAGGTGCATTGATTTTTAAAGTTCAATAAACTTAGACAAGAGGGACAAAGAGAATGAAGAGGAAAAGGACACTTGTCACATGACTATAATTTTAGATTTGAATCCATGTGCACAAGATGATTGGCTAATATTTAAAGAATAAAAGGCTAGTGAATTAAATAAATAAATTAAATATGTATTTATCTCATAGAGGAAAGGATAAGAAATTAAATAAATAAGTTAAAGTATTTATTTAATTAATAAAAGAGAAGGTGGGAATAATTAAATATTTATTTAATTACAGGATAGAAAAATATTAGTGAATTAATTAAATTAATTTAAATATTTTAGTTAATAGAAGAAAAGGTTAATGAATTAATTAAATAAGTTAAACATTTATTTAGTTAATGAAAAACTATGGATGAAAGTTAATTAAATAAATAAAATATTTATTCAATTAGGAAGGAAAAATTTAGGTGTCTACAGGTTCAACATGTTCATCTTCACTATCAGTTTGAATAAGGATGCATTGGGAGGGATTATAGAAGGATTATCCTCAATAACAACTTTATTTTGAGAAGACTCATTTTTATGCACTTTAGAACAATCATGTGTTGCAAGGTGTGTGCCCTAGGTCTCCTTGTGATGTTCAATGTAGCGCTCAAGTTCGTGACATGGCTTAACCGCCTACCGTGGATTCATTAACTCTGGCGGTTGTATCAGGCATTAATAGGTCGATCTTGTGGTGCAACGATATTTGTCTTTGCAATAATTGGTATCAGAGCATGGGTCATAGGTTCGAACCCCTCGCTTGCACTGGAGGGGTATTGTTGCATGGTGTGTTCCCTTGGTATCCTTATGTTGTGCAATGTAGTGCTCAGGTTTGTGACATGGCTTAACCACCTCCCATGGATTCATTAACTTTGGTAGTTGTATCGGGCATTAATAGGTCAATATTTTGGTGCAATGACAACCATATTTGCAACACCATGGACACTACCTTTAGTAATACATACATCTCTAGAAACTTTAACTTTGTTAGTGATAGGATGATAAACTCTATAAGCTTTATAATGTTCATCATACACAAAAAAAACATGATAAGATGATTCAAAATCTATTTTTTGCCTTTTTTTCTTTATGTTTATGAACATAAATAATTGATCCAAAGATTCTTAAATGTTTAAGATTAGGTTTTTTGTCGGACCAAGCCTCTTTAGGATTTATATCCTTTAAATCTTTTGTAGGAGTCCTATTAATAATATAAGTAGCACAAAACATAGATTCAACCCAAAATTTCTAAGACATATTTTTTGCAAGTAACATACATCTAGACATTTGATGCAATCACAAATGAAGGGCCCAGAAGGGGACTGTCCAACCATGCAGCCTAGAGACAAACACAACAAAATAATACAAGAAATGATCCACAAATTAGATTATTATTGATTCAATAATTTTCAATCTTAAATTCATCATATGCCACACATGCAGAACGATTAGGGCTCACAGGATTGCCACAAGGGCATTACAAGATATTACAACTGGAAAAAGGCCTTATTATGACAATCAGATCTGAATATTTATGTTACTTGAATCCTAATCCTAAAAATACTGACTAACTATTTTCCAATAGATTATAACTTATCTTAAATATGAACCTCCAACTCCAATTATGTTCCATGTCGACCTCAAGGGTTTACAAACCTCAATACATGATTGAACATGTAGGTCGACCAAAGAACATGAGAAGATAACCCATCGGGAATGAAACACATTATGAATCTCCAAGAAAGTTTCCCTGGACCCAAAATTCCTTGAATGATGGTTCATTAAGCTTCACATGCTCTGAAAAAGGTTCTCACAATAAATTTGGACCAGATGGGCCTTGAATGCTCTGACTAAGAATGACAGTGAAATTTTTAGAGCGATAACTTTCTACAAACGAATGCAAATATCCTAAAATTGGATATGATGAAGATGACCTCGTGTAGAATCTATCTCCTGCTATGTGAGTTGAGAAATGACAATGTGATAAAATGCAAAAGAAACTACCGAAACAACTACAAATTGAAATGCAAGAAAGAAATATTTTTGGGTGATACAAGATTGATTTACAACTAGGGATGGTTAGGTGCATCAGACACCCGAGGTTAGAAGAAAAGCAAGTGCCTCACTTTCCAAGGGCTAGAGTAAAATCAAAGTGGTCCACCTCAGGGTTGAGAAAACCATGATTAATCCTCCACTAGTCTTCCTTTGATGCAGACATGGATGGAGGGTCCAAAAGGGAACTGCCCAACTATGCAACCTAGAGTCAAACATAGTGGAATAATACAAGAAATTATCAAAAACTTATATTATTATTGATTCAACAATTTTCAATCTTACATGAATCATATGCCACACATGCAAAAGGATTAGGGGTCACGGGCCTGCCACAAGAGCATTACAATATATTACAACTAGCACAAGGCCTTATTATGACAACTAATTTGAATATTTGAGTTACTTGAATCCTAATCCTAAAAATACTGACTAAATCTTTTCCAATAGATTACAAGTGATCTTAAATATGAACCTCTAGCTCCAATTATGCTCCATGTTGGCCTCAAAGGTTTACAAAACCCAATGCATGATCAAACATGTAGGTCAGCCAAAGAACATGAGAAGATAACCCATCAGGAATGAAACATATTATGGATCTCCAAGAAAGTTCTCCTGGACCCAAAATACCTTGAATGACATTTCAGTCAGCTCCACATTATTTAAAAAAGGTTTTCACAACAAACCTAGACCAGATAGGCCCTGAATGCTCTGATTGAGAATGACAGTAAAATTTTGAGAGCGATAAATTTTTGCAAACAAATGCAAATCTCTTGAAATATGGATATGATGAAGATGACCTCGTGTAGAATCCTTATCCTACACTGTTAGCTAAGAAATGACAATGTGATAGAATATGGAAGAAACTGCTAAGAGAACTATGGATTGAAATGTAAGAAAGAAATATTTTTGGTTGATATAAAATTATTTTACAACTAGGGATGCTCCTGCATCATACACCTAGGGTTGAAATAAAATTGAGTCCCTCACTTTCCAGGGGCTAGAGGAAAACCAAAGTGGTCCACCTCATCCTAAGAAATCCATGATGAATCCTCCATTGGTATGTCTTTCCACTTTACCAAGTATTCCTTGTACTAATTGTTCCTAGTGCTCCTTCCATTTCTGATGTCCAAGATCTATTCAATTTTATTTGGTGGTTGATGTGGTAATTGCTCCTTCAATTCCACTTCTTTGTTACTCCTACTTGATTGTCATTTATGGTACTCATATATATCTCCAATGTTGAAAATAGGTGATATACCAAGTGTCTCTAATAACTCCACTTCATATGCATTTCCTGAATCAAAATTCCTGAGAATCTTACATGGTCCAAAGTTCCTCATCTTCATCTTACTATATGTTCCTACTGGAAACCTTTCCCTCCTAAGATAACCATAAATTCATCTCCAACAACATATTCCTTATGTCCCCTTTTCTCATTTGCCTTCTCTTGGTACTTGTCATTCATGTCCTCCAAGTGTTTTTGAACTTGACTATGCATTGTTTCCATGAATCTTATAAATTATTCTACTTTTACACTCCTCTTATTCTCCATGTTGATGTCTCTGAGCTCTACAACTCGTCTAGGATGTACTCCTATCACAATATCAAATGGTGTCTTCCTTGTGATCTGATTTACTAAATTATTGTATGCAAACTCTACTTGTAGTAGAACTATATCCAAATTTCCTACCTTATCTCCAACTAAACACCTCAACAAGTTACCCAAAATCTTCTTTACCACTTCTAATTTTCTGTCTTTGTATGGGTGATATGCTAATATGAACTTCAGGTCTATCTTCATATTCTTCCACAATATCCTTCAAAAGTATCCAACGAACTTAGTGTTCCTATTTGAAACTATACTGTTAGGTAATCCATGCAATCTTACAACCTCCTTGAAAAATAATTCAGCAACATGTACAACATCATTAGTCTTCTTGCAAAGAATGAAATGTCCCATCTTAGAAAATCTATCCACCACTACCATTATAAAATCATATCCTCTTTGTGTCCTTGGTAATCCCAATATGAAATCCATGCTTATATCTTCCCAAGATCTCTCTAGTATTGACAAAGGGTTATACAATCTAGTAGCCTAACTACTCCCTTTTGCTACTTGAAATTTTTTACATCCTTGTATATATGTGGCAAAAAATAGTGTTCACTCACCAAAGCTAATGTCTTATGTATTCTAAAATTTCATGCTAGTGCTCCACTATGCTTTTCTTTAATCATATTCTCCCTCATTGAACTCCTCATAATGCACAATCAATTTCCATTGAAAAACATATCTTCTTGAATGAAATAATCCAACCACTAACTCCTATCTATCACTACTAGTTCCTTACATGCTATCCATGCTTCAACAAAATCTGGATCATCCTCATACATGTTCTTCAATTCTTCAAAATCCAATACTTCTACCCTTATGTTTGCCAGCAAATTCCTTCTCTTGCTCAATGTATATGAAAATTTATTTGACTTACCATTCCTATGCTTCAACATATATGTGTAACTCTGAAAGAACTCAACCCATCTCAAATGTCTCTAGTTCAACTTTCCTTGACTGTTCAAAAACTGCAAAGCTTTATGGTCAATGTACAACACAAACTCTTTAGGCAACAAATAATGTCTCCACTTCTTCAAGGCTTGAATCATGACATAAAAATCTTGATCATAAACTGAATATATACTTCTAGCATCATTCAATTTCTCATTGAAATGAGATATTGGTATCCCTTCTTAACTCAACATCTCTCCTATTGCATTTCCACCAATATCAAAATCAACTCGAAATACTTTATCAAAATCAGGTATTGCTAACACCGGTTGCTCTAACACCTTTTTCTTCAACAATTCAGAACTTCTTTGTGCTCTATATGTCCACTTAAAGTCCTTCCTATCTCCTCTCATTTTTTTGGTCATAGGTGTGCAAATTCTACCAAAGCTCCTAATAAAGTTCCGATAGAAACTAGCCAGTCCATGGAATGATCTTACCTCCCTAATATTCAGTAGTGTTGTCCACTCAACAATTACTTTGACCTTCTCAAGGTCCATCATCAATCCTTTATCAAAAATGAAAAAACTCAAATACACCAATTATGTCTTCATAAAGCTATACTTATTCACATTTATAAGCAAATTATCCTTCCTCAGTCTTTGTAATACTTTTCGGATGTGCAAAAAATGTTCTTATCTAGTCTTACTAAAAATTATATATCATCCAAATAGACAATAATGAACTTACCCAAGAATTGCTTCAGTACTTCATTCATCAACCTCATGAAAGTGCTAGGTGCATTGGTTAATACAAAAGTAATCACTAACCAATCATACAACTCTTCATTAGTCTTAAATGTAGTCTTCCATTCATATCCTTATTTGATTCTAATTTGATGATATCCACTCTTTAGATTAATCTTTGTGAAATACCTTGCTCCACTCAAATAGTCCATAATGTCATCCATCCTTTGCAATGGGGATCTATACTTGACTGTAATCCTATTGATTGCTCTTGATTTTGTACACATCCTCCATTCTCCATCTTTCTTTGGTGTTAGTACAATAGGTGCCACACATGGGCTTAAGATTTCTTTGATCAATCCTTTCTTCAACAGTTCATGTATTTGTCAGTTTAATTCTACATTTTCTACAAGTGTCATCCTATGTACTGCTTTGTTTGGAAAAATTTCTCTAGGTATTAGATCTGTATGATGATTGATGCTCCACACTAGTGGTATTCCATTTGGTACATTCTTTGATATGATATCATGATACTTTGCCAAAAAAAATTCTACTTCAGTATGTTGTGAATCTTCCTCCTTTGTGATGGGATTCTCTATCTATGGATTACCACATTTCTTTGGAATCAATACAAAACACATGTTCTCATACCTCAATCCTTCCAAGAGATTTCTTCCATCTACCAAACATAGTCTAGCCATGCCATTAGCTAAATTTTGTCCTCTTCTCCCAAAGGTATCAATTTATGTCTCTTGCTATTTGAAGTCACAATATAGGTATTCTTCCTTCCATCATAAATTTCCTTCCTACTATATTGCATGGTCTTCCTAATAGTAAATGGCATTCATCCATAGGCATAATATCACACAACACTTCATCATTATATGAACCTACATAAAATTTCACCAAACATTATTCACTCACCAATGTCTTGTGTTCATTCTGAATCCATGCTATCTTGTAGGGTTTTCGATGTTTCAATCTCTTCAAATTTAGCTTGGTTACCATCTCTTCTAAAACCAAATTATTAGTATTGTCAGTATCAATGATAAATTTATATACCTTCCCTACGAATTTACACCTTTTCCTTAATAAATTCCTCCTTTGTGGTGGCTCTTCAATCACTTCTTCACGCATCAAAGCTCTTCTCATCACTAGTGATTCACCTTTCTCTGGATTTCCAACCAAACTAAGGGATCTAATAGGTTCTTCCTCCACATAAGTTCCTCTTCTGGTATTCTCAATCCTCTTATCAATACTCCCTTGATGAAATTAAAATGTTTTATGTTCTTCATCTCCACACTTGAAATAGGTTCCTCTGAATAGCCTCTTCTCAAATCTTCCTTCATCTCTCCTATATCCATTGCAGTAGGAATTATGACCTCCTCTTTTAGTGCAGTAGAAATGTTTTTCCTCTCTTCCTTTGTGGTATGAATTATTGTCCTTCTCTTCATCGTGGTAGGTTTTTCCATCCTTGTTTTGCCCAGCATATGCTTTTCTCTCTCCAGATTGTGGTCCACTTCTTTGGAATATTCCTCTTGCAGTTCTTTGTCTTTGGTTAAACTTCTTATTCAACTTTTCTTCTACCTTTTATGCAAATTGGTATGCTTATTCAACTATTGTCATCTTCACCAAGCTCAACTCTTCTTGGATGTTTGTTCTTAGTCCATTGATATACCGAACAACCTTCTCCTTGCTTGCTTCACTATGTCCAATTTTGATGATCATTTTATAGAATTCTTTAGTATAATCCTTCATAGACTTCTCCTTTTGCCTTAGGTTTTGAAATATTTTAAACAGTTCAAGTTCATAATTAGCAAATATAAATTGATTCTTCAACATTGTCACCATCCTATCCCACTTTGTGATTTTCTCTTTTCCCCTCCTGTTCCTATCCAATTGAACTTATTTCCACTAAATAGCAGCATGTCCCTTCAACTTGGCTTTTGTAAATCTCACTCTTTTTAGGTCTTCAATTTCTTCGTATTCAAAGTATTCTTCCATATTATTTAACTAATCAATCAATTCCTCGGGGTTTAAATTTCCTACGTAATTTTGAATTTCAACTCTAGGTCTCTTACCAATTTTGGAAATAGATTTCAACATCTTTACTTGATCTAATTTTTCTTCTTCTATTTTTTCATTTGGATTTGTAGCATGATCCAAGTCATCAACAATTTCAACCTCATACATAGGGTTTAGACCTCTCTTTATATCTTCTTCTACAAAATCCAATCGGACTCTCATTGCCCTCATCATTTCCAACATTTCATCCATTCTTCCAACAAAATTTACCATAACAAGCGCTCTCCTTAGTAACATGTCTTCCTTGGATTCGATACAACTACCTCAATTCGGTGATTTGGCTACAAGGCCAACAATTTTTTCACCACAAGGAATGCATGCTCAACCAAATGGCTTAAAAACTCACTATAATACCACTTGATGCAGTCACTGATGGAGGGTCCGAAAGGGAACTATCCAACCATCCAACCTAGAGTCAAACATAGAGAAATAATACAAGAAATGCTCAACAACTTAGATTATTATTGATTTGACAATTTGCAATCTTCCATGCATCATATACCACACATGTAGAATGATTAGGGATGATAGGCTTGCCACAATGGAATTACAAGATATTAAAATTGGCACAAGGCCTTATTATAACAACTGGATATGAATATCTAATTTACTTGAATCCTAATACTAAAACTACTGACTAATTATTTTCCACTAGATTATAAATGATCTTAAATATGAAATTCCAAATCTAGTTATGCTCGGCATCAACCTCAAGGGCTTACAAACCCCAATGCATGATCAAACGTGTGCAATCAGACTTAGAAAATATTTAACCCCTTCAGCTGCTTTATCGAATCTTGCTAACATCATGACAATCCGATTCATCTTTCCAACAACGGGATCACTGCTAAAACTTACACAAACAATATTCTAGAACTCTACTCACACTTCATCAAGTTCAAAGAAAGAACCATCATCATGATGATAATGACAAGGGAACTATGAAACAAAAGTGCTTATGAATATGAGGACATGAACAACCTTTTGTCTATATTCAACCAGTTCTTCTGATATTCTCTCATATGTTTTCACCTTAAAGAGGTGTTGTTCTCTCCAAGAAAAAACCTTTCTCTTATGTTATTTTGCAACAACTGAATCATATGTCATCCTTAAATCTGAAATGATAATTTCATGCATCGGTTTCACCTCAACCATACACTGCTCAAACTCCTGAATCCCTTGTCACAAATCATGGGTGTTATACCTCAACTGGTACATCTTTGTAAGTACAAATCTACCCCTAACGATGAATTCCTCTATCCAATCTTGCACATGCTTCCCATATATAACCAACTGACTTAGATAGTGTTGATCAACTGGTGACTCTAGAATTTGTGGATGCAATAGAGGGCCTGTAAATTGTCGTGAAGTAGATTAAAAATATATTTCCGGAACTATCAAATTTTCAACCTTGAGGGTTGCCTTATCCTCTCCATCCTTTAGCACTCTCTCCTTTATATTTCCTACTGCAACCTTGAAAAGATTCACATTGGTATGCTAAGGGCTTCTACCAATATTGGCTTTGAAAATCGTGAAGTCATCAATCTGAAACCTCATCAATATTCTTATCCTTCAAAGACGTAGTTGTCTCAATGATAATTTCACTATCTGAATTCTTCTCTATGTGAGCCTGATTCTTAGGTTTCTTCACTAGTGTGTCTTGGTAGACACTATCAAGCTCTGCAAAGTTCAATTGATATGAGGGCTTCCTCCTTTTCCTTCCTAGGATGTTCTTAAGGCAAGACAAGGTATCTTTACTAACTTCTCTAGGAGGCTCAGATTCAGCTTCATCAACCTCTAAATCAATATAGATGGGAGAAGACTTCGGCGACGGTGGAGAATCAAGAAACAAAGGCACTGGCTCTTCTAGAAATTTTGATGCAGCTACTGATTGTTCCTGCTAAATTTGAATAGGAGACTCCATCATTTTATTTGAACTCTTCAACATTCTACTACCCTTCATTCCTTCTGGAGGATTTCTCCTAGCCTTCATCCTTGGTTTTGGTTTGGATGAAGGTAGGGTTGATTGCACTACTGGCGACTTTGTTGGAATAG
The DNA here is from genome assembly GCA_007115665.2 of Sequoiadendron giganteum. Lineage (NCBI taxonomy): Eukaryota > Viridiplantae > Streptophyta > Pinopsida > Cupressales > Cupressaceae > Sequoiadendron > Sequoiadendron giganteum. Next base: position 1,843,230 of record CM021107.1, on the reverse strand, counting down.
TTACCTTTTGTGTCCTCTTAGTGCTTAAGAAAATCCTACTATTTTTGACAACCTAGCTTGTCCTTTCCTCAATTGAGGTTCTCTCTTTGATGGACCAATTGACTTGAGAAAGTGGTCATTGCTCAATTTGATCTCTCAAATACATAGGAAGTAGTACTTCTGCGTCATCATCAAACAATCCTTCTACATCCTCTGACAAGAAATCAACCATCTGCTAGAGGGTAAATCTATTGTAACTGTAACGTAGATTTTCTGGGAGATTAATGCTATAGCTGCAAATATTAAAATGATCAAGTCTAATCTAACAAATAATCTAAATCAAAACAAAAAAGAATGAGTAAATGAACATGAATAAATCAAAACAAATAATTGAAAATATCTCACCGAATATGTGTCCACTCCTTCAAATTATCTCGATTGTCCTTCTCCATTTTGTTGTTTCAATATTCTTGCCCTCAGATTTTCAGTATTGATGCAAGCATAACCTTGTTGAATGTCTAAGAAAAATATCGAAGATAAGTTTCTTCTCAAAAGTGTATTGATTTCGGGAGGAGGAATAATGATAATGACATGTCATTTTATAGATTTTGGGTTTTCAAACGATCGGCTCAGATTCAAAGAGAGATCGACTGATGAGATCGATGAATGTCATGTGATGTGAGTTCTGTGTCAGATAGAATGTGAGTTAGAAAATACTGCAAGATAAAGATTAAATTAGAATGATAACTTAATCTTGTGTCAAGACTGTTCAAAAATAGAAAATAACACGAGTTCTAGATTAAATAAATAATTTAATCTTGAGTTAAGAGTCTTCGAAAATAGAAGAAATAGACTTTGAATGTCAAAGACAAAGTTAGAACTCGAAGAATAAAGAATTCAAATGCATACATGAATTAATTAATTAAATAAAGATATTTAATTAATAAACACATTCATGCATATGAGTTAGAACTAGTTAACTGACTAGTTGTGACAAAGAGTCCTCTCGTAGAGACGATCAGATACCAAACCCGAAGATAACTGGCGGATTTAAAAATAGATCTTGAGTCAGAAGGTGAGTGAATGATTTAGATAATTGAATGATAGAAGAATGTGACATAAACAATTAATAAATGAATTAAATGTTAATTTAATTCAACATTCAAAATTGAAATGAATTTAATTAAATAAATAATATAATTTATTTAATTTGACTATTGAAAAGCTGGAATTGAATAATTAAATAATAAATATTGAATTATAGTTGAAGGGGTTAAATTGAATAATTAAATAATAAATATTTAATTATAGTTGAAATATGACAAAGGGGTAATTAAATAATAAATTATTTAATTAAGAAGGAAGAATTAATTAGTTAGCGACATAATTAAATAAATATGTTCTATTTAATTAATCAAGCTGAATAAAGGTCATTATGAATTAATTAAAAAGGAGTATTTAATTAATAGAGGAAAGATGTGTTAGAAAGGGTAATTAAATAATTAACATTATTTAATCATGACCATCGATAATAGAAAATTATGTCAAAAGTGGTACTCGTAGGCCTAGACCAATTTTCGGTGTCTACAGTTTGCCCCTCTTTGATACAATGTCGTTTCAGCGTTGTGTCAAAGAAAATATGCCCTGATTGTGCCCCAGTATGAAACAGGTTAGGGTATGGCCCCTCAGGAAAATTGACAATTTTTTGATTTTTAAAAAAAAAAATTAGGAAATATTCCCGATAATTCAATTTGATGGTCATAAATGCTATGGAGTTGACGGAATTGAATTTGGATGTGATATGGACATGTACAGGTCATTAGAAGTTGGAAGGTTAAGCGGCCAATAGACATGGTCAGAAGAAATGCCACCCAAACCCTATGTATAAATAGGAATTAGGTTGAAAACCAATTCATTTGCAGCCCAGAAGAGTTGAAGAATTGAGAAAGTTGCTTTGAGCTTAGGACGAAAATGTCTCCAGTTCCCTACATTGCGCATCTAGGTTATCGGATCCGGACTTACAGACGGCCAACCGATGCAGGACCACCGGTATGTACCCTAAAATGAACCTTTGAAATTTGGTTTTGCACGTAGTTTTAGGCATGTAAAATGTAATTATGCACATGCGATCTTTCATGTTCTATGCATATGCATTCGTGCACAACAACGCATTTGCAAAAAGACGCCTAGGCTAATTTAGGCAATTTTGTATTCAACACAAATGTTATAAAAATGCACCGCATGTGTAGCAGTGAGTCACATATGCATTTAGGGTAGACACATGTAGGATAATACACCACATTTGTTTTCTTAAAACACATATGCATTTGTTTGAAATGGTAGGAATTTGTGTAACGCATATGAAATATGTGATGCAAATGCTTGTAATGCAACACATTTTTATGAATGCACTGCATATGTTATATTAAGCCACATTTGGCTGGTAAATTTTGTGAATTTTTTTTCTAAGAAAAACTTGAAAATTTTGACATGTTGGTTGAAATGAAGGTTGTTTTAGATCCGATATATACTCGGGAGACACATCCCGATACTCTAGAATTGAGATCTCGGTTAGTTAGTGGAGAGACTCGTTTACTATGGAGACTCAGACTACATCATGTGCTTACTATGCCCACGAGTCGGGCAAATAGAGGCATGTTGACTGCGTTGTGTGAGCGATGGCATTCAGAGATGTCATCATTTCATTTTCCAGCTGGGGAGGCGACTATGACCTTGGAGGATGCATATAGGATACTGAGACTTCCTCTCAGAGGAGAGTGGGTTATGTATGATACCCAACACAGATTTAGTGAGCTTGCTAGATACTATATATTTGACGACATTAGGAGTCTAGGGATAAAGCACTACGAGATCATATGGTAGGTGTTGGCTGACAAGTACGATAGTATAGACTGTATCCTATGTACATTAATAGGGGGTATAGTACTTCCTACACTTGCCTTAGAAATTGGACATGAACACCACCTCATCTTTGGGATACCTTGGTAGCATGACTGGACTACTTGAGAAGCCATACACCCTGATGTAGGAGAATGTGGGAAACTAGATAAACCAATCAACCCACTCTGCCATTATCGATATGGCATCTGATGAAATATGTACATGCAACTCATTGTCTAAGTCTCTCACCATATGCATCAAGAATGCATCATTCACCCACCTATAATGATGTGTTGACTCTGAAAACTCCAGCTATGGGTAATGATGAGATACATGTTGAATACTCAAAGTTTTGATGAAATTCAAACCTCTAAAATTTCCTTGAAAGGCCATTAGATATACGAAACTCAAAGTTCCATGAAATAATGTGAAACTCATGGATTTTGATTTTTTTTTCATCTAATGGTGGAGACTATCACTAATTAAAGTTGGTCAATCATAGAGTTTTGTCTTATCAATGATGTGAGAGATGATGTAAAACATCCAAGGCTGGAATTTATTAGCCTTTGCTTAACCTGTGACATGATTGATCAGAGTAATTATGATTACAAACTCCTTGAACTCACCACGTCTAATGTTCTTTGGCAAAGTATTGTGCTTCTCCTTCAACCGCTTTTGTGCAATTCTCTTCTGGTATTTTTTATTTTGCATGTACCACACCTTTTCACACTCCTTAATAGAGATGACCAAGTTTTTTGGCCAAGGTGGTATTGAAAATCATTTCTCAACATCGTTCGACCTAAGGCTACAAACAACATGCTCATATGTTGCTTGGATTTATCATGTTGTAGGATTTTAATGATATAAGCAATTACAAATTTGAGGCTCTACACCAAGACAGGGGTTGACGTTGCTGTAAGCAACCCAAAATGACCAAGATGTCTAACTGCAACATTTCCTGCATCTTCCAAAGCATGTAAATCAAACACCAGATTCACATGATGCAAATCAGTTTCAAATGTTTTTAGATAATCATGATACAACACTGTCTTGGTTTTGAATTCCATGGGAGAGTATTACATGCTAAAAAACTCAAATTTTGATTGTAAACTCAACTATGTTCATTTTTTTTTGCATAAACTGTTGAAAATAGAATGTCAATTCTCCTTGAAAAAATAGTTTCTTAGAAAAAAGTTGAGCCCTAGGTTTTGTAGAGAATCATGTTCCGGAGAGACCCAGTAGATCAAATTTTGAAAAAGTTGAGGGTTTCCCAAAAAAGTGTGAAAAAAGAAGATTCTTGAAAATATAAAATTTTCCAATCCTGAAGAGGATCAAAAACCAAGCAAACCTAGATCGATGAAAATTGAAAAAGATGACCCCCTTTTTCTGAAAAGTGATGCCCTAGAAATTTAAAGCATGGAAAAGTGAGCCTCTATGCAACTTGAACTTGAAACCACAAAGAACTTTGAAAATGCACCTCATTTTGGCCTCCAAATCTTGATGTGAAGAAAATTCTTTCTTTCCTCCTCTAGATGCTAACTTGCAAAATATGTGAATAATGGATACAAAAGCCTTATTAAATAGATGTTGAGGATGGAAAAAATGCTTTATTCTGCAAGCTTTAAAACTATGAAGCTAATCTGAAAGCGGGTACGTTGAGTGTAGAAATTTTTTTGGATGATGAATGATGAAAAATTGGAAAAATTCTAAGGCATAGATTCTTGGGCACCTCTAGCTAGCTGGGGCACATAAGCATCCCAAACTTAGCCATTTTCCTAAAATTTTCTAATTTTGCTTGATAAAATGCATCCCTTTGATCTTCGATTATGGATGTCTGATGAATCCTATGAATTGACTGATGGACTTGTTGCAAATCTTGATCAAATCTGAGAAGAATAATTTGGAGGCTACTTCTTCTAAAAACACCTTTTGAGCTCTCAAAATCTTGGGTGCCCCTGGCTAGCTAGGGTGCCCAACTCCTCTAGAGTTAGCCTTTTTTCTATGAGTTTCAACTTTCAAGTTTGAACTTTTTCGTTTTGCACATGTTTTGTTCTCTGTTTGATATGAAATTATCGGCAACTGATGAATCTTATGGTCTGGTTGAGATATGTACTAGAAAGGTTGAAGAATTCTAAAAAAGATGACTAATCTTGCAAACCCTAAAAGCTGAATTAAGCCTCCCAAAACCCTAGGTGCCCCTAGCTAGTTGGGGTGCCCAAGAATCCCAGAGTTGAAATATTTTTGAGGTTTTTCATGATTTTCATTTCGTTCCTTTGATGTAACCTCTTTGTTCGATCCAAGATTCTGGCTATTTGATTGATCCATTGACTCGACTAATGGATTCACTATGGAGCCAAAATAATTCTGAGAAATATATCTTGGAGATCACAAAATCTAACCCCATCTTTTGATTGCCTTAAATGTTGGGAACCCCTTGCTAGTTGGGGTTCCTTTATTTTCCAGAGTTAATTTTTTATTTGAGTTTTTCAAATTTCGCTTTGCCTTGCATTCACTACTCCACACTCATCATTGCTACATTTAACTTTGACCATGCATTGAATGTCAGAGACTAAAAATATTCTAAGGCATGAACAACTAGGTTCCTTGATTGGATAGGGGCACCTAACATCTCCAGTGTTAGACAAATTTTTATAATTTTCAAGATTTTTAGATTCCCCTCCTTTGTTCTTCGTTCCTCGAGCATCTTTTGTCGTTTCTCAATATGTACAGTGCTTGAGACCTTGAATCTGACATGTAGCAGTTCACCATCCTACATTGATGATCTTGAAGCTCTTTTTTTAGCTTCTAAAAAAGTAGAATAGACCCACCAAAGAAATATCGATCTTTTGATGATTCTGACTAGACTAGCTTGATCGAAAAGTATGTTCAACCAATCAAAATCAGTTTGAGCCCTATAAACATAAATTCTCTTTTTAAAAAATTTCTATTTTTAGTAAGTTATGCTAGTATCCATTTGAGAAGAAACCTAGAAAAACATAGAAAAAGTCTATTTTTAGAAAATTTCCTAAAAAGTAGGGCCGAAAAATTGAGATCTGGGTTTTGTAGAAAAGTTCACTCTGAAGAGACCCAATCGTTAGATTTTGAAAATTTTGAGTTTTTGACCATCATGTGTGACATTAAAATTTCCATTTTTTGACCTTTTTGATAATTTTTACAAGAATTTGACCATTTTTACAAAATACCTTAATGAAGCAAAAAATTTAATTTTGGGTACAAAATTTGGCTATTTCTAGAGACCATATCAGGTACTTAAGGCATAGGAGAACTAGGAATCTCTTGAATTTTAAGCATTAACTAGTGTCTTATCAGTTGGGCATCAGAGTCAGGATCATCTCATAATCACCTATCACAAGACTTTTTCCCTAAATCACCTAGGACAAGACTACCTAAAATCACCTATAAGTTGGAACTCCCCTAAAATCACCTAAAGAAAGATTCCTAATCACCTAGAACATGACAAAACTTCACGGAAAGGGGAAAAAAATCACGAATTAATGAACACATTATGGAAAGGAGAAACACATCATGAAAATAGAAAGAAAATTATTTACAGAAAATTACTCCACCCTCAAAGGGATGAAGTGCTTCAGATATTTCCTATCGTATGGAAATGAGAATAGCCTTCCATCCAAGTATTCGTCCTTGCTAACTCATGGATATTGAATGGCCCCAGCCACAAGGAGTCAAATTTTTCATGCATTCCCCTGGGCTCATGTCTCTTGTCCCATAACATGACTTGATCTCTGACCTCAAAATGTCGCTGGTGAGCTTTCTTATCAAAAATATTCTTCACTCACTCCTAATGCTAAGTGATTCTATCAACAACCTCCACCTTTTCTCCTTGTATCTTTTTTAGGTACAGGATATGCTTTTCGATTAGATCTGTGTACTTCCCATTTTCTACTGTGGATGCCAGCTGCAAAGCAAACAACTCTGGTGTGATAGGTAACATAGCCTCCATACCATACATGATGATGAAGGGTGAAGTACTAATGGATATCTTGGGAGAAATTATGTCATCCTAGAGAGTGTCGTAGATTTTCTTATGCCAAGTTCATTGATTGGAATCAAATAACTTGTGTATGATTGTGATAATGTTCTTATTTGATGACTCAACTTGTCCATTACTTGAAGGGTAATAATCTGATGAATGTGATAAAGTAATGTCACGATCAAAACAAAACTATAGTAGCTCCTTACATGAGAAACATGTTGCATTATCAATCACAATTTTGCACGAAACCCCAAAGCATAAAATAAAATTCTCTTTCAAAAATTCACACAAGACTTCTGAGGTAACCTGAATGGTTGGAACAACCTCAACCCATTTAGTGAAATAGTGTGTGGTTGTAAGGACATAAATATGCTTCTTACTGGAATGTGGGTTGATAGGACCTACAAAAGCTAAACCCTATTGCTGAAATGGAGCATCTATAACAATTGTCTTGAGTGGAATGGCTGCCAACTTAAGCTTGCCAACAAATTGTTGGCACATCTGACATCTGTGCACCCATTCATACACATCGCAAAACATAGTTGGCCAAAAAAATTGTGCTCGCAGGATTTTGAATGTTGTAACCCTCGATGAAAAGTTTCCACTACATGCTTCAATGTAAAAATCTTCCAAAAAATGTTGTTGTTGGTCCTTGCTAGCACATAACAAAAATGTTCCATCTAGCCCTTTCTTGTACAAAACATCATTCCAAAGCATAAATTTTTGTGCTTTCAACTTTAGTGTTCTCTTCTATTGTTTTCCCATGTGGGCTGGACATTCACCATAAGTTAGGTAGTACCATATCTCAGCATACCATCTATCTACAAAATCAATAAGTAGGACCATAGGAAGATCCTCTTTAACTTCAATTTCAGTTTCAGGTTCACCCTCAACCTGACGCTTCTTATCACCATACTCTCCTATCAACTAACAAAGACCTCTCTCAAGGTCAAGTTTAGTGAGATTTATCTCCAATTCATACTCTTGAACTCTTGTAACCTAATTTCTTCTCTTTGTGCCCATCTCCTATTGAGTTAACACACTTTTAACCATTGGATAGGTGAAATACACTATCATGTGAGAATTTAAGATATAAAATCTGAAATTCTTTATGGCTCTGACCACTACATATGCATTCTTTTGAATCTCAGACTACAGTGACTCACTGTCCTTGAAACTACTGCTCATGAAAGTAATTGGAGACTCAGTTTCTTGATTTAACTCCAGTTTTAGTATGGAAAAAATAGTGTGTTTTGACGCATAACAATAAAGGATAAAACCATTATCAAAGTCGAGATGAACCAAAACTGGTGCTCGACTGATAGCTTCTTTTATTACAACAAATGCCTTCTTTCCTTCCTCTGTCCACTTAAAAATAGACTTCTTGTTCATCATAGCAGATATATCTTTTGTCAGCTCTAAGAAGTTTGACAAAAACCTTCATATGAAATTTACCTTACCAAAGAAGGAGTGTACCCTAGTTCTACTTGTTGGAAGAGACAAATTTTTGATGGAATCAACTTGACTAGGGTCAATTTGAGCTCCTTCCTTGGATACGATGTAGCTAAGTAGATTTCCTTCCGTCATCACAAAGATGGAATTCTTAGGATTCAATGAAATTTTTTGGTACCTACATCTCTCAAACACTTTCCCTATGTGTGAAAAATGATCTTTTCATATCTTCAAGAAAATAGTGAGGTCATCAAGATAGACAATAATTACTTTGTTCCTCAAATATCCAAATTCCAAATCCATGGCTCTCTGAAATGTAGCACCGACATTAATAAGGCAAAGGGCATCCTTTCATAGGAAAATGTACCCCATGGGGTAGTGAATGTTGTTTTGAACTGATCTTCTTCAGCCACTGCAATCTGATTGTATCCAAAAAAATCATCTAGTAAAAACATCTTTGAATTGGTAACCATTTGAAAGGTATGCTCCATGATTGGCAAGGGATAATTATCCTTGAGGGAGGATTGATTTAAGTTCCTGAAATCCACAAAAATTCGGATCTCTCCATTTTTCTTATGTATAGGAACTATGTTCAACACCTAGGTGGAATGATGAATTGGAAAAATGATTTTAGTATCCAACATCTTCTGAATTTTCACATAGATGGTATCTTGAATTCGTGGATTGTAGTGTGTTTGTTTCTACCTGAAAAGCTTAGCTTTAGGTTTAAGAGGAATCAAATGAGACAATTCTCTTGGTGTGAAAAATTTCAAGTCTTTGTAGGACTAGGCAAAAACATCTCGGTATTGTTTGAACAAAGAGATAAAGCTCTCACTCTCCTCTACAGTACAACATTTTCCCAAAATAACACGCTGAGGCTTGTCTTTAGTACCGATACTTACTTGATAGTGCTCAACAAAAGTCTTATCTCTTGATTTCTTCTGATCTTGAATGTATCTATCATGCTTGTCAAATATATTCTCCAAGGAAACTAGGCCATTGGGAATCTTATTACCCTTCAACTAGATAATACTAGAATTTGTTTCTTCTAATTTTTCTACATCTTCTACAACTTTTGTCACATCGAAAACCTATGTTACTGATTCTATGAAAGGAAACAAACTAACCTCAAAGAATATTCCTTTAAAATTATCTCCCATGACAAGAAAATATTTAATGTGGTTGTCTTCATCGAAGAGTTTCTAGTTATCACAGTTGTTGAGGATAGCTGGCTTGTATATAAGTTCAATAGCAAATGCATTCTGACAAAAATTAGAATGTGGCATGAAAAGAGAAGTTGATACCGCAAGGGCATATGCTCTGCTATTGTCTAAACAAGGTATGAATTTGATGTCAAATTCTTCTAACCGTTCAATTTCATTCCATACCCTATTTCTGTAATGTTGAAGGTGATTTGATCTTACTCAGAATTGATCTCTTACCTTCTTTACGAGTAGGATCTGCATGACCTTCAACTCTGAGTTGTTTGATACTCATATGCTTTGCATTCCTGAGACCCAATAAAAGTGCCTCATATTCCATCATATTATTTATGCACTTGAATTGCAAGTGGTATGCAAACAGATACAAATGACCTCTAGGAGAGATTATTACAACTCCCACTCCTAAGTCGGTAGTGGAACAACTCCCATCAAACTGCATAGTCCAAAAATTTGGATCATCTATTGATTTATCTATAGAACAAAAAACCTCTTGAATTTATTAATTAATCTTTGAAACTATAGTATAACTAACAAGCCTCATTTCTTGATATAGAATTTGGGCTTGAGGATCTTGGGACTTCACCACTGTGAATCGAGACTTGTCCTTTGGATCCAGTTTGAAACTACCCTTCTTTAATGGAATAGTCATAGAAGACCAATCAAGTTGTATCTCTCCTTTGAGCTCTTTGCAGAAGCTTCTACTCAATAACATCCCATAGCTAGCTAGAATGTCAGCTACTAAGATGGCCATCATTATATTTTTCTTTGGGAAAGACACCAACCTCACTTGAGCATCCTTTAATTGACTGACCAACATCATTGACTTAGGTTCAAGTGAATAAGACTTATCTTTTGTCTTAGTGCACGAGAGTCCTAAAGAATTGATATCTTCTAGAGGCATGACGTTATCTGAGGCTCTTAAATCAATGATAAAATTGCTCAGTTTGAATTCTCCTATTTATAAAGTGTTAGGAAACTTGCATCCATCAAATGACAATTTCCACATAACCCAGTATAGAGATCTATGCAAATAAGTGATAAAAATCCACATGCAAGAGAATAGACAACATACCCATCAAACAAGACACAAGATATACTCTGGGAAAACCCTCAAGAGGAGAAAACCCAGCCTCCAAAAGCATCCACACTCCATGTATTATTCAGCACTGAAAACCCATTACAATACATCTTCAGAGACTCCATGAACACTTCTAAAGCAACAAGCTATCCATGCATTGCATGTGACCAAGCATGAATCCAAACATCCCATGCCATGCTTCAAACCCTCACACATGCACAAGCTCAACCACTTGCAACAAAACTCTCCAACCCTAAACAACTACCCTTGTGGTTGCTTTTATAGAAGCAAGCTCCCACAAAACCACCAAGTGGTATTACATAAACCATGTGCCCAAAACCATGAACTTACAAAATCATGTGACCCCACATTTAATATTGGGTACTTTATTATATTTTATTTTTCCCCAATATTAAATAATTACATTTTACAATTAAGTCCCAATGTCACATACAACATAAAGTGGCCCCAAAATTATAAGTCCTAGTGATGCACGTCCATCTAGGTACCCCTAGGTGCACCACACACATAATAATAAATTAATCATTATAAGCATTATGCAAGGTGTACAACACCTAATTCTAACATAAAGATATATAAAAGGGTTTAGGCTTGTCTTTTGCAGACATAGAAGATTTGAGCAATGTAGGCTGAATAACAACATATTTGTTTACAAAATTAAGAATCCGATCCTACTGTTCCACATGGTCTTGGAGATATTACAACCAAGAAATACATGCCTTTGTCTTCATTAGGGAGTCTACAATGCCAAAATTTGCTGAAGACGTGTCTTGAGCAACTACTTTAACGTTCTCATGAGAAAGCTTAGGATTAGAAGCAAAAGCCACTTCTTTACCTTTTTCTTTTGATTTTAGTATCTCTTCTTCTTCAATTTGTGCTTTCAGATGTTGAGCTTGTGTAAACACAGGAATTGAAAACTTCTCTTGATTCACTGCAAGAGAGTACTATCAAGGATATTTTTCTTCTTCTTCAATAACGGGTTCACTTTCAAATTATCCTATAGTAGAGTCACCATCAAAGTTGTCCATCTATGGTAAGACAACATGTTTGAACTTGGTGTAAATACAAAAATTAAACTGGGTGCAACTTCAGTAAATCCCATGATCTGATTCATTCTTAAGTTCTCAAGACATGTAGAGCCGGTGTGTGCATTAGTCTCATGAAAAGAACAAAATATTGCATTTTGTGTAGTTTCATCTGTTTGTTTCAATGGAGCTAGCAACCATTACCTATAATTGTTATAAGGTTGAAGATAATTTCTTCTAAGTTGATAGGTTGTTGAGGTTGATATGGTGGTGATGGCGGTGCATGCAATGTAGGCAGTGTAGGTTGAGTAGGCAACTGCCTCTTGAGGATAGTCACCTCATTAGCTACCTTCTGTAGCAGTGGGTCTGCAAAACTCTAAACCAAAGGCTTGATAGAATCTGTCTTCATCTTGCCATAATTAATCATGTTATCCTCAATATCGATGGCACTTTGTTGTGCATTGTCTAAATCTACTTCATTACTCAATCTTAAGAAGAAGGCTATCTCAGATGGAAGAGCATTTATGAAACTACTCAACAAAATATTTGGTGACAGATTGAGTGTATGAGAAATATGTGTGACCAAGTGGTTAAACCTTTCCATGAATTCCCTCATAGGTTCATTAACCTCCATTTTTTAATTTGAAATTTGAGCAAACAACCGATGACTATCTTCAACGGGCTTGAATCTTGCCAAAAAATTCTTGCTCATAGTTGCCTAGTTTGTAATGATGCTTGGATCCAAGTGATTGAACCATTCAACAACATTTCCCACAAGAGTCTCAACAAAGAGATGCACAACAATGTCTTCATGTTCCATGTGCAAGATGGTGTAAGCCATTGTGAAGGCAAAAATATGTTCATCCAGGTTTTAAGTGTCATCGCCATGAAACCATGAAACGTGTTTCCTTGACCCTTTAGATAATTCATGATTTCCTTGTAAGGACAAAGGTCCAATGTTATCACCCCAAGTCAATGGGGGTGGACATCTCCGATTGCGGTTATTAACATCATTGTTGTTATCACCCATTGCTTCTGGTTGGATCATAGGTTCTTCTTGCTTAACTTCAGGTACTTATTGCTTGGCTTCAGGAACTACATTGGATGGATCTCCAACTTATGTAGGAAAAGTTTGTGGAAGGAAAGGATTTGTATCAATGTCACTCCTCCTTCTGGTATAAACCTTATAAGCTAGGATTTTCTAATTCAACGCAGGAGGTGGTAATATTGGCCTTCCGACTACAATGTTAGCTTTCCTTTCTTCTTCATCCAAAATGGTAGTTGCATTTCTCCACGGAGTAGGAGTTTCCTTCTTCTAGAATATGAAACTCCTCAAGCTACAAATGATATTTGTTTGTTCTCCTTCAATTAGCATGAAATTTGGTTAAATAATAGCAAGAGTAAGATCTGGTTGTTGAATAGGAGCAGTAGGACGTTAGATGGTCATTCCCATGACATAAAGCATAATATTTCTTAAATTTTTATGCCTTGTGCCCCACAGTTGACACCAAATAACTGCTGGCGTTTCAATTCACACCTCTGGAATACGAATTAGAAATGGACAACTATGCACAAATAAATTTCTCTTCAAATTAGGAAGGGAAGCTCCCTCTTCACTGATGATGCTTAAAAAAAGTAAACTAAACTTTTACCAATATTTTTGTTCTTAGTTAAGAGCACAAGGTCATAAAACTCTACGTCATAGCTGAGGTTTTTCCTTTTTCCAAAACTCCAGCTACAACTAGGCCTACTCTAATGACGCTTCTAGAAACTAAAGTAAACTCTAAGCTTGAGAGTTAGAAGTAAATGAGGAATGATTCAATACAAAAACTCACATAGACTCTCTTCTAGCACACACTCGAAAACTCCTTGTAATTTTAGATGCAAGCTAAAATAAAGATTATATGAGAAAAACACATAAAACAAAACTTGAGACAATAGATCAAAGCCAAGTAAGCATAAGATTTCCTTTCTCAAAATTTTGATAACGATTACACTTCTGGGACACCAAGCTTGTAGTAATAATAGGCTTATAGTTTAGCGATCAAACCAGAATACACTTGACACAAATTACACATGAAATGAACAATAAATTATAACAAAAGGTAGGAATGCAAGCTTTCTCTTATACTAAGCGAACATACACTGAATAACAACTTGCAGGAAAAAGTAGGATCAATTTTTTTTATCACAATAACGGTTAAAGATAAATGGGAAAGGATGCCCTTATTTATACACAAGCGAGGAGTAGGGAACCTTAAAATCTCATTGATTTTACAACAAGACTTTCCAAGTCACAAGATTTATTTCTAAAACTAAAACAAGACAACAAATTAACAACCCGCTGAAAGCAAAAAGCAAGGAAAGTTCCAACTATTACAACTTGATTCTTCCTCTTTCTCAAAGATTAGATAAGTGTGAGATAAGAATAGAAAGAAAACTTAGAAAAGACATCGATTTAACTGATGCTTTAAATCTATCTTTGGAAATATTTTTTGTCTTGAAAAACTAACTCACCCATGGGTATTTTGGGAAATCATATCTACCAGAAAGCTGGTAACTACCTCTTTGTCAGGAGCATTGATACTATCTAGAGTAATATTCTACTTTTCTAGGATTTCCTCACCTTCTGCAATCAAACATACAAAATCTTTGACCTCTTTAGCTATTTTATGGAATCTTGTTGACATCATGGTAATTTGATTCATCTTTATGGTAACAAGATCACAACTAAAAATGCTACAAATAAGATTTTGGAACGTTGCTTGCACTTCATCAAGTTCAAAGAAAGAACCATCATCATGATGATACCAACATGAGATCTATGAAACAAAATTTCTTATGAATCTAAGGACATAAACAATGTTCTGTCTATATTCATCTTGTTCTTATGATATTCTCTTATAGATTTTCACCTTGAAGAGGTGTTGTTCTCTCGAAGAAAAAATCTTTCTCTTATGTTATTTTACAAAAATTGAATTATATAGCCATCCTTAAATTTGAAATGATAATTTAATGCATCAGTTTCACCTCGGCCAAACCCCTGAATCCCTTGGCACAAATCATGGGCATTATACCTCAACTATTACATCTTTGTAAGTACAAATCTAACCCTAATGATGAACTCCTCTATCCAATATCGCACATGCTTCCCATATATAACCAATTGAATTAACTAGTGTTGATCAGTCAATGACTCTAGAATCTGTGGAAGCAATAGAGTGGCATGTGAAGTGTCATGAAGTAGATTAGAAATATATTGCCACAATTGCTGAATTTCAGCCTTGAGGGTTGTCTTATCTTCTCCATCCTTTAGCACTCTCTCCTTTGGATTTCTTGTTACAAACTCAAAGAGATTCACATCGATATGCCAAGTGCTTCTACCGAGATTGCGTTTGACAACCGTGAAGTAATCAATCTCAACCTCATCAATATTCTTATCCTTTGGAGGCGTAGCAATCTTAAAGATAATTTCACCATTTGAATTCTTCTCTATTTTAACCTGCTTCTTAGGTTTCTTCACTAGTGTGTCTTGGTAGATGTTTTCAAGCTTTGCAAAGTTTAATTGGTATGAGGGATTCCTCCTTTTCCTTCCCAAGATGTTCTTAAGCCAGGACAAGGTATCTTTACTAACTTCTCTAGGAGGCTTGGATTTAGCTTCATCAACCTCTTCAACCTCTGAATCAATATGGATGAGAGAATACTTTGGCGATGGTGGAGAATCAAGAGATGAAGGCTCTACTTCTACTTGTGGTGCTGGCTCTTTTGGAACTTTTGATATGGTTGTCGGTTGTTCCTGTTAAATCTAAATGGGAGACTCCATCCTTTTCTTTGAACTCTTCGACATTATGCTACCCTTCATTCCTTCTAGAGGATTGCTCATAGCCTTCATCCTTGGTTTTGGTTTGGAAGAAAAAGGTAGGGATGCCTCCACTACTAGAGGATTTGCTAGAATAGTTTCCTTTTGTGTCCTCTTACTACTTAGGAAAATCCTACTATTGTTGACAACCCAAATTGTCCTATCCTCAATTGAGGTGCTCTCTTTTATGGACCAATTGACTTGAGAAAGTGGTTGTTGCTCAATTTGATCTCTGGAATACATAGGAATTAGTACTTCTCCATCATCATCAAACAATCCTTCTACATCCTCTGACAATAAATCAGCCATCTATTGGAGGGTAAATCTACTGTAACTATGCTTGCACACTTTGAAATCATCCTCGCAATTACCCCCAAAAATCTTCAACTATGTGCACATGTGCTTGATTCTAACCAATACAGGATGCAAATAAACCACAAGGATTGTATGATCGCCTCTCGTTGAACAACTTGAGGCTAAACTTTGACAAATAATGGCTCATCATTTGGCATCAACTAATGATCTACATCTGTAGATGCCCATCTCAACTAGAAAACTAAAAGTAGCCTTCTTTCAGTTCCACAAGAATGTGTGAACTTCATACACTTATCTCATAAAATCCATGAACACCACCTCATATGTGGGATACCTTGGTAGAATTATTGGACTACTTGAGAAGCCATACACCCTGATATAGGAGAATGTGGGAAACTGGATAAACCAATTAGCCCACTACACCATTGTTGATCTAGCATCTAATGAAATATGTACATCCAACTCATTGTCTAAGTCTCTCACCATATGAATCAAGAATGCATCATTCACTCGCATGTAATGATGTGTTGACTCTGAAAACTCCAGTTGTGGGAAATGATGATATACATGTTGAACACTCGGAGTTTCGATGACATTCAAACCTCTAAACTTGCCTTGAAAGGCCATTAGATATATGAGTTATGAAATCATGTGAAACTCATGGATTTTGAAATTTTTTTCATCTGATGGTGGAGACTATCATTGACTAAAGTCGGCCATTCATAGATTTATATCTTATCAATGATATGAGAGATGATGTAAAACATCCAAGGCTGGAATTTATTGGCCTCTGATTGACCTATGAAATGGTTGAGTAGAGTAATCATGATTGCAAACTACTCCTTGAATTCACCACGTCCAACGTTCTTTGGAAAAGTATTGTGCTTATCCTTCAACCACTTTTGTGTAATTCTCTTTTGGTATTTATCCTTTTACATGTACCATACCTTTTCAAACTCTTCAATGGAGATGACCAAGTTTTTTGGCCAAGGTGGTATTAAAAATAATTTCTCAACATCATCCGGCCTAAGGCTGCAAAAAATACACCCATCTATTGCTTAGATTTCTCATGTTGTAGGATTGTAATGCTTGATACAAGAAATTAAAAATTCAAGGCTCTGCACCGAGACGGGGAGTGAAGCTGCTGCAAGCAACCCGGAATGACCAAGATGACTGGCTGCAACATTTCCTACATCTTTCAAAGCACGCAAATCAAACACTGGTTTCACATGATGTAAACCAATTTCAAATGTTTTCAGATAATTGTGATACAACATTGGCTTGGTTTTGAATTCCATGGGAGAGTACTACATGCTAAAAACTCAAATTTTGATTGTAAACTCGACTATGTTCAAATTTTTTTTGTACAAATTATTGAAAATAAAATGTTGATTTTCTTTGAAAAGTTATTTCTCGAAAAAGAGTTGAGACCTGGGTTTTGTAGAGAATCACATTCCAAAGAGACCCAGTTGATCAGATTTTGAAAAAGTTGAGGGTTTCTCGAAAAAGCACGAAAAAGAAGATTCTTGAAAATATAAAATTTTCCAATCTTGAAGAGGATTAAAAACCAAGCAAACCCAAATCAATGAAAATTGAAAAAGATGACCCCCTTTTTCTGAAAAGTGATGCCTTAAAAATTTAAAGCATGAAAAAGCGAGCCTCTGTGCAACTTGAACTCGAAACCACGAAGAACTTGGAAAAAACACCTCATTTTGGCTTCCAAATCTTGATGTGAAGAAAATTATTTGTTTCCTCCTCTAGATGCCAACTTGAAAAATATGTGAATAATGGATGCAAAAGCCTTCCTAAATAGATGTTAAGGATGGAAAAAATTCTTTATTCTCCAAGCTTTAAAACTGTGAACTCAATCCAGAAGCGAGTACATCGAATGTAGACACTATTTTGGATGATGAATGATGAAAATTGGAAAAATTATAAGGCATTGATTCTTCGGTGCCCCTGGCTAACTAGGGTGCCTAAGCATCCCAGACTTAGTCATTTTCTTGAAATTTTCCAATTTTCCTTGATAAAATGCATCCCTTTGATCTTCAATTTTGGACGTCTGATGAATCTTGTGAACTGACTGATGGACTCGTTGTAAAGCTTGATCAAATTTGAGAAGAATATTTTGGAGTTTTCTTCTTCTAAAAACACCTTTTAATCTCTCAAAATATTGGGCACCCTTGGCTAGCTGGGGCACCCAACTCCTCTAGAGTTAACCATTTTTTTGTGAGTTTCAACTTTCAAGTTTGAACTTTTTCATTTTTCACATGTTTTATTCTCAGTTTGATCTAAAATTTCCAACAATAGATGAATTTGATGGTCTAGTTGAGATATCCACTAGAAAGCTTGAAGAATTCTGAAAAAGATGATTGATATTGTAAATCCTAAAAGCTGAATTAAGCCTCCAAAAACCCTAGGGTCCCTTGGCTAGCTGGGGCACCCAAGAATCCCAAAGTTAGAATATTTTTTAGGTTTTTCATGATTTTCATTTTGTTCCTTTGATGCAACCTCTTTGTTCAATCCAAGATTTCATCCATTTGGTTGATCCAATCACCCGATTGATGGATTCACTACAGAACCAAAAGAATTTTGAGAAAGATATCTTGGAGTTCACAAACCCTAACCCCAGCTTTTGACTGCCTTAAATGTTGGGCACCCTAGGCTAGCTGGGGCACCTTTATTTTCCAGAGCTAGTTTTCTATTTGAGTTTTTCAACTTTTAGTTTGCCTTGTGTTTACCGCTCTGTGCTCGCTATTGCTGCATTCACCTTTGACCATGCATTGAATGTCAAAGACTGAAAATATTTTAAGGCATGAACAACTAGGTTCCTTGATTGGACAGGGGTGCATAGCATCTCCAGTGTTAGATAAATTTTTACAATTTTTAAGATTTTCAAATTCCCCTCCTTTGTTCTTTGTTCCTTGAGCATCTTTTGATGTTTCTCGATCTATAAATTATTTGAGACCTTCAATTTGAAATCTAGCAATCGACCATCCTCCATTGACGACCTCAGAGCTCTTATTTTAGGTTTAAAAAGAAAAAAAAACCCACCAGAGAAATACTGATATTTTGACAATTTTGACTAGACCAACCTGATCAGGAAGTATGTTCAACTAGTCAAAATCAGTTTGAGCCCTGGAAATAGAAATTCTATTTTTAGAAATTTTTGCTAGTATCCTTTTGAGAAAAAAACCCAAGAAAAGAAGAGGAAAAGTCTATTTTTAGAAAATTAGAAAATTTTCTAAAAAGTAGAGCCAAAAAATTGAGATATGGGTTTTGTAGACAAGTTCACTCTGAAGAGACCTAGATTGTTAGATTTTAAAAATTTTGAGTTCTTGACCATCATGTGTGACATGCAAATTTCCATTTTTTGTCCTTTTTGACAATTTTTACAAGACTTTGACCATTTTTACAAAATGCCTTAATGAAGCAAAAAAAATGATTTTGGGTACAACAAGGTCACTATGGATTAGCTACAACTTATGATTTTTCCTCCATGCTTGAATTTATGAAAAGGTCTCCTTATGCATCTTACCACTCATGCATCATGTGCATACAATTTTAGATGGAACAATGCTAGTCAATCCTTCTGCCATATTAGATATTTGCATCAAGACAATATTGTTAGTATGGATATAACCAAGTCTTTCATGCCAAACATTAAAATCAATGGTAGATAGTAAATAATATTCAAATTAAGAAAACTCATAAAATTTGAATAAATTATCATTGTCTAATTTAGAATTAGCAATAACTTTATGATTTTGTTTTGGATCAATCACATCACACATATCTTTGTAAAATTCTATTTTATAATATTGACAAATCTTAGAAACTGAAAGAAAATCACTTTAATTCAGTAACATACAAAACATCATGTAACTTATTGGTAGGTACATTCACATCTCCAATTTCTTCTACTTTACAACCACGATTATTGTTGGCAAGAGACACTGCTACTATCATTTGGTGTTGTCATTGATGATAACCCTAATCAATGATTAGATACACACATCATCATTCAATCATACCGGTAGATAGATTGAAGATAGTCAAGGAAGAACAGAGCATCCGATAGTTCAATATTCATCGATCCATATGAAGATTTTCTGTTATTTTTTTATGTTGCACATCTCAGGAAATATTTTTTGGTATATTATCTCTATTACTATTGAAGCACAATGGCTCGTATCGATCCTTGTGCGAGTTTGGAGATCCGGTTGAGTAATTTTCTATTTATCAGTGCATGGAAGCCGTCTTCATGGATATACCGTGTCATAGATGTTTGGGAAGTAATTATTCAAGTATTTTTGTGTTCGAGCATCCTTGTTTGGGTCCTAGCCAAGTTGTGGCCGACTGTTGTGGATACACATTACATATTACTCATGATTTGAGCTAACAGTTATAATTTATTTTGTGTTGTATTAATGTCGACCTATTGTGATTAAATTCCTGATCATGGATACATATAAGTATTTGATCATATCATTTTGATAGATCAAGAAGGTGCGTTGATGCAAATTGCAAATAATAGCAAAGCAGAAAAGCGATAATGCATAGTTTCACTTGTGCATATAGAATCTGTGTTGTGAGTGTAAGCAAAAAAGATTAGAAGTGCAGAATCAGTTTGTCAGATAGAAGATCATGTATTGAGCCTAACCTAAACTATAATCAAGCATATGTAGATGGTACTAATTCAGTTCAAATTTCTTAGATGGTTTTAATTTGAACATTTTGTAAGGCAGTGAGCCTTCCCTCTTAAGTAGTGAGCTTTAGGTAGTGTGCCTAAATGCAAGTGAATTCCCCGTATTGTAAACTTCATTTGAGTATACTTAGATCATAATTGTGGATTGGCCATCCACTGTGGTTTTTCCCCTAACAAGGTTTCCACATAAAAATACTTGTGTTATGGTGTTGTGTTTATTTGCTTCATGTTTATGCATTATGGTTGAATGCTAGTAATGCTTTGAAGATAAAGGTTAATAAAGTTTATTTTTGCACAATAATGATTCACCCCCCTCTTAGTGTATCTTGTTTCCAACAATTGGCATCAAAGCTAGTTCCTCTGAAGAAGTCTGACAACTTGGGGAGATCTTGGAAAGTGTCTCAATGGATTCAAACAGTCTTCAACAATAGCTTTTGGTGGCCCTATATGATCTTGATCAGTCAAAGGCTGAAGTTCAGAAATTACAAGCAAACCTCATGGATGCTGAGAAATTCATTGAGTCTTTGAAATAAACAATCAATAAGTCCAGAGAGAAGAGAAAGGAACTCTTTGATTAGATTAAGTAGAATGACAGTAAGAGCATTGAAGATGAACAAGTCAGTCAAGCCTTGAAGGAAAAGATAGAAGAATGTGAAAAGATTACCAAATAAAATGTTGTCCTAAAGCATGAGATGAAATCTATCATGATGAGAATGACCAAGGAGGTTGAAGATATAAAGAAGAATGAAGAGAACCTAAAACAGTCCTTGAAAGAAAAATTTGAAGTATGTAACCAATTAGACAATGAACTGGAACAATCTAAAAACAATGGGGAAGTTCTTGAAAAGCAGATTGATGATCTCAAAAATGAACTTATTGTTGAAAATGAGTATAAGGAGAAGTTCAAAGTTAGCTCAACCAAGCTTGATGAATTGATTAAAGGTAAAAGAATTGATGCTGACAAGAGAGGTCTTGGATATGAGGAAGAAGAAAGTTCAAAATATGGACAAAGGAATTCTGGACAAGGAAGATTCACGCAAGGAAATCAAATGAACAAATTTGGAAGGTATCCGGTAAGGCAACCTGATGCTCAGAGATTTAATGGATACTATTTCAATTGCAATAAATTTGGACACATGGCTACTCAATGCAGAAGTAGAATGAAATCAAATGGTCCATCATTCTTTGGTCAATGCTTTATTTGTCATAAGTTTGGTTATAAGTCAAATGAATGCAGAAATGTGATGAATTCTTTTTAGAGAAATATCAGATGCTATACATGAAATAGATTTGGCCATATTGCTAACCAGTTTAGATCAAGAGAAAATTAGTGGAACAACTGGTCTGGATAGAGAAATGTTGTGTGCTACAACTGCAACAAATTTGGTCACATTGCAACATTCTGTGAGAACATAAAAGGTCTAGTAAATCAAAAGAAAAACATGCAGAAGGATATCAAGGGAAAAGCAAAAGTCACTACATATGTGATCAGGAAGAAGATGTAGAATAAATGGGTGAAGAAAAATCCCTCTAGTGAATAAAATGTGCCAGCACTAGAATATGCTTCTGGTAATTCCTTCGGGAATTAGTTTCAAGCCTTTGGCCTAGGGGGAGCTATCAATAAAATCTTGTAACCCCCTAACTGGTAAGTAACACCAGATGTGGATATGTATAGGAGGTGCATAAATGCTCTATAGATGATGTTGAACTCATTGGAGAAAGAGGTATGCAGTATTGGAGGTCTGCAGAAGATTTATCCGTCACAATGCATAGAAATAGGGTAACCGGATGAGTTAGGGTAAAATGAATTTATTGCGAAAAAAAGGGTAAGGTATGCAAGTGATAAAAAGCCACTTCTATCCTTCATTTGTCACTTTGCAATTTGAATAAAATAAGTTTGGTGAGCTCCAAGGTGAAATATGGCAAATTAAGGTGAGATTCAAGTGTGAAAGTGATTCGGCAATCATATTCTGATTCGACGAAAAGGTATTTATCATAAAAACTTGTGAATTTTTAATTTGGTCAAAATGAATACTCCTTTGGTAGTTGAAGTCAAGGACAAACCTTGTCCCAAATTCAAGTGGCATCCCTACAAATCTCTTGAGACAGACCCATTAGGATCATTTTCGTCTGTGCCATACATAGTTTTACATACTAAAGATAGATAGGGCATATATACACATGAAAATTGAAGAGTTAGGAAGCTCTCAGCTACTGAACTTGTATAACAATCATATAATTGGAGAAGACTTCTATGTCAAACTAGAATACAAAACCCTAGAAGAGAAGACATTCACTCAGATTGTGAAATTTCTCGTCTTTGAAGAGAATGAATGGGTCCGGTATATCTTAAGTCGAGTTCATGCAGAATTCATGTGGTTGAAAATACCTTTCAAGATAACAAAAGAGGCTATAAGTGTTGTTACAGGCTTAAGTTCCTTTGGTGGATTACCTATTCATAAATCGATGAAGAATCAAACGGTCACTGATGCAACCGATTCTAGATATGATAGAAGGGCAATGACAATTGATGGCATTATTGATGTAGATGTCAATTTTGAATCTATGGTTATTGGGTACAAGATTTATCACTCTAGTCAAGACAATTCTATGTTCGATACAACCATTTATGCAACCTACCAAATGGTGAAGGAAAATGCAAACTATGATCTATGTGAATCGCTAAGGAGTCAGCTGATGGAGAATCTTGGGAAGATCAAGAAATATAAGAAAAAATATTTTAAATATGGTAACTTTCTATTATGCTTATTTTTCTACTTCATGAATGAAGTTCCAGGATTCAAAAATATTCATTGACAAAAAGATAAACCGATAGCCGCTTAGATTAGAGATCTATTTCATAGATTTGCAGACACTAAGACGAAGAATGCAGCTATCTAGGGATACATCAAAAGTTTTCAAAATATGATGCAGGCCAGAGAAAGAATTACTACTTCTATTGTGGAGAAGTATAAGGATACAATTTGTTTCATGGTAGATAATGATCAATGCATGATGGAAGTTGTTGATCCCATAATAGTCTGGATCATTCCTATGGGGTATGAAGTTGAAGAGAACATTCTAGATATGTATACACAACACTTACTGAGTAAACCTCTGGATCCGTTAGAAGAGAGGTTCGATACCTATGTATAAAAGGAAATACAACTGCACAATGAACTCAGGAAACCAGTGCTAACAAAAAGAGTTAGAAAGGAAGTTGAAATCCTTGAAAAAAGTATAGGCATACCCGCAGAGAAATTAAAAGAAGCTAGAAATAAAAGGGAAGAAGCCAAAGAAGCAAAAGAAGCAGCTAAGGAGGCAGCGAAAATTCAATCAGCTAGTCCAGTAGCACCCTCTGCAAAAACTAGGTCAACAAGGAGCTTTGCACCCCCATCCGCTCCTACAACAAAAAAAATTCTTGTGAAGACATCCGATAAGGATGGAAAAAGAAAGAAAGACAAAAGCAAGAGAGTCTTTATAACAGTCTTTGAAGATGAAGAGACACAATTAGATGAAGGAGTGAAATAAATAAAGCATTGAGGTACTAAAGCAGCCACAGTTTCCAAAGATAAGCCCTCTGGAGAAGAAAGAAAAAACTAACAAACCAAGTCTTCCAGTGGAAGAAGTTGAATAATATTTAGTTAATGATGGAAATATTAAACTGCTTTGCAAATGGTATGAAAATTTTGATGAAACTGGTCAAAGAATCCTTGAGGAGGAAACAATCAAGTATTTGAACATTTCCAATAAAGTTCTTATTGAAATAATGAATAGCTTACCCAAAAGCTTATACGAGACCTTGGAAATGAGGAGACTCAATGCTAGAATAGAAGAAGAACAAATGAGAGAAAGAATCCTAGCAGAATTTTGTCCAGTAATGTCAATGGAAGAGATGCAGACACTCCTGAATAAAGCCAAAAAGGAATTCAAGAGCAAGACAAGAGTGAATAAGCTCATGACCGGTATAACTGATGAAGTCATAAAAGAAACTAAGCAAATATTGAGAAAGATTCTGCTAAATGACATAATTGATGTTGTCATAGAAGAACTGAATGTTGAAGGTATTGCATCCGATCTCGTGAATAAAGAGGTAAATGATGATATGATTGAGGATACTCAGATCCCTCATGTTGAGGATAATATAGAAATGCCTATGGAAATTAAAGCCCCAGAAAATGTATCAGTTGAGAAAGTGGAGATCCCTAAAGATAAGTCAAAACCTGCAACTAAAGAAGCAATGGTTGAAGAGAAGAAAGTTGATGAGAAGGAAATTCTAGTAGAATCAAGAGACACTACAGAGGCAATGAAGAAATTTTTGGTAGAACAAAAAGAAAAGTTTGATCTTGAATTGATTAAGGGTCTGATCGACCTATCTACCTTGAGTCCAATTCAGAAAAATGAAGGTAGCTTCATTTGACCAAGAAAAGTCCAGAGAAGAACTGCTAAAGTCCCATATTGAGGACAATAAACTTCTAAATCTTGCATCTGGAGTCCTGGAAAAGATAATTCCCATTGATGTGAAAGATCTGACCAGTTCCTCTTCCAGTGAATTAAAGAAGCTTATCAACTTTGTTAGTACTCACTTTGAGTCACTTGAGAAATCAGCTATGGTTAAAGTACAAAAAGAATTTGATGTCAAAACGTTTAGTGGATTGAAAGAAATAATTGCTAAATACAAAAAATTTTTAGCCACATGTGTGAAGAATGTAAAAAATGATCTGTTTGAAGGTGGGAAGATTTACAAGTCTTGTTTGATCTTGTGAAAATTTACTGAGACAAATGAAAAGAAGGTTAAGGATCTAGAAAAACAACTAAGTACTATTTTTGAAACTTTTGATCCTTTAGCCGGTGGTGTTGGAAAGAAAGAAGGAAAAGTAATATCTCTACTTGACAAGATAAGGAATTTGAAGCATGAAAATGACAGACTTGTGGAGAGAGCATGTGAACTTAGAAGCCTAATTGGTCCAAGGATTGAGATATTGTCAAGTGCACTAAAGGAAGGTGAAGACACTATGGCAGTTGGTGATCCAAAAAACTTGTAGTCTGCAGAGACACAATCCTACCTAATCTGTGGTCACATAAAAATCTTGGAGAGTCTCAAAAGAGTCTGGGACACAAATTTAATCCAACTGAAGAAATATTTTACAGATGTTTTCTAGTTTATGTAAGTATGCAGTCTGATTATAACAATTTTGTTTGATCCATTTTTGGTATGTGGATCCCTGGCTTTGCCATTGATGTCGAAGGGGGAGAGTAGTTGAGTGAAAAATGTATAATAATCTAAGGGAGAGAATTGAATTTTTGGAATTTTGGAGATGGCAGTGCAATTCATCTTGGTACTAATCTGACACTTAGTCATTTTTCACTAAGTGTTGCCATCAATGCCAAAGGGGGAGATTGTTGGCAAGAGACACTACTACTATTATTTTCTATTGTCATTGATGGCAACCCTAATCAATGATCAGATACACACATCATCATTTGATCATACCGGCAGACAAATTAAAGATAATCAAGGAAGAATAGAGCATTTGGTAGTTCAGTGTTCATCGATCCATATGAAGATTTTTTGTTATTATTTTGTGTTGCGCATCTCAGGAAATGTTTTTTGGTATATTATTTTTGTTACTACTGAAGTGCAGTGGCTCGTATCGATCCTTGTGCGAGTTTGAAGATCCAATTGAGTATTTTTTTGTTTATCAGTGCATGGAAGCTGACTTCATGGATATAATGTGTTGTGGATGTGTGGGAAGTAATTATTCAAGTATTTTTGTGTTCGAGCATCCTTGTTTGGGTCCTAGCCAAGTTGTGGCCGACTGTTGTGGATACGCATTACATATTACTTATGATTTGAGCCGACAGTTGTTATTATTTTTGTGTTGTATTAATGCCGACCTATTGTGATTAAATTCCTGATCACAGATATATATAAGTGTTTGATCATATCGTTTTGATAGATCAGGAAGGTGTGTTGATGCGAATTGTAAATAATAGAAAATCAAAAAAGTGATAATGCACAGTTTCACTTGTGCATACAGAATCTGTGTTGTGAGTATAAGCAGAACATAGCAGAAGTGCAGAATCAGTCTATAGGACAAAAGATCAAGTATTGAACGTAATTGGAACTATAATCAAGCATATGTAGATGCTACTACTTCAATTCAAATCTCTCAGATGGTTTTAATCTAAACATTTTGTAAGGCAGTGAGCTCTAGGCAGTGTCCCTGAATGCAAGTGCATTCCCCATATTGTAAACTTCATTTGAGTATACTCAGATTATAATTGTGGATTAGCCATCGACTGCGGTTTTTCCCCTAATAGGGTTTCCACGTAAAAATCCTTAAGTTATGGTGTTGTGTTTATTTACTTCATGTTTATGCATTATGGTTGAATGTTACTAATGCTTTAAAGATAAAAGTTAATAAAGTTTATTTTTGCACAACACTGATTCACCCCCCCTCTTAGTGTAGCTTGTTTCCAACAATTATTAGCAAGTTGATGTGGAACATTAAACATATCAGGTTGTATTCAAATACTTCTTTATGATTAGTAACATTTTGAGGCTTGTATCTAAATCAACAACTCATTCAAGAAGCTATGAAGTATTATAACTAAAATTAAACGCTCTTCTAGATTGATTTTTATTATTGTTAAACCTATTATTATTAGTTTTATTGTGCTAATTATTTTTCCTCATTGAATTTTTTTTTAATACAAAAGGGGTGTCCCTGCAGCCCAGCCCAGCAGCCCAGTAGCCTGTATCTTGGGTACTTGGGGTGAGCTGGGGTGAGACTATTCCCCTGTGGGTGAGATCCGCCACCCGCAAGAAGTCCCACCTCTTAAACCTGGGAGCAGAGTTGAACTCGAGACCAATGAGGAGCAAACCCACTGCCCAAGCCAACTCTGCTACCCGTGCAGGCTTCATTGAATTTTTACTATTTTGTTTCTTAAAAATAAGTGTTAGACGAGTGACCATTGTTGGTGTGAATAAATGTCTTATACCTAGTTAATTCACTTACTAGGGAATTATGGGAAATATTCACATGTTATGTCAACTTAGGATTATAAGAATCCTTCTAAAAGTCTTAGTTGTCATTTTTAGATCTTATCTTATCCTAGGTTGTTATACGTTAGTTTTCATGTGATAAGATTAAGACACTTGTCATGATCTTGTCTAATCCTATGTCTCACCTCGCCTTTATAAGCAAGGCATCTCATGTACATTTGCTTATTCAATCTTGCATTGTTGAAACAAGTATTCTTGCCATTTTATCTCTTATGGAAGCTATTTTGGTCTAGAAACTATTCTTGTGGGTGTTGAGGAGTCACCATTAACTCATACATGGTATCAGAGAAATTTTCTATCTCTTTCATGGTATTAGAGCTCCAGTGTTGTAGATTCCTTCCCAAATTTGAGGGTTGTGTGTTGGCTTGAAGATTTTTTTGGGTGCATTTTGGGGTTTCAAGAATCTCATTATTGAATTCAAGGCATCAAAGAAATTCAGGTTTATCTTTCATTTCATCAAATTTGGTTATGTTTTTCCTAATCTATGAAGGTTTCAAATTGAGTGTTTCAACTACAAGATCTAGAGGTAGCTAAGATTTTGGGGCACTTTGAGCCCAAATCGAGCTCACTATTGCTATCAGAAGGCCCAAGAGACAAATTCTGATATAAAATTCAACTATAATTGGCCTCAAGTGTTTTTGACGCAATTTTTTTTGCTCGAATAGGTCATGCGACCCCCCAAGAAAGCAGTACACATTTTTAATTTTGTAGAAAAAATAAATAATTCTACGTATTTTATTTTATACTAGGCAAATATTTTTATTAAAAAATCGACAAAAACTTATATACTTTCAGACATTTTATATTGTGTTAGGAATTTTATAAACAAATAAAATTTCGAGTAGACACATTTATTATTTTGTAGATTCTTCTCGTACTGCAGATTCTATCAACGAATTTCATATTATAATTTATTTATTTATTGATGAATAAGTGTCTACATCTATATTAATATAAGATAAAAATACACATATTGACAAAAAAAGGTTTTGGTGGTAAAAAGGCACACCCCGAGAGTCACATGGGTAGAGCCCAAAAAGCATAAAGTCAGATGGGCCATGCCCAAAAAGTAGGAAATATTATAAAATAATACAAAAATTTGTTAGACAACCATGGTAGTGCCAACAGAGGGAGGTGGGTCCTTGTCATCTAGGTTACCCCATACAATAGCGAGATCCAAAGTGATGTCAGGAGGATCCCAACCATCATCACCCTTATCTTTATCTTCTCACTAAGGAGAGATTTCCAAATCCAAACATGGGAGCCATTTGGTAGTATTAGTTGACCAACCAGAAACACCACCAAAAGGCCACCTAGAAGGACCACTGCCACCTCTAGACACTCCTCTAGAAGGCCACCATAGATCAGCCCCAGGAGGAGGAGAGGGAAAATTCCTACAAGGATGCGAGCCACTATGAGGAGGAGCTTGAGAACAAGGTGAGTCTAAATATACCTAGAAAAACCACTCCTTCATTGGCCATGTGAAGGCGAATGGCCCCGAAGGAAGTGGGAGAGGGAAGCACACAAGCAACGATGCAAGGGGCATTCCCCTAGTGGCTTAAGAGCTCCTAAAGGTGAGCCACCTCAAGTGTAACTTTATTAGCTTGCACAACTGAACTAATGAGTCTAAATCCTTTAGATTTTGAAAATATCCAAGACTTCTTCTCTAAGCTCAATTCTCTTAGACTACAATTATCTAAACGTGGGGTCACTAAAGAGGATGAATACTTGATTCTTTATTTTTATGCTGATGGGTCTAGATATTAGATTATTCTCTGTCACTTTCATACATACAGACATTTTGGACATACTTTCCAAAAAATATTCCTATATTATACTACCTTTTTTATACTTATTATGCATACTTGGACCAAAAATATAATGATGGAAATATGGTTATGGCATAGTAGTGTTGCATGGTTTATATGTAGATATGCATGAAATGTGGATGGAATCCTATGTTTTAATTGTGATAGTTAGTCTTGTGTACATTCTTTTCAAATTAACCTTTTTATAGCCAAAGAGGAACTGTAGCATGTAGCAGTTGTAGGTTGAACTCGTAGGAAAAGGAAGACTGGGACAACAAAATAGGGGAATTCTAGATTAAGCTGAATGTGATGATTACTGATTAAAGGAACCTAATGGAGGTTGAATGTGCATAATTATGACAAATCAATAAGCACTGGAAAAGGACTCCTTTACTAATAGGATTTTGACAAGTGTTTGTGTTTTTACATGCAATTCTATTTTGTTTTGCAAATTTTTAATCCTATTAGAATTCTTCTTTCTTATTTAGTTGGTTTGAACAATTCAGTCTTAACTATACACTCTAATATCTAGGAGTGGAAAGTTAATGATTTCAGTTAGTTGTTGCTTTGAATAAGATTCCCTCAAGCTTGTATATAGTTGTTGGTTGAATTCGTAGATAAGTTAGTCAATTTTAGTTTTTCATTATCAGTTATTTTTTAGTTTTCAAGACATGATGGATATTCAGAATGATTGAATACAATCTGTGAGAAGATCTTATGTAATCTTCCATGATATGCAATGAATGAAGTCAATTTTATTGGATGCATAGAATATATTAGTTAGATTTGGTTTTAGTTAAAGTGAGAACAACCACTTGAGTAGGCCACTCAAGGTAATTTGTATTCACTTCATTTTCTATTTGTTTATTTCTATTTACTAGTTGTTTCCTGTTTATGATTACTTCATGAACTTTATGCAAATTAAAACTAGAATCTCATACATGCTTATTGTTAATGAATGTTCATGAACATGCATATAATGCTTAACCAGTAGTACTTTGGAGGTTAATTTAGTTGAGTCATTAGTTTTTATAAGTTTTGAGTTGACACAGTAATGTTTTATTAGCAATAGTTCAGTTACAGTCTAAGTTGTAGGTACCCATAGCTACTAGTTCTGGTTTATGTCTTTTATTGTTTTGTAATTCTATAACTTTCCAGAAAGAAGAATAACTTGGATAGGATAGCTTAGGTAGTTTTGAGTCCCTGAGGGCATATACAATGTTGCACCAACATAAGTTAACAAACCTTGGGTTGACATTTTAATATAGTCTTTGCAATGTTGAGTGGATTGTTCAGTTAGATGAACCTCTGAACTGTGTAAATACTACCAAGTTTACAACACATTAGTTAAGACTACATTTTTGGCATCATTTTTGGGGTGGTGCTATCTTCGTAGACTTACTTTTATAGCTTTCATAGTTTACATTTTGTTGTCAACTTTAGGACTGTTAGAATTAATCTTTTTCAACACTAGAAGATACACTAACATTGTGCAGGATCACTAAATATAAAGCCATATTTCATGTATGCAAAGATAGGGAGACTCCTTGGGTAGATTTATTCCCTCTTCACACCAAGAATCCATAGGAAAATTGGCGATTCCAATACTCAGAGCAAAGGTAACACTGAAGAAGAAACTTAATTTTCACCAACATTTACCACACAGACAAAAGGAACATACCACACCATGTGAGATGTAGTGGATGAAGATCCAAAATCTCCAAAATTTGAGTTCCCCATCACTAACCAAGAAAGGGCTACAGTGCTAAAGAATATCCCTCCTACCGCCTTGCCAGTCTTTTATGGGTTAATGACTAAGGAGCCAGATACATTTATGTTTGAATTTGATGTTCTTTGCATAAATTATGATTATACTTTTTATGCACATAGGCTCAAAATTTTCCCTGCCACTCTGAAAGATGCAACCCTAAGATGGTTCATGGTATTAGGAAAGGATGTTATTCCTAATTGGAACACTATGAAGACATTGGTCTTAGAGAAGTATCGAGACTATTGTAGGGTACTTGATAGGAGGAAATATGAAAATTTCAAAATGTCACAAAAGGATGATGAGCCATTAGAAGATTATGTTGAGAGATTTCAATTTTATTTGAAGAAAAACCCACAAAATAAGTTGTCAGAAGAGTCCCTCAAGTTAGTCTTTTGAGGGGAGTCAATGATGACTGCATGGATGCCAAAGATAGAATTGAGCAAACTGTTTTCCAACATGAAGGAGGAAATCATCACCCACTTATCAACTCAGTTGGACACTCTCCACATTAAGAAGAAGCAAGAGGAATCAGAGGCCATGCTCACTTAATTCTATCCAAGTTATAGGAAAAGAAAAGCAAACTGTAAATGCAAGAGAGTGGCTAGTATCCAACAAGATAAAGTTGAGAAACCTAATTTTTAGTGAATTAAAGGAGATGATGGATAGCTCTTTTATATAGCACAAATGATTCCATGGAAACCATGACAAGGTATTCCACAAGACCCCCTCAGCTTTAATTCATCCTTTCCTATTAAAATAAAATAAAATATTCTTGTAACTCTCAGTCCTGGCTAGAAAACCAAAACCAGTGGAAAAACCCTCAATAATGGCCACAATCCCAGCAAAATTGGAACCAACAACATCCAAATCCTTAGCCACAAATTTTTTTCCAAGGTTCCAATTATAATTCAAAATGGCCAACATAGCAAAATTAGTGGTGGTCTCAGTGGTAAAAAGGATAGCAGTGGCAATAGAAAAATATGAATTATCAGCAACCTATGCTCCCTCCTCCACCTCAACAACAAGCTATTATGCATCCATAAAATCCTACATCCCAACCAACCAAGAAACCACAAATACTTGCACAACCTACACCTAACCCTAACACTAAGCCTATTCAATGGGCTTATACTAAGGAATCTATGCAATACCCCACTTATTGGGTATATGTCAGTGATGTCCACATCAAATTAGAAAAACAACTTGTTGGACCATCATCTCCTCAAATTATAGAGATGGTGTTGGAAATATGTGCCTCAATCTTATTGACCTGAACCCCCTAAAAGAGAAAAATCGGTGAGACAATTGGGATATCTTGTCGATGAGTAGCTTAGTTTTGAAGGCTTGAAGTGATCAGATTGGTGTGACAAGTGATCAGTCTTCCTAAAGCGAACTATCAGTGCGAGTGTTGAAACTCAGAATGATGATAGAATTTTGGCCGATGAGGTTCATTGGAGAGTCTCTTGCCGATATGAGAAGTGGATTCTAATTATCCTGGATGAGTTTTGTCGGAATGACTCTGGTCGATTATTGGATGACGAGTGTTGTTGGGGTGACATTGGTCTTCGGTTTGACCTGTGAATGTCACTCTGGTGCTTGTGGTCTGGCTGATGTGATTTATTCGATGTGATTCTAGCCGAAGGTGCTTGGATGGTGTGACATCAGTTTTTAGAATGACCTATGAATGTCACTTTGGTGCTTGTGGTCTGGATGATGTGATCTGTTCGATGTGAGTTTGGCCAAAGGTGCTTGGTTGGTGTGACATGGTCCATTAGGATGAGTTCTCAGGATTGGTTAGATGGTGTTGGTCATGCTGATGTACTTGTTTGGTGTGACTCTTGCCAATGAGGTGTTTTGAACTACAGGTGAGCTTCAGGTCATCGGGGTGACTTTTGACTATGGTGAGACTTTATGATCTATCTCCGATGGTTGTTACTCTTGCCGATGGCTATTGAATGTCGATGTAACCCAAAGAGGTTACACTGATAGAGAGTTCAATTTCCATATCGATCTTATTGGTTCTTTTGGGACATCGAGGTGACATGGGAAATCAATGAGACTTTCTAGTCTCATATCGATAGTGGTGGTCATGCTGATGGACTTGAAGGTGGACCATGATTGAATGGGGCTGACTTGGTTGGAATACTGAGTTGTATGATAGACATTGGAGGACTGTGTTGAGTTGGTTCTGACCATTCTAAGACTGGTGAGAACGATGGTTGGTCTATAGGGAACTGAACCGAACCATTTGTACAGAGATCGAATTGACCATGTTGTTTGATATACATTGCAGAATGTACAAAGAGAAGGTTGTATGTTCGAATGAATAGATTGATGGCTCTCAGACACAAGGGGTTTGACACAAAATTTTCTCTATGAGTGTTTGGAACTGTATGCTGATAAGCATTGTGATAGTGAGAATGTTGTGAGAGAGAACGTGAAGAATGTGAACCTGTGAAGCGAAGAGGCTAGGCTGGCTGAGAGGCTAGCTAGGAGAGAGTTGACTCGTTAGAGGAGATGAATCTACACCGTGTGCTGTGTGAGGGTACTGTAATAGTGTGAGGATTCTGAACAATGTTGTTGCTTGTATTCTCTAGATGGACAAGATGTAAAACTCCTGAAAGGCTATGAGCTTGAGATTGTATTATAACTTTTTGTTATTGAATAATACAATGGCGATCTGGGCTTTTGGAGTGTGGATTTTTTTTCCTAAAAGGTTTTTCCCCACGTAAATTTGTGTGTCCATTTATGATTATCTTTCATGTTGTTTGATTCTATAAATTTGAATATGTGCATAGTGTTGAATCTGGTTAAGTCTGCATTAGATTTTCTCAGAAGGGTTAATGTGGGAAATCAACTGTGCCAATTTCTGCTTTATGGCACAGTAGTACGTGTCTTTGTGGCAATTTGAAGGAATTAAAATCATTGGAGGCACTGCTATTCTTAGATGTTTCTTTATGAGATGACTCGATTTTCCTTGCAAGTGGTATCAGAGCCTTCTTCCAGGATTTTATTATGCTTGCATGTAAAGGTTCCTTGTGTTTTGGTTATGTGGATTCCTTCTATAAACATTTCTTAGCTTGGTAAGCCTAAGGAAATCTGAAAGAGTCAGTTGATGATTGATCCTTTGATTAGTAAAATTCCCTGCTCTTTTGAGACAACACGCATCATGAAAGACATTGAATATGGAGAAATGGGAGTTGATAATAATGTAATGATGTGGTTTGAGGCTCCTGGTTGGCATCAAATGATCCTGATGCAATGGGTTTGATTTTATGCTTATGGTTGTGTTACAATAGAGTGTGGTTCATATTGGGTGTCTGTGTGTGAGGCTCCTTGATGGTATGGATATTCTTGGGTTGTTATTCAACCATGGAGAATTATGCTTGTGATTGGTGTTTTGACTTGGCATTGAAGGCGTTGTTCTCTATTACCCTAATTGCATGCAGGCTATGAAGTTGATCTCTGGGCAGTCTGAATTTTTTTGGATAGCCTAACTCTCTCGAATGCATGTGCATGCTTATGGTTCTAGAATTGGTCTAGAATGGGCCTAGAGTTCCTATACTACTTGTTCCCTTTAAGGATTCCTTGTACTTGCATGGCTCAGATTCATGTTCTTTGGTTTTGAAGGTTTTATAGATTTTTTTTTCCTAAAAAGTATATGGTGATGCATATCATGTTATTTCATTGCTCTGGTTTATCATGATGGTTGTGTGCAAACTCTTGAGTCATCCAGATGTGCAGTGGATTTGGGTGTGCATGGGTGTTTTATAAACAAGGCAATTTTGCAGGTTTTACATGGTCAAGAAAACTTGTGGCTATGTGGAGCTACTGTTAAAACTATTTTCTAGACCCTGGTTTGTGGTGTGTGACTGGATGAGATAGTTGTAGTTATGCATGTAAGTGTTGCTTTCCATTTTCCTAGACTATGGTGCTCAAGTTGTGGACATGATTGGCGAATCAAATTTGATCTTGATCTGGTCTTTGAGTCATGTTGTTTATGTAGTTATTCTCCTTGAGATCTCACTTTTGCAGTTTCCAGTGTGATGATGGGTTTGCACATTCATTGTGATTGATCTTCGAGTTATGCAATTGATGGATTAGCTACCCATTGGATGTAGTGAGATAAATCAGAAGTGGACTGTCAATATCCATGAGGTTTGATTCTATGATGGTGCATATCTGTTAGCTGGCCTTGTCTGTGGTCACTTGTGCATTGGCGTGATTATTTATGGATGTGAGGAAGGATGGCATTGAGTACCTGAATAGTCGACTATGGGGACTTGTAGTGTGTGTATCATGATTTCATGGAGAGCTTGATACAAATTTTAGTGTAAGATTTTGACAGTGATGGTGTGATATGTGTGGTTTGGAGATCTTGGTGCTGCTTGGCATTGTTGTCAAATGGACATGTTGTTGATTGGACTTGGAAGGTTTTTTTAGATCAACAGATGTTGGTCATGATGCTTAGAAAGATCAGATGTCACAGTTCAATGGGAGATTTTGGAGTGATTGTGGGGTCATCACTTGGTGGTGAATGATCTTTAGTGTTGCAAATGTTACTAGGAGGGACTCTTAGATCCTGTTGCTGCAGAATGGTTCTTTCCCATTTGCATGGAAACTATTTGAGGATGTACAACATCTTGGGACCATGGAGGATGTTTGGAGTCTTTGGCAGGGTGTTGGTGGTGCTTGATTGGTGATGTTGGTTTAGAGTTGTTTTATGTCATATTATACTCTTGTTTGTGCATTAGAGTTTTAGCATGAGGCATTGCTCTTGAGACCATGGTGAGGTCACTTGGAGCGTGGTATCTCCTAAGGGGGATGTGTAGATCATGATGCCATGATAAGATGTCGATTCAGATGTTTGGAGCTTTGACAGTGGTCTAGAGTTCCTCTGTGTTTTGGGTACATTGGTCATATGCTTGAGAACTTCATGTTAAGTGCAATAATGCAGATTGGATTTTAGCATGAGATGATCGGTTGCAGGTGTTCATGGATACATGGAGAATAAGGTGAGGTTGTAAATCTTTTGAGAAAGGTATTGATTTCAGCAGAAAGTTTGAGTGGCCTACACCTTGGTTGAATGTGATTTCAATAGAGACCAATGAGGATATTTCTCTTGGATGATTCATGGTGGCTTGTATATCTTGGAGGAGCATTCTCTTTCCCCACTCTTGGTCTACTCGGTAGTGAAGTCTATTTGAGAGGTATTTTCCCATTGTATCTTTCAGATGTGTTTTGTACTTTCTTTCATAATATGGATCTTGAATTGTTGTTTAATGGTTCTAGAGGATTCATAGTGGAAGATAGAAAACATGGTTAATCTCCTTGAGATTTTATGTGATATCATTTATTTTATGAGAATTGGTAGGAGATGCTATATGGGCTGATTTCTTGAGATGGGAAATGAAGTAGTTTGATATTCTTTGAAGGCTTACATCCATGATTGATTACATATTACATATGTTAAGTATTATCTTGGTCATTAAATGGTTGGATGTTGTTATGGATTTTCCTTTGAGATGAGAAGGAGATCATACTTGAAAAAATTGGATTTTAGAGGTGTATGTAGGAGGATGTTCTACAGGTATATGTTGTGTAGTGTTTCTCTCTTTGGTCTAGGTTGTCTTCTTGGAAGTTTGATTTGTTTTTACATTGGTTTGAGATTTGGTCAGAGCTTTTGTTTTCACTCAGGTTCTTGAGTGGTAACTTGGAGGTTCTTTATCTCTTTCCTATGTTGGGTGTGAAGAACTTGGAAGAGCTCTGGAAGACTATTGAGAGAAATGATTCTTGTAGCAGTTGGTTATAGGTTGTGCATATCATTGTGGATGTTTCCTTGGCACTACATTGTTACAATTTCTATGTGTTGTCATTGGTAGACTTGTTATGCCTTTGATCTTTTAGATGTGGCATTACCTATGCAGTGGGAGTTTCTGGTTGTGCTTTGTCTTCTTTGACTAGTTTGTACATGGAGCTTGTATCTACAATTGATGGGTTGGTTGTGTTGTTGGCATGATTTTGCTAATGTGGATTCCTTTGAGGTATGAGAGATTGGATGGATAGCATGAGTTGTGGGTGCTATTTTTAGTCACAAAGGGTTGATCAGTTGGATGGGAGCAGTCAATTTTCTAGTTGTTGTTCTGATTGATGCTCTATCTTGTTTATGGAGAATGTTTTCACAGTTGTGTTCTGGTTTGGGCCTTGGAAGTTGATGTTGTTTTGTACTTCTATATGGTTTTTTTTTTGGTGCTCTGGAGTGGTCAGTAAGATCTTTGTCGAGTGGGAGATTGTTGGAAATATGTGCCTCAATCTTACTGACCTGAACCCCTTGAAAGCGCAAAATCAGTGAGACACCTGGGATATCTTGCCGACAAGTAGCTTAGTTCTGAAGGCTTGAAGTGATTAGATTGGTGTGACAAGTGATCGGTCTTCCCAAAGTGAACTATTGGTGTGACCTTGAACTATTGGTACAAGAGTTTGAAATCAGGAATGATGATAGAATTCTGGCCGATGAGGTTTGTCGGAGAGTCTCTTGCTGATATGAGAAGTGGATGCTAAATAGCCTGGATGAGTTTCATTGAAATGACTATGGCTAATTATCAGATGATGAGTGTCATCGGGGTGACATTGGTCTTCAGTCTGACCTATGAATGTAACTCCAATGCTTGTGGTCTGGCTGATGTGATCTATTCGGTGTGATTTTGGCCGAAGGTGCTTGGTCGATGTGACATTGGTTTTCAAAATGACCTGTGAATGTCACTTTGGTGCTTGTGGTCTGGCCGATGTGATTTTTTCGGTGTGAGTTTGGACAAAGGTTCTTGGTTGGTGTGATATGGTCCATTGGGATGATTTCTCAGGATTGGTCAGATGGTGTTGGTCATGCCAATGTACTTGTTCGGTGTGACTCTTACCAATGAGGTGTTCTGAACTACAAGTGAGCTTAAGGTCATCGGGGTGACTTGTGACTGCGGTGAGAATTTTTGATCTATCTCTGATGCTTGTTACTCTTGTCAATGGCTATTGAAAGTTAGTGTAACCCAAAGATGTTACACCGATAGATATTTCAATTGCCATATTGATCTTATTGGTTCTTTTGGGACATCAAGGTGACATGGGAAATCGATGAGACTTTCTAGTCTCATATCGACAACGGTGGTCATGCCGATGGAATTGAAGGTGGACCACAGTTGAATGGGTCTGAATTGGTTAGACTACTGAGTTTTACGATAAACATTGGAGGACTATGTTGAGTTGGTGGTGACCATTATAAGACTAGTGAGATCGACGGTTGGTCTGCAAGGAATTGAACTGAATCATTTGTACAAAGATTGAATTGACCATGTTGTTTGATATCCATTGCAGAGTGTACAAAGAGAAGGTTGGATGTTCGAATGAAAAAATTGATGGCTCTCACACAAAAGGGGTTCGACATGGAATTTTCTCTATGAGTGTTCAAAACTATATGTTGATAAGCATTGTAACAGTTAGAATTTTGTGAGCGAGAACGTGAAGAATGTGAACCTGTGAAGGCCGAATAGGCTATGCTGGCCGAGAGGCTGTCTGGGAGAGATTCAAATGGTTAGAGGAGATGAATATACACTGTGTGTTGTGTGAGGGTCCCGAAACAGTGTTAGGATTTTGAACAAATTTGTTTCCTTTATTCTCTAGATGGACAAGATGTAAAACTTCTCAAAGGCTATGAGCCTGAGATTGTATTGTAACCTTTTGTTGCTAAATAATATAATGGTGATCTGGGCTTTTGGAGTGTGGGGTTTTTTTCCCAAAAGGGTTTTCCCCACATAAATCTATGTGCCCATTTATGATTATCTTTCCTGTTGTTTGATTTTGTAAATTTGAATTTGTGCATAGTGTTGAATCTGGTTAAGTCTGCATGTTTTTTTCTCAGAAGGGTTAATGTGGGAAATCAGCTGTGCCAGTTTCCAATTTATGGAATAGTAGTACATGTCTTTGTGGAAATTTGAAGGAATTAAAATCACCACAGGCACTGCTTTTCTTAGATGTTTCTTTATGAGATGAACCGATTTTCCTTGCAGACGGAGGATGAGGAAACTGCAGTTGAAGCTTCAAATAAAACACCTTTGGAACTGAGTCAAATCAGTTACACCAAACTACCTCAAGTCCAAAGCTACCTTTTCCTAAACACCTATCTATTCAAAAGCATCACACACAGGATAAGAGACCTTTTAGGTCAATTAAAGTATGTGAGCATCAAAATTCCACTTATCCAAGCTATCAAAGACATCCATATTTAAACTAAAACTATAAGGGATCTATCTTGAGAAACTAGGAAAAAAAGGAAGGATCCTCAAACAATCCATGTCTTGGAAAACCTTACATATATCACGTTAGGGAATATTATTGTCCCTAAGTATATAGATCCTGGTAGTCTAGTAGTGAATGTTAAGATTAATGGAACCATCATTAAAAATACGTTGATAGACTTGGGGGAAACAATCAATGTTATGACAAAAGAAACAATGCAATTACTTCAATTAGCCAACCTTAGACCTACACAAACTATTTTACAGCTAGTTGATAGGTCAATAGTTAAGCCTAAAGGAATCATTGAATACTTAGTTCTTGCATTGGATTTCTGGGAATATCCTGCTGATTTTATAGTTTTACAACCAAAGCTTAATCTTGTAGGCTACCCACTCATCCTAGGCATACCTTGGTTAGATACAACTGATGCATTTATAGGTTGTAGGTCTGGCAATATGATAATATCCAATGGAAGAGTCACCAAGAAATTGGTTCTCTATCCTTTGGCCCAACGTTATTTTGGCCTTGAGCAAACTATTTGGCCCACTTTGGATGAGGAAGATAACTACTCTCTACAGACATTGATGACCATAGAATGCATTCCTTTATTGGATGATTAGGATGAAGATGAGATAATTTCCCACATAATCTAGAATGGCTACGATAGGAGCTCACACTAATAGGACTACCTTGTATGCCTACAAGACCCCTTGCAAAGTATTATACCTAACAATTCCACAATATCTCAAATATTTCATTCATTACTACCTCAACATTGTGTACCCATCATACCGAGTCTTGAACTCTCATCTATCTAAGAATCATCCAAGGAATTGGAAGTCATAACAAGAAAACTGTTAAACACAAATAGTGCCTTGATTGAAGAGCAGTATAATTCTTTGCACACATTGCTACATGCACACTCAGTAGCATATGCGTGGGATTATCATGATATGAAAGGCATAGATCCTGACTTATGTATGTACATGATTTATATCAATGATGGTTATAAATTCATTTGACAACCTCAAACGCGTATGAATCCTGCCTCGAGAGACATAGTGAAAGTTAGTATGAGTTTTCCATAGTGCATGCAAATGTATTGCAAGCTTCTGGATTCAACCGTGAATGTTTTTCAATTGACGTTTCAGATCACACTCAGCGATCCATCATCAAGAGAAGAGGAAATTTAATTGCAAGCTTCTAGATTCAACTTTGTAAGTTTTTCCTCTTCTCCTGATGATGGATCACTGAGTGTGATGCAAAAAAATGATTGAAAAATATACACTGTTTAATCCAAAAGCTTTCAATACAATGACATAGTAAAATTTGAACTTCAAAAGCTCCTTAATGTAGGTTTTATTTATCATATATCAGACAGTGAATGGGTCTCACCTTTGGTAAATTTTCCCAAGAACGGTGGAAA
Organism: Sequoiadendron giganteum; assembly: GCA_007115665.2. NCBI lineage: Eukaryota > Viridiplantae > Streptophyta > Pinopsida > Cupressales > Cupressaceae > Sequoiadendron > Sequoiadendron giganteum. The sequence goes on along the minus strand of CM021107.1, from coordinate 1,802,294 downwards.
ATGGAGAGTTTGTGTAGACTACAAGGAACTGAATACAATAAATAGGAAGGACCATTTTCCTTTGCCCTTCATAGATCAAGTGCTTGAATATCTAGTTGGAAAAAAGTAATTTTCATTTCTAGATGTTTTTAGTGGTTACAAACAGATTAAAATTTCTCCAGAGGATTAGGACAAAACTACATTCACATGTCCCTAGTGTACTTATGCTTATTCTATTCTTCCCTTTGGCTTATGCAATGCTCCATCTACCTTTCAAAGGGAAGTCCTTGACATATTTTCTTATTAAGCTCATGACTGTATGGAAATATATATGGATGATTTCACTACATATGGTGAGACTTATGAGGAAGCCCTTGATAATTTGGAAAATGTATTGAAAATATGTAAAGAACACAATCTGTCACTCAACAATGAAAAGTGCTTCATGGTGATGACACAAGGCATTTTCTTAGGGCACTTTATATCCAGCGTAGGGATTCAGGTTGATCCACACAAAATAGAAATTATATCTACATTACCCATTCCACAAAAGAAAAGAGATATCAACAGTTTCCTTGGTCATGTAGGCTACTACAAGAGGTTTATTAAAGAATTCAGTAAAATTGTTGCACCACTATTTATTTTTCTAAGTAAATATATTGAATTTGAATGGACATCAGAGTGCCAACACTCATTTGAAGATTTGAAGAAAGCCTTGACTCAAGAACCTATTTTGAGGGGACCTAATTGGAATCTACCCTTTCACATACATACAGATGCTTTAGATTTTTCTATTGGAGCAGTTTTGGGTCAAAAAAAGGGTAACAAAGAGTATGCAATTTACTACATCAGTAAAAATCTTCAAGGAGTAGAGTTGAACTAGACTATTACAAAAAAGGAGATGCTTGCAATAGTGTATGCTACTAATAAATTTAGGCACTACATTATTGGTTATTCAATATTTTTCCACGCTAATCACACTACTATCAGATATCTTATAAACATACCCATAGTAGGAGGTAGATTGGTCAGATGGCTACTCCTTTTCCAAGAATTTGATATTACCATAGTGGAAAAACCTGGTAAAGCTAATGTAGTGGCAGATTTTTTGTCAAGACTACCAACATAATCAGCTAAAGAAGTGGTGGATGATTCATTTCTACATGAACACTTATTTTCTCTCAATGTACATATTCCATGGTATGTTGGTATTGGCAATTATCTAGTAACAAGGTAGATTCCATCACACTTTTCTCCTAGGGAAAAGAGACACTTGATACACAAATGCTTTCCATATTCATGGATATCAGATTTTTTGTTTTATACTGGCCCTGAAAACATCATGAGAAGATGCATTAGAGAAGATGAAATATTTCATATTATGAAAGCATGTCATGATGAACCATGTGGGGGTCATTTTGCAGCAAAAATAATAGAATTCAAGATCCTCACAACTGGTTATTACTGGCCCACTTTGCACAAATATTTTTTTAAATACACAAGGAGCTATGATAGGTGTCAAAGAATGGGTAAACCAACTAGGAGTGATGAAATGCCATTGCAACCTCAATTGACATTAGCTCCTTTTGATAAATGGGGTCTAGACTTTATTGGACCAATCTCACCTACTTCCAACAACAAGGAATATATTCTTGTTTGCACCTATTACTTGACTAAGTGGGTAGAAGTAAAAGCCTTATAGTTTTCTAGAGATGGAAATGTGGCTAAATTCTTGTATGAGGATACATTTACTAGGTATGGAGTACCTAGAGAAATAAACGCTAATCAAGGGCCACCATTTAATTTTGACCTAATTACCGAACCGCTTGAAGAATACCAAATTAGACACAAGAATTCAACACCTTACCACCCTCAGGATAATGGTCAGGTAGAAGTTATTAATAGGGAAATCGAAAGTATTCTCACCAAGATAGTGCAGCTACATAAAAAATATTGGGTAGCAAGGTTATCTGAAGTAGTATGGGCATACAAAACAACCTTGAAAACCACCACTGGTTTTACACATTAGGAGTTAGTATATGGTAAGACATCAATCCTTCCTATTGAGTTTGAATATAAAACACTAAGGAAAACAATAGAAATGGGAATGAACTTAATAGAAGCTCAAAATGAAAGGCTGCATACTTTAAATGGATTGGATGAAATAAGGATGGAAGAAATCCATCAAACTGAGGTAGTACAACAAGAAACGACGAAGTGGCATGATCAATACATTAAAACAAAGGAGTTCACTATAGGGAATTGGGAACTGTTATATGATTCAAGGTATAAATAATTCAAAGGAAAACTCTAATCTAGGTGGTTGGGCCCCTATGAAATTAGTTAAGTTTACCCTAATGGAGCAGTCAAATTGCATGTAATATATGCAGTCAGATTTTCTCTTCTTGTAAATGGACATAGATTGAAGCTATATACGAAGCCATTACAGAGAGGTGATTTCATATTTTTCCTGTTTCAACAATATGGTGCTCACAGTGAACCAAATATAGAATTTGACACATAGAGTGATTTTTAGAAACACATGATATACCAACCACTTCTAGTGACCCAGTAATTGAGCTACACAGGTCAATCCCTGAGATCACTCAAGATTAATTTCTCATTTTACCTCATAGGAACACATTGCACATTATGATGATGTTTACCTTTTCTCCATAGGGACCTAGTTTTAAAAATTCATAGAGGGTCTTGAAGTCGTAGGAACCTATATCTTCATAGCTATCAACATTAAAAATGAGCCTTGACACTGTAGGTACTCGTAGTGTCATCTGGCAACAAGAAAGGAAAATTCAAATTAATTGGCACCATATTGACTGCAAGTTCACACTCATTCATTTCAAAATACCCACATGTAATATACATCCTTTCATAATAAGTACCTACAACATGATTATTTTGATGCTAATTCACATTTCAAATATTCGATCTATCACATCACCATCTCATATCCATAATAATTGTCCCTTCAATTGCACCCACCACCCCATAATTCTTTAGCTTGCAATTATTTTATGTCACATCAAATCAAAAAGTAGATACATTATTTTCAGTTTACATGTGAAGCGCATAGTTATCTCTTCTGGTCGGTACTTCAAGTATGCTATCATAATTAATAAAGTCTTATTTAAAATTTCATTATGTCTTTCATATTAATTCATGTATGCAAACTATTCATATCACCAATTTCCATTATTTCACATTTTAACCACCTTCCAATCCTAAACATGAAGTGAGGTCACTTCAAAAATTAAGTTGGGGGAGGGTACAACTTAGTCAGTGTTTTCATTAGTCTTCTAGAAATCTTCCACCTAAATCAAATTCAATATGTAAAAACAACATAGATAAGTAGGAGGTATTTTCCACAGTGTGTCAAATTGTGATATTGCTATCAAGATTCAACCATGTAGTTTTACGAGTCCAAGACATTGACCCATGTTTCATGAGTAGTGGTTCAAAAGAACCCATCTCTCATGATAATTAATGGTCCACTTAGCACTCATTACATCTAGGTGATGCTCATAGAGGTTGAATCATGATAGTAATATCATAATAAAAACATGTAAAGACCTCCTAATTGTATCTCATTTTCATTGCCATTTCCAATTGCGAAATTTCAAACCTTGAGAAATTGAGCTTAGTCGAGCTTATAATCTATTCATGAGCTCAAATTAAGCTGGTACTAAGAAGGGAAAGTTGCAGTTTTTGGTATGGTAGTAGAAATATACGAGGAAACTGAAGGAAGGTGAAGGGTTTGAAGGTGGTAGAATAGATTGAGCTAAATTTCTAAAGCTGAATAGAACACATTGAGCAGAGAAAGTAAGCCATAATGGGAGGCGATTTCATCATAAGGGAGTCGATAGCTCATAAGAAGATTATGGAGGATGCAATGGTTCTACCCTTTTTACCAGGGTTGGTTAGCTTGACTATTTTATGAAATTAATAGAATTTAGTGATGACATGACAAGAAGGTTTGTAGCTACTCTTGAATATGATGAAGCTATGGTGAAGGGACTCAGTAGATGCATCTAAAACTACCATTTCACAAGTTACTAGGCTACCAAGAAGAAAGGGAAAAATTTCCAACACAAGTTGATGCAGTTGCAACCACAAAGAAATTTTATGAACGAGGAGAGGAGTTAGAATCATCATCAAAAGGTATGAAGATACTCTCTCTCCCTTGGTTATGGGAAAATTATGCTTCTTACATTGTCAGATATATCACATGTGATGGTAGGCAAAACCTTTTATTTACAGTTCATTGAAAATTACTCAATCACCTCAAGCATAATAAGTTAGTGAATGTACCAAACTTTCTTTACAATTTGTTAAAACAAATGGCATCAGAATACCAAAGGAAACAAAGTTTCACTTATTTATCTCACCATTATTTAATTGGTTTATTGATAAAGATAAATTTAAGGATTCAATACCCACAAGTGAATTGGGAGGATTTGAAGGAGTGTATAAATATTAATAGTTTGTTGGATGCACCCGTGGTACTTGAGAATATAGAATCCCAAAATGAACCTACAAGGGAAGGGCCTCATGTCTCCCCTATGGCTTCACCTACCCATAGCCAAGGTGAGCATGAGGAACCTGAAGAACCAGAGTCTAGGTCATTTGTAATAGAGGAAATTTTTTCTTCTTCAAAATCACAAAGGACCAAGAATAGAAGAAGTAGTACATCTACTTCCTCCACACCCTCTAAAATAAAAGAGAAGAAGATGGATACTCCAAAGAAGAAAGAGGATGTTACAAAAAATAAAAAGGGTGTTTAAAAGGAAAAGAAGAATGTTGAAAAGGGAACCCCTACATCTAGATGTTCAAGTAGACTAAAGATACAAGGTGTCATGAGGGGGAATATAGAGAAACATGAGGAAGAAGAAAGGGGTAAGGAACAGTAGCAAGAAGATGTCACATTAATAGAAACAGATTCTAAGGAAAAGGGAGGTATCCTTAGTAATGTGAATATACTAGTGAAAAGGAAAATATATGTACTAACAACTTCTGATTTAGAATCAAAAGATATATTTACTGCTAAGAAAACACATAGGGAAACCCTGGACAGTCTCATTCATGGAGACTATGAAAGGAAATATAATGACCAGTTTGTGGTACAAAGGGTATGTACATATAGGAAAGAGATTTTAGGAAGGATCTCCAAGAGGAATTGGATATGATTAAACACTTGGAGGAATTGGTACAAAGCTATGAACAAAAGGACAAGGAAAGGGAAACAAAAATGAAGGAGATGGAGGAGAAATTACAAATGTATGGCCGCATCACTATGCTTGATTTACTGGCACAGTTGGCTGTCACTAAGAAAGGGGATAGAGAATTGGCAATGATAGATGAGAAACCTCCTTCCATCAGAAATCCTAATTACCATACAACCTTGTCACTTGGCCATCAATTATGGAAAGTCATTGTTGAGCTTGTGTATGAAAAGGAGAAATGGAAGAAAGAAAAGGAAATCTTGATTGAATAACATGAAAAGGAGTTCGAAAAGAAAGACATGGAGTTAAGACACTACAGGATTTGACCCCAATTTCTGACGGTCGTTCATTGGAATCTCGATGATACATTGTCGGCCGATCAACGAATCACAAAATCAACACCGTCGCTCAATTTTCATCTATAGCCGGACGGACTGTAAAATTTTGACCTCACGACGCAAGCTCATTGGAACCGCGACGCCCACTTTGTCAATCGCACGACGAATAGTACCCGGAGCACGGGAGGCATACCTTTTCCAAACCATCAGATTAACAACATAAGTCCGTCGCCATTACGACAAAAGTTTGACGTATTGCCAATATCGTTAAGAGATTAAGACTGTTATAGCGATCAAAATTTCCTGAGAAGATATATCGGGAGGACTGGATTTTGGTCTTATTGATGAAGTTTCATCGATGAGATACACATATTGTCTCATTGACGAAGCATGAGGGATGCATATCGGCAAGACATATATCATCGGAGTAAGTTCTGAATGTCTACCCGACCAGCTATGTGACGCCATTAAAAATATATCGGCAGGAGTCTTGGTGACATAATTTAGATTGAAAGAGTGACAGAAGTTCGTTGAACGCATGATGAAATAGGCAAGTCATTACGGCAAAAATTTATCGGATACATTGCAAATTCATCGGATGCTTTTTGCGGTTCATCGAAAATTTGAGAAACATTGCAATTTAAAAAAAAAACTATTCGTTTAAATGTAGGCATATTGGTGAAAGATCAAGACTATTACAGCGATCAAAATTTCCTGAGAAGATATATCGAGAGGACTGGATTTTGGTCTCAGCGATGACATTTTATCGGCGAGATACACATCTTGTCTCATCGACAAAGCACGAGGGAAGGATATCGACAAGACATATACCATTGGAGTAAGTTCTGAATGTCTACCCGACTAGCTATGTGACGCCGTTAAGAATACATCGGCAGGAGTCTTGACAACATAATTTAGATTGAAATAGCAACAAAAGTTTGTCAAACACGCAATGAAATAGGCAAGTCATTACAGCGCAAATTCGTCGGATACATTGCAAATTCGTCAGACACTTTTTGCGGTTCGTCGAAAATTCGACAAAACATTGATTTTTTATTTTTTTAAAACTATTCATTTAAATGTAGGCATATCGGTGAAAGATCAAGACTATTATAGCGATCAAAATTGCTTGAGAATATATATCGAGAGGACTGGATTTTGGTCTCAGCGATGACGTTTCATCGGCGAGATACACATCTTGTCTCATCGACGAAGCATGAGGAAAGCATATTGGCAAGACATATACCATCGGAGTAAGTTCTGAATGTCTACCCGACCAACTATGTGACGCCGATAAGATTACATCTGCAAGAATCATCGGGGAGACTCACCACGTCGGGGAAACTATAGAATATCCTAGTGATAAATGATCTCTTGTCGATGAAGATACAAATGGATCAAAATACTTATTGGGGTGACTCTGGGCGATATATATAAGTAGTCAAGTTGGCCAGGCCTTAACAATGCAGGATTGATGATATCAGGCCTGTTTGTAGCAGCAATAATGATAACTATTTTCTTGGCTGTCATACAAGCCATCTCCATCAACAGAGCTTTGAAACCAAATCTACACACAACACAATGTTCATAGTGAAAAGTTAGCACTTTCTTTCATCTTTGTAGATTGGTTTGATGCTTCAAACGATGCATTTCTTATATTGAAAAGTGCATTACTTACCTTATTGAGCTTCTCTTTGTTTTGAGAATAGTTTAATATTCTCTACTTAATAGGGCCAACCATGTGAAGGTGGAAGCTCATTTGGCCCTTCCCCCCCCCCTCACATCACTCTCGATTCCCCATACCCGATCATATAACATTAATCATTCATTCATCCATTAATAACATATAACATTCATTCATTCATCCTGCATTAATAACATATAACATTCATTCATTCATCCTGCATTAATAACATATAACATTCATTCATTCATCCATTAATAACATATAACATTCATTCATTAACATATAACATTTATTCATTAACATATTCACATTCATTAATTAACATATTTCATTTTTTCAGTTTTTACATATTATCAAAAATATGGTTGTCATAATATGATTACAATCAATTTTTTTTTTGTTTCTTTTTTGCAGCTAAAAAAAGATGAAGTGGAGTATCATTTTCAAAATCATTTGTCCCCCCTTGAGTTGTTCTGAGCTCTACTCGTGATCTTAATGTATTCCTAGTTGTGTACTCACAACGTGGACGTGGCTACAAGGGGGGGTCTGCTACAATAGCAAAGAAATATTAAATTGATATGTTTTATTATTATTGTTACACTAATTTCATTAATTAAAAGAACATCAGAGTGGTGCTCTTTACCTGATTGGGCCACATCATGTTCTTGATATTGTCTTATAGCCTCATGCTCAACATGTTGAACACCCTCTAAATCCTGATCTGGAGTTGAAACATGAAATATTACATTAATTAATACACCAATTGCAATTAAATATGTTTAAAAGAACATTAGAGTGGTCCTCTTTACCTGATGGAGCCACATCATGTTCCTGATCTTGTCTAGCCTGATCATGCTCAACATGTTGATCATGCTCTACATGCTCAACATGTTGATCATGCTCTACATGCTCTAAAGTTGAAACACAAAAGGTTACATTGATTAATACACCAAATGCAATTAAAGATGTTTAATTGTATTAATCCATACCACGTTTTGTATAGCACATGAATACATCCAGTACCGGGATGCACACCATGCACTTCATCAACAGGTTGTGCTCCACCCTCACCAGGCTGCATTCCAATGTCATGTGCAGGATTATCATTGCTTATATGTGTAAAACAAATAGGCACATTATTATGGTGGAAATTAATATTGAACAAATTGCACAAGTATTCAATTTGAAATAAACTGTATTGAGTTTATTTACCTGCGTGTTGGATGCAATGGAAGATTGTGTTTGCCCAGTCGAGACTCTTAGCTATTCAGACAGGGCTCCATAGCCTTGGTCGAAGGCAATCTTCAGGTCCTCTTCTGTGGGCACTCTGTTGAAATCAAAGCCCTGCATTTTTGCATGCGATCATGAATTTTGCTTCTATGGTGTGATAAAACCAAAATTATTTGCAATTTATTATTTGGATGCAATATTTCATTTATTGATACTTACAAATCATGCGGCTACTTTCATATAACCACCAGAGCCAAGTTGTGCTGTCCATGTTTTTCTAGTCTTGCCTTTGTTGCCTTCAATATGTCGGGTAGCCTATGAAAAATTTGAAATACGTTATATTATGTAAAAAGAAAGATTAATCAGTATATAATTAAATTGTTGATAGTATCACATACCTTCCTTGGTCCGGTGGTATCTTTCGTTTCTTCTTTTCAGCCTTCTCCTTTCCATTCGACACCAAGTCCTTCCACTCCCTTTTCAGAATCATGGGGGGACGCTCGTACTTTCTGATCTTCTCTAAATGTGACCTATATTGGTCCCTCACATACTTTAGATAGGTACCATCTTTCTTAAGGACCTTGGTTCGGTTGAATGTTTTATCATCGAACAACACAACTAAACGGTTAATGAACTCATCTTTTAAATCTTGATTTTGGGCATTCCACCGTGTATGTATGGTGGGACCGAAGAGCTCCAATGAAATATCACTTAGATGTTTATAAAAACCATCATTTCTTGCAGGAGCAGGATGTATAATTAGAAACTCAGAAGGGAAAGGTGTTTGGGTTGCTTCCAAAAACTTAGATACATGCATGAATAATATAGCAGAAATGGAGGCGCTCACATTGGGATTGGAAGTCTGTATAAAGAAAGGAATTGATTCGGTAGAAATAGAAGGTGATTCTCAAATCTGCAATCAGGAAATCACATCGGGGAAAACACCAAATTGGAAACTAGACAATTAGATAGGAGCAATCAAACCCTTCTTTGGAATTTAAATGAATATACCCTATCACATGTCTATAGGGAAGCTAACAAGGCTGCGGGCCTCCTGGAAAACTACGGAGGAAATCAAGGAAAGGTAATAAAAGTTGACAACTGCATGGAGTAGTGGTCAGAACTGCCAACACTTCTAATCATCGACAGTTTGGGTAGATGAAAGATCTCCAAAATCTCTAAAAAGCAATGAGTTGGGACAATCGGATGGGATAACAGATAAGACTTGAGCAACATTTAGCCAAAGCATTAGGAAGTTGTGCCAGACTCACAGGACAAGCGCAAGCATTTATTGGAAGCCGAGGGATAAAAGGTGGTAAGGCACTGCTCTAGACTCAAAATTTAGAAGGACAATGGTGTATAAGTTTAGTGTGCACTATATCTGCTCGAACGAGACGTTGAGAGCCTAGTGCAAAATAATTTTCTCAGTCGGTTCCCTGCAAGTGATTGAAGCAATAGAGCAAATAACCTAGGAGATCCTGCAGGAGGGGAACCACTGGTGCGATGGTAGAATCTATGAGGTATTCCTAAGCCTATTAATAGATGTTTTGGGCACTGGAGAAGTACTAGTGGAGAAGCTTGGGGGTTTTGTTACACTGATCAACATGCAAGCGGTGGAAAATGGTATCTTGGAACTGCCCGCGGAAGGTATGGTGAGCTCCCTGAAATACATCTTTGGAGAAAACGGGGCAGGGGGAGACGAGAAAGAAGTGGAGGTTGAAGCTGGGGAGGAATGCACTAGCAGCTCGTAGCACCAGACCAAGGCAATGAGCTGCTTCCTAGGCAATGCATGGGATGTATATCGGGCGGGCATAATCAACAATGACATGAATGCCTTTGCAAGGTTTGTTCAAAATGAGGATTGGTTCAACAAAAAGAGAATGAAACATGTAGTAAAGCTGGGGTACGCACTGGGAGTAGTATATAGCTATGTAGTAGCATAAAGCATGATAAGCATACAGTCAGATATATAGTGGCTATAAATAGGCAATTATAATGTAGGCAAATATTTCCATTTTGTAAATCAATATAATAGGGCGCTATCCCCATTGTTAGCACTTACTTAAAAAATAAAATAATAATAATTAAAACATTTTAAAGTACCAGGGACCTTCTCTATCTTTATGGGAAGGAAATCCTCGGTCACCACAAATGTGACTGGTAATATTCCCGTACTAGTAATACGGGAAGATCCAGGAAATGCTACTAAAACATCACCAGTAGTAGTGGCCTCTACATCCACAGGTATTGACACATGTAGTGGCATGTGTTCATTGCCAGAGGGTGGACTATCGAATGCCTGCATGGTATGTGTTGCCAAAATTTCAGACGACAATATAGGCACAGATGATGGGGTCAGATGATGTGTTGTATGTGCAGGAAGATTAGGATTGACACTTGTACCATCCCCTACTTCCCAGGAAACACTTGCAATACCTTGATCACAGACAACAACATGATGAGGATGCAAATAATCCTGTAAAAACAACACATATTTTAGTTCATGACATAAAAGATTACAAAATATAAAACCATGAATGAACTTATGTTATAATTAAAGATCTCGTGACAACTTACTTCCAAGTTTTGTGCTCTCTCAGACAATATTTTAACCCTTTCTCTTATCTCATCTGTTTGAGGCACTACGAATACCAATTGAAGGATTTCTTCATTGCATTTTTTTGGGCCTTCCTCATCATATCCACAGGGTTTGTGGAAAATGTGATGTCATCATCGCATAATAGTGACTGCACCTCCATATGGATGCTCTCTTGTACTGCTGGTGCCTTTCCCCGATCAGCCAACTACAACAAGAATATTAAAAACATTATCAAAATTAACCCAATAAACTCATGAAAAAAACATAATAATAAAACATTTTTCTCATATCTAATTTGTACAATTACAATGAGGTAAACCTATCAGATAGAAGCACCTGAAGATGGATCACGATCTGCGCTCTGGGCCAGAGCCTTCCTCGTATGATCAATGTCCCACTGTGACAAAAATTAAATATAAAAAACATTACCGAAATGAAACCAATAGACTTACGAAAAAAATCATAATAATAAAATGGTATATTGGAGTCATTAATTGGAGTTTGGGTAAAATGGTATATAGTACATACCACCCCCATAGTAATTGTGTTTGTATCTAAGCGATTCAAATTGTAATCGATGAGCAACTCTTCCCCTACAGTTATTGATTTTATCGCACATACAAATACACGGTTTCCCTCTCGCGCCTCTAATATACAATTGGGTTGCTTATTTGTTGACCCAGGTCATGTACTATTTATAAACCCTGCAATATTCCCTGATGCTTTTGGCCTCCCGTCAATGTACCTAGCCACTCCTTTATTTTGATCCTTATCTTTTAGTTGTATATAATTTGCTGATAGTGCATACCTACACATACTTCGTGTATATCAAATTAGCTGCATCCAATCTTTGTAATTGTAACATGGTCCAACATACTCCATCAACTCAGTAACTTTTTCGTAATAGACCTTAATGCCGTCCATGCAAAATAGGCCCAAACCATGTAATGACGATGGTGCTATGCGATATATCCTCTCATTGACACAAAGATCAATGTTTATTGGAGGAAGTTCCTTGGGTACCCATTGTTTCTATAGATGTTTGTACCTCAAGGGCACCTCGATGTCACCTATGCTCTCATCATCATAAGAACATGACCCCCCTTCAGCAAGAAAAAATTCCACGTGTTTACGAAATTTTCTTCTAATCTTTTGACCTCTAGTTGATCTCCCTCTTTTAGACCTACTACATATCTCGCTTTCCTCTTCTCTTCCTAAATTTCCCTCGCTCGAGGAAGAAAAATTTGCAAAATGCCTATTTGGTGGTACCTACACTCATAAGGATGTTGGATAAAGTTCATTCATGGTGATGTGATCCGAAGGTGACATTATGATTAATCTATTATTTCATCGCTAGAATTTGACAAGTTATAAGGTAATCAAGTCTTAATAGATTGCAAGTTATTGTTACTACCGTCCAAATGTGTCCATCACAAATCAAATCTACTTAACGTTTTAACTCCCAAACTTTGTAACAAGTGTTAAATGTGACTGTGGTCCACCAGTTACATAACCAAGGTGTCAAATGTACTCTCTAATTGTAATCAAAGGACTTTTTCTCTTCATTCAAGTAAATAAACTTGAAGGGAAACACCACCAAGTGGTTTATTGGACACCTACATGACTAAAAATAGCAGCAAATTTACATTTAATTTCCATATGTCTAAGTGGTTAATGAGGAGGGAGTGTGTACTAGGCCTGGTAAAGTCATCGTAAGTTTATGCTTTGGCAATAAAAAATGTTTAAGTCATCTTAAATCTTCCTATGTCTAATTGCCAGGAGACTTTTGATATGTTTTAAGGTAGGATGAGTGGTCACATCAATGTTCTAATTCTCTATGAAAAGGTTTCAACATCTTCAAATAGTGAAAGTTAGTGCTTATAGTCATTTGAAATAACAACATTTTGATTATGTATGATGGTAAGATTTGATAACTTAAAAGAATTGGCTACCCAACAAACTTAAAGTTAAAAGAAACTTTTTCAATTTAAGGGGTTAGCACTTTCTTTCATCTTTGCATATTGGTTTGATGCTTCAAACGATGCATTTTTTATCCCACTTCTATCATATTGTATTCCCATCCCATTGCAATTGTTGGAGGAGTTGATACCAAAATTTCATATCAGATACCACGTTCTTGAAGCAATTTTCTGTGTTTTTACAATTTTTCTGAAGTTCTTTTGTGTTGTATGGATCCATACAAGCTTGAAATGCTCTGAGATCATTGGTGTAGCTAAATATATGTGTTCCCTTTCATTTGCATTTGTTTTGAAGTTCTCAATCACTGTTTTGTGGGATTAAACAATCAAATACAGGGACTGCCTTGTTGTGCCTGTGTAAGGGTTTGAGGGCTAAATAGAAATGACATACACCAATCCACCCACTGTCTTGGAACTGTAACTCGGTGGATTGGTGTGCATAATGGTGGATTTTATGGAGTTTCAAATCTTATTATTTAAATTCCATTTATTTTTTTCCCTTGTCTTGGCTTGTTACATTGTTTGGGAGGAACCTAAGGTTGGGTTTTACCTTGGCTTTCATATAAATCCTAATGTTCCATGTAAAACCTTGGGTGAGATATATTCAGACGTTACCTTTTTGGAGTGGGTAAATGACTTATGTCTCATTGTTTTGAATTAAGATCTTCATTTGAAGGTCCTTCATGCAAAGGTTCCTTTTATAAAGCATTTTGGACATGAAATATTTAAAATAAAAAATACCTTCATTTGAAAGTCTTGACATGGCATCATTTTTGAATGAAGGTTCTTCATTCAAAGGTCATGACGACATCACCTTCAAATGAAGGTTCTTCATTAACTGGTCTTTTGTAATTTTGAATGTGTGATAATAATTTAGGGTTGAAAATAAATCCATTTGAGCCTTTTATAAATGAAAGGACATTTGATACAATCATATGCCTTGTCAAACTTTTAACTTAATAGTAAGGGCATCATGAGTAGTTTTTTTGGCCCATTCAACAATCTTCGATGCAAGGATTGAATAGTCTAGAATGTATCTACTATCAAGAAAGCCAATTTGTTTACCTCTATGACTATATCTCAAGAAATAGGTTTAATTGTGATGGTAATGATATTGACAAGGATTTTATAATCTAGGTGTTGAGAAGCATAATTGGCCACCATTTTAGGAAAGATTCTTCATTCTCACTTTTAGTTGTTAAAATTTAACAATACGTAGATTGATGGAAGATACCAAAGAGCCTTTCTCCATGTTATCCAAGTACACATAGTAGCGGTCTTCTCTTATACGGTTGGACATGATTTCAAGAACTTAGCTAGGAATTATTCATTTAACCTAAGGTTTTCTCATAATGCCATCATTGGAAAAGTATGATCAAATTCTTCTATTATGAAGAATTGGTCTATGTGCCTCTAGTAATCACTATAAAAATGTGAAAGACTAAGCTATTTTATTTTTTCTATCTTATCTTATACCATTTTACGAGAATGGAGGGGGCCAATGTACGAGTAGATCTTTGGAAACTAGGCATGAAAATTGCAGGTTAAAGAGAATGGGGGTGCCAAACTTAGAGTACTCATTGTCCCTTGGTCGTCGATTTTCCCTGAGTGCCCTCAACCTGGTCCTCAGCGCTGGTATTGACCTTGTTTTAGCTCCAAACTCTTCATCGGTGCTAGTATTGACCTTGTTTTCACTCCTCCTAACTCTTCCTCAGCGCTGGTATTGACCTTTCACTTGTCCAATTTGATGAGCTACAACCTTCTTTAGTTAGGTTTTAGAGTATGTTAATTAAATGTAAAAAAACTTATGGCGCCATTTAGAGTAGTGAATATAAAGCAATCAAAGCCTATTATGGCGCCATTTAGAGTAGTGAATATAAATTAAGCCAAGCCTATTATAGTCATGAGGGAAATAATAAAACTCCTAGGATACTTTGTAAAACCATTTTCCTTGGTTAAAGGGAGGCCATAAAATATACCTTTGGATTTTTTTCAATCTTCAAATATGAGGATTTGCAAGGTTCTTAGCAACATGAGTAATGGAAATGTGTGCAACAAGAATTTTTGAACACACATGGAATCTCCTTGCCAAAGAAAGGGGCTTCATAATTTAATATGATAATTTTTCTCAGCTCTAGAGATGATATGTTTCCTTAAAGAGGAAGGAGAAACCTAAAAGGTAAAAGAGATGCTTAGGAATCTCAACACTTCCTTATGATCAACCCCTTCTATCCATAGGAATTGAAAAAATTGGGCTTGGCTAAGAATTATTTCCTATAACATTGAGTTTTATGCCACTATATATTTAACCTTAAAGCTTTGTAGAAAATATCTAGGCATTGAATATCCTAAATAATGTCACGTTTTTCCTCCAAGAGAGTGAGAAAGGAGTCATTAGAAAAATGACCATTGAATAGTTGGGCTATAGAGTTACAAAAATTAGCACCTTTAATAAGTTAGTAAGGTGAATTTATTAATGTTAATCTTAATATTCCAACACCCTCCATTAAGTTTTATGTTCCTCACAATAAAACATGTTGATTGAAACAAACAAATATATATAGTCTAAGCTAACATCATTTTATTTTTCTTTAAGTTCCCCCTCAAGAACATCATTGGCTCGAGTTATACAAGTCCACACTATGTGATCCTTTTTCTTACAATAATAACATTCATTTTTATTTTTTAATTATTATTACCTCATGAGTATAATACATTCTCATGTTGAGAATCAACTTTTAAATCTTTTCCATTGTTCTTTATTCTTCTCCTAATAGGGCCAAAATCACATCTTCTTGTGTTTGAGAAGTTATCGAATGATTGCCTTCAAAAGGCTGATGTAATCTCCATCTCAACACCAAGGGCCCACCACATTATGCATCACCAAGGAAAGACACGTGGTGCTCGCCCGTGATATCACAATCAATAAACACCTTGCATCTTTGTATCACGTGAGGGTGAGCAATCGTTGATCTCCACCATCGGCAATCGTGTTCATTCATAGTAGTCACCAGCACTGAACATAACCGTCAAGCAAATTTTCATCAAGATTATAATATCACCGTCGATTTTGAGCACGTGCATCTCAGAGCCGCTTTAGTAACCTGTCATATAATGTACTAAAACTTGACATAAATATTAAAGCACTTTGATTAATAGTAAT
The DNA here is from genome assembly GCA_007115665.2 of Sequoiadendron giganteum. NCBI lineage: Eukaryota > Viridiplantae > Streptophyta > Pinopsida > Cupressales > Cupressaceae > Sequoiadendron > Sequoiadendron giganteum. The sequence goes on along the minus strand of CM021107.1, from coordinate 1,786,082 downwards.
GTTATAATATTAATATATTATATAACAATATTATATTACATTATATGAATTATAATGATATATTTGATATATTAAGATTATATATAATCTATAGATTAATAGTAATTATATTAGATTATTAATATTATCGGTATATTATTAATAATATTAATATTGTATTAGATTAATAATAATTATAATATTGTTAAATGATTAATTATATTACAAATGAACATTGCTTTCAAATTCTTAGCTTTGAATGAATGGTTGAAGCACTAATGTTGAATGTTGCAAATCTAGTAGGTGTGAATAGAAGTAAAGGAGATTGTTTGGGAGAAGAATTTTTTCTAGTGCTAGGTTATGTGTTAGGTTATATAGGGTTAGGTTATATAGTGTTTGAGCCTAGCCTCAAACACTAAAATTAGGGTTAGGTTATGTTTTTTCTTTAGGGTTAGGTTTATGGTTATGGTTAGAGTTTAGGGTAATCAAAATCATAACCTAACCCTTTTTCTCAAAACCTTAACCTTGAACCTAACCCTCACCTTTATCCTATCTTTATAACCCTAACCACAACCAAAACTCTAACCCCAACCCTAACCCTAATTACCTAACCCTAAATATTTTTTATTTTATTAATTAGTTGCATTCACTCTAATAACCCTAAACCTATCCCTAAACTTAACCCTAGCCCTATCCCTGGCCCTAATCCTAACCCCAACTCTAAGCCAAATATAAAAACAACCCTTAATCATAACAATAACCCTAAAACTTAATTCTAGATATAACCCTAATACTATAATCCCTAATTGTAATCCTAAACCCTAACCCTAATTTCATATCTAATCCCAACCATAACCAAAACTCTAAATCTAACCCTAACCATAAAACATAAACCCTAATCTAACCCTAATCCTAACATTATTTTTCCTAACCCTAACCCTAACTCTAAACCTAACACTAACCTGAACACTAAATCATAACCCTAAATTGTAACATGATCCTTTGAATTGGATACTACATAAAAAATTATGTGTTACAATCGTTGCTTCCATTGTTGGCATTTTTACATTGGGATGCATATATTTTTAAAATCAACAAAATGTTTTAATGTCTTGCCAAAATTAATATTATTAATTGTAATATCAAACTTATAAACATGTATGCAAAATAAGAACATAAATAAGAAATATATGGTAATAGTTTCTTCAAAAAACAAAGTGATGTGGACTACAAGGACTATAAGATATCCACAAAAGAGATCTACATTGAAAATATTGTAGGGAAATTCAAGAAAATACAATTGGTAGATGCAAAGCCAAATAAATGTGAAATTGTGTACTATAATGATTTTAGAATATACACATAATGGATTTGTTGAAAAGGTTTTAGAAACTTTCAAACAAATGCAATTGGTAGATGCAAAGAAAAATTCCACAACCTTCACCAAAATCCTTATTGGTTTCCTTAATATGGGAGATTTGGAACAAGGTATAGACATCCATCAAAGCATAATATGAAGATGATTTTTTTCAAATGTTGTGGTTGTAGATGCCCTTTTAAAATTTATATAGAATGTGGAAGGATAGAAAAAGCTTGTGAACTATTTGACAAAATGTCTCAAAGAATTGTAATCTCTCAATTTATTTTAGTGTCTATTTTGTTATATCCCATGTCCCAAATTGGGTATAACACAATAGACACTAAAAAAAATTGATAGATTGTTATGAGGGCAGTGATGAGACTTTTCTAATTAGAGTGTATTCCATGAGATTACAATTATTTGAGGAATTGTGTCAAATAGTTCATGAGCTTTGTCTATCCTCCCAAATTTTGCATAGATTTCAAAAGGGCATCTACAACCACAAGATTTGAGAAAATTCATCTTCATATTATGTTTTCCTTATGATTGGTTGACTCTTATACTAAATTAATATGTTCAATTTATGTTTCCTACTTGATCTAACTATCCACAAATGGAAATTTAATAGTGGAAAGATATGATCCTACTTTGGTATAAATTGTATATGCAATATCAAGGTATGAATTAATATGTTCAATTAAGAGATGTTAAATGAAATGAATAAAACTAATGTAATGTAAATAAGGGAGACCAGTTCCTTATTGGGTAAAACAGAGTCAAATGAAAGCCTTTAATGAATGGTTTCTATCTAGAAGGTCCTCTAATTGTTTGGCATACAACTATGAGTTTACAACTGGTATAAACATGCAAGAGTGTAATTGATAAACCCTACTTGAGGCAGAATATCAAATCTAATTATCTGATTCTTCTTATTGATCCAAATGGAATTCCTAGATTACTGTAATTTATTGAAAGGAATTTTAATTCTTCTTTAAAGAATCCAATAAACCAAATCACACAGAAACAACAAATGTGTACTAATAAATCGAATATATACTTGATACTTCAATTTAAACAACCAAGAAACATCAAATTGGAGACAATCAAATAATTGCAAGAATCCAACAAACAATTGATACCAGAATGAAGCCACTAAATCAACAGTCTTTCATTATCTCCTTCAAAGTTCATACATGCAACATAGTCTCCTTGAATGTCATCATTTCTGAAAATTTAATGCTTACATCAGTCTATCCTATTCTAATTCTATCTTCTACCCCTTTACATTTATCCAACAACGGATACTTATACATCAATTTGCAAAAGGACGTGCCTTTTCAAAAAGGTTTAGAGCATAAAAGGTTTAACAAATCCACTATTAACTAATTTCTCTTAAGCCACAAATGGACTGCAGACATATGCTCCATATAATCCTCGCGCTCATGAGTGTTGACATCTCCCAACACATCACAGATCACAATATCCATCATTATCATTCGCTCATTTTGCTCACATGTTGCATCCAATATCACATCTTTCCAGTGGCTGTCTCCACCATCCCTTGGAGTATTTTTTAGCACTCACTTTTCCATGTAGTCACTTCCTTTGTTTTCCCTTCATCATCACATAACTTGGTCAATCTATCTTCGGAATCCTTTGTCAATCCCTGCATATCCCCTTGTAACTCCTCAAAGAAATCCTTGTGCCTATCCATAATACAATTGGCATTTTCAATCTCTTCATTACTAGGAGTTTCCTTCTGCTCCAATTCCTCAATTCTTTCCTGAATTCTACTATCCAATCTCCTATGTTCCTTTATTGCATCTACGCAATGTGAATGTTTTCCCTAGAGTTTATTTAACCAAGTGGTTAAAACAACCTGCATTTTTTTGATTATTGCAGCAAATGCATCCATTCTCCCTTGAGAGTATGCAGTTGACTCTTCCCAATGGTCTTTTTTCTGTGAACTCTCACCTTGAGTGAGCATCCTTGTTGGTTATGTTACACCACCTACCAAGTCTTTCAAGCGTTCATTCTCTCTCAACATCCTCTCATTATTGGTTTTGTACATCTCCCTTTCCCTTATCAATGCTTGGATTTGGGCTTTATTCAACTTGGCAATATTTATCCCAATATCAACAGTCGCTACAGGATCAACCTCCCCAACCTTCAGGGTCATGACATGTCCGAATGCCTTTTCAGTATCAATAACAATTGATTTCTTGTGAGGATACAAGGCCCAAATCATCAATGTTTCATCATCAGGATTGTATCTTGATCCTGTGTATAACTCCATCACCTTCTCTATACTGAGCTTGTGGGTAGAATTGTTATCTTTTAAGAAACTATCAAAAACTAATGTAGAATTCATATCCAAACCTAGAAAAATCATAACACCTGCCTTTTCAAGCAGATCCCTCCCCTTTTCAGGGGTCATGTCAATCATCTCTTTGTCTACTTCATCCTTTAAGATTTTTAACAGTTGATCCTCATTCCCTAGAGTGACATTGTCAACCTGTTGATGGAACTTCAAAAAATTGAAGCTGAAGCTGGGGTTAGAGGGTTTCTAAGTTACTCAGGGTAACCTTCATTATGGATCGGTCAAAACCCTCTTGTTATATTTTAGTGGTGACTTGCTGCCATGGTGGACCGGTCACTTAAGTGAGGTTTCATCCCTCTTAGGTCATGCTTTACCGGCCCTGTTTCACCTTATTCGCCGGTCTTTTTGGCGTAATGCCCTACGTTTTACACCGTCGAGAATTTCAATGCGGGCTCCACTTGATTGTTCTATCTGAGGGTTGATGAACCATCCGATCGCAGGATTGGATCTTGATTGCTTCTCATAGACCTTGCAGGTTTGTCTGCTGCCATCATCAAAGTGGTGCGAGGTTCACAAGATGTCACCACGTGGCGTGAATGTATGAATGGGTTTTCTTCCCGAGGTATTGGACATGACAGGGGGCCATCTTTTCACCAATAATAGCCATTAATAGCACGGTAATTATGGTTTCTCGCACACCTCGCACGAGCAAAGTAAATATCTGGGTGGTGTTGCGAGGTCTCGAGGGGGTGGCATGTGGCTTTTCTTTTCTTTCCAGAGGGATTATATGGGTCCCACTGTGTGGTTCGGGTCTATTTTTCTGTAGGTTTTGATTGGATCTGTTTTCTGAAGGTGTCGACGTGGATCATCAACATCCATTGACTTGATCTCGACCCTCCGTTTGTTAAAGTGTCTTCCGAATCGACGGTTCATTTATAAGGAAGGGGTGTGTGAGTTATCTGTGTGGCATGTATTGCTTGGTTGTTGCTCGTGTCATTAATGATACGGGTTTCTTTTCTCTAGAGGATCTCCACCTGATTTCCTCCTGCATATGAATAGTGCCATCTTGCTGAGGGAATTCATGGTTATCTGGAGCATTTATTATGTGAGTGTTTAAGTTACCTTCAAGTAATTGAACCTTGCATGCTGGTTTATTCTATAAATGCTGACTGAATGGTATGCGATCAACATTACATTCTCTTGTGTCTATGTGCAGTAAGGTTCTTCTTCTATTTTTGGTTGCGCTCTGTTTCTATCATGAATAAATCAGTTAAGCAAAGGAGTGCGAGGCTGGCTTCACCAGTCATGAAGAAGTCGGATTCTCCCTTGTCTCGCAAGGCTATTATTGCGAACACTGGCAAGAGGCCAGTACATTGTTCATCCCCGATAATCATCTCAGATTCTGATGAATCTGAGACTCATTCTGATTATCGGTACTACTTGGCTTCCTTGGCTGACCTTATGGGAGTGGATGAGGAAGTTTTGGCAATTGAGCCAGTATCTGCATTAGCATCAGGACCAATTGTTTGAGGATGTGCTCGCAAGGTTGGTAAGGAGGAGGTGATTCCATTGCTGTCACAGGCTCAAACTCAGAGTGGTTGCTTGTACCATGGCCGTGTTGTTTCTTGATCATTACTGACGGTGGTTTCATTGGACGTGTCTTCTTTTGTTGTTTTATCATGTGGATGTGGACGTGCGCATGCTTTGCATGAAATTTTGTTTCTCGATTTTCATAACCGCTTTTGATTCCTTTGTTCATGCACGGTATCATTATGACAAGGAGTGTAAATTTGAATTTCATTTTGGTGTCACAATGTAGCCTAATGCTTGTTGCTCTCCTGTTCTATAAAGGAGATTTCATGACTCATTGTGAAGGGTCAAAAGAAATTTTGGAGTCCGAAGCTTGGAAGTCTGTACAGTCCATTTTATAGTTTAAAATGTTATGAACATTTTGTTTCAGGAAGTCATCCTAGGTTGGGTTATATATAGATTAGTGTGATATGCTTTTAAATTACTGATATTGAAACAAATCTATAAAATTAAGATGGTTTTCTCTCCTATGTGTGTGCCATGGACTATGAATAGATTTATCAAAGGTTTATCTGTTCAGTTTCAATAGTTAATTGAAAATGTAATTAGTTTTCTTGCTTTAACTCAAAGAGTTAATCAAATGCTTGAAGAATCAGTTACATGTTCATGGTTGTATATGCCTAGGATGCTTGAAGAAGTACTATCTTAGTGTGCTAAATATTTCATATAGCAAGGCTATATGAGATAAGTTCATCGTATCAGGATTTTGTTTTGTATGACTCCGTTGCCTAATGGATGAAGCACTGGATAATGTTTTTGTCATTTTATTAGCTCAAGACTGTAAGTTCTAAACAAAGATCTCCAAATACTGAACATAAAACACTTGAATACAACCTTTCCCTCCTCCGGGAGGTATCTTAAAAAATAAGTGGGTCAATTCCATTGCTCTTTGGCATTGGTAGTCATTCTCTGGTCTACCGAAATCATGAAATGATCACTATCCCTTTGAATGTATAGGAATTTTAATCTGTATACAAGAAGTGTTCTTACCAGTCATGAAATATTCATGTGAACACATTTGGTTTTACCCACCTTGGTCCTACTGAGCCAAAAGTGTAGGAGAAGTTAGTCCTTAACTGATTCTCGTTAGTTGGCCATTAGTGGTTGTAGTTATCCTTGATAGGGGTTGGCTACCTCTTAGAGATCTGCAATCTCTATATGGATTGTTTTTTAAACATCAACAAAATGGCGAATCTACTGGGGATGAACTCAGAATTTTTGGTTGCAGACGGTGCTGTTATAGAGTCATTAAAGTTTTGAATTGTTTATGTAACCAGAGGTTAAAAATTATTGAATTATTTTCCCATCCGAGTCACCAATAGAAAGGTGACTCTACTGAGGAGAAATGGAGAAAATTCTGATTGCAAAATATAGCCTTAAGAGTCATTGCATAGAGTCAAATCATGTGTCATTCTGAATTTGTTCAAGTTTGAAGGATTTCAACCCTGGAGAAGAAAGTGTTGCAGTGAACCTGAATAGTTTTGTAATCTGTGGTGCTCTGCTGGTGGAAAGGAACTCAGAGAAAAGTTTATGTGTGAAAGAACTTCATACTGCTTGAAGTTCAGTCCTCTGTGAGAAGAGGTGGTGACTTTGTTGATTGAACCTGTTAAAATTTAAAGGAAGTTCCAGATCTACAAATATTACCAGTCAGGAAGACAATTTGCAGCAGCTGCAAAGTTTCCAGGTATTCTTCACTTTTGGTTTTCAAGAACTTGTGTATGAAAACCATATTTGAACATCTTAGACAATACTTTGGTTCCCTATTGAGTGTTTAGCACTAAAACAGGGAAAGAATAGTCAAATTTAATTTGCATACTTCTGAGTTGTAATTTGCAGCCTATGTATCTTGTTGGAGAAGTATGTTTATTCTTGAAATTTTCCCACTAAGTAGATATTATATGTAAATGCATTTGAATCATGCATTATGGTATTCTAAGATTGTTGTGAAAAGTAGAAATAGGGAAAATGAATGATCAACCATATAGTTGATATGTAAAATTTGAAAAGGTATATCAAGATGCCTCAATACATGCATCCTGGCATGGGTCCAAATGGAACGGTGGTTTGTGATCAGTCCCAGCCAGATTGTCAAAGAGGTTTTAGCATTGGAAGGTATAGAGTTATCAATTTCAGTAACCTTAGTGGTTACCCAAATGAAATTCCCGCTAAAGTCAGAAATAAGTTACCAAGGTTCATTGGTGATAAGGCTGAATCAACAAACAAACATTTGCAAGAGTTCAGCAATGTGATGGATGATTATGAGATTGATCACGAAGATATAATCATGAGACTATTTGTTCAGTCCTTGAGAGGAGATGCAAGAGAGTGGTTCTCTTATTTACCAGCCTCTTATGTTCATTCATGGGAAGAGCTCAAAGCAGTGTTCATGGAACAGTTTGGAGAAAGGATTAACCCTATTCTGATAAGGAAAAAGTTCATGAACATGGAGAAAGGAAAAGATGAGTTAGTCCCATCTTTTAATCTCAGATTCTCAATGATCATAAGAGAGATCCCAGAAAACATAAGACCAAATGATGCTGAATGCTTGGTTATGTACCTGGGAGCATTTGATAAAAAGATGATTTATCTGTTGAGGGATAAAGAGCCTGCAACCCTGCATCAAGCGTATTAGATGGCTATGGACATTGAGAACAATTTGAGATACTCAATGCTAAAAGGACATAGGGTTGTGATTGTTTATCATCCTAACACACCTTAGGAAAATAGAACTCATGGATCAGTTGATAAAAATTCTTGTCAAGAAGGTAGTGATGTTGCTGCTCCAATTTTTTCATCATCATGATCTGCAGATCCTAATGAAATTCATGTTAAACATCATCACACTATGGTGTCTCAAAATGAAGGTAGTAGCTGTTTGTTTCAAGAAAGTCAGAACATGATGCACAAGGATGAAAAGAGTATATCAGAAAATGAAAATATTTGTTGTATGAATGAGGATACTAACTGTAATCAGTTTACAATCAGCACAGGTGCAGATCATTGCAACAATGAGGAGGAAGATACATGGTTTGATGAGCAAATGAATAAGTATGAAATTTTTTCTTCTAATACCTTGAATGATGAAGGAATAGAAGAGATGAAAGACATCATCCCATGTCATGTTTCAGTCAGTGAAGATGATACAATTTCTGACGACATTTCTTCCCAAGTTGGTGACCAAGACATTGAAGATGAAAGTGCAAGCGCTCATTCTAAAGAATCTAAGCATGGTTTATGCAATGATAGGTCATCTTGTGATGAGGATGCAGATGAAGGCCAAACTAATTTCTCTTCTGATGATGGTGAAAGTATTTATGAGAACGACTTAGAGTTATGTTCTTCACACAATGGATATATTGATATGGACACTGATGAAGTAATTTATTCACCAGTGAATGATCAAATTATACTTGAGACAGACTTGGAATTTAGTTCAAGTTTGACATTAACGGAGCTTGTTGATTCTGTCAATGATGAAGAATCTGAGGATGAACATATATATGTTCAATTTTCTGATCATGAGCATAGTACTGTTGAAAGTGATGAAGATGTTGAAGAACCTATTTATATTTTTGCTGTCCACGACTGCTTGTATGACACAGAAATGGAAATGTCAGTGGTACATAAGATAGATGAAAGTGCACATAAAATTTTCTTTGCTGACCTTATTACTCCTGAAAATGATAGCATTGAACATATTGTGAAGAATCAATGTGAAGACCTTGATTTAGGGTCAAATTTCTAGGTATGCAATTCTATCTGGGACAGTTCTGGGCAGAATGAAAGGTGTATCCTCAAAGCCATAAACCCTAATCATTGTGGCATTCTCTAAGAAATACCAATCCCCCTAGTTGTGGTTAATTGGTCCATTGTAATCTCTAGGCCTAAGAAACCTTTTTACTTGTTCAGAGAAAGAATAATCACAAGGATGGCTAAAAAATCTATACAAGGGTTTCACAAAGAATTCTTCAAAATGCAAGAAATTCAAATTGGAAAACTTGCTGTCCCAAACAACAGTCCATAATTGAACAGGCAATGGCCTACCTTCCTTGTCGGATTATGAAATCCTCATTTCCTGGGGCCATAAACCTAACTCTTGTCCAAAATACAACACTAAGTGCATCAACAGTGAGTAATTTCTGAGATGGAGAACAAAAGCACCACTCTTTATCGCCATCAAACCTACATCCAGCTCCTTAAAAACATGTGGAGCATAGTCAAATGATCTAGAATTGTGATACTAAATGTTTGCAACAATCACCATGGGCACAACCGCCATATGCTCAGGTACCTCCATCCCTAATACCTATCCCACTAAGTAGTAAGTATAGTTTAGGTAAGGTTCGAAGAGGTCTACATGAAAGGGTAGCCCCTCACTGTCTTCCATTGGAGTAGGTTTGCCATGACACCTAATTCTATGCAGAGGTAACCTCCACCCTTTATAAATGGTGTCCATCCTTCTAAATTCACTATCGAGCTCTTCACTCACTACTTTCTCACTGAATATTCCCTCCATTCTGAAAACCTCAGCAATTGCTTTCTCAGATACATGTATCAATGGATTTCCTGACAAATCACATACAACTTTGTTTTTCGTATCATAGTGTTCGACCAACAATTTTACTAGTTCGACGTCAATAAAAACATTAGGGCACACTAATTTCCCTAAATTGAGCCTCCATGGATTGCATACTGGCTCAAAGTGATTTCTCCAGTGGTAATGGAAATTGAATAACTCATAGCCTCTAATCAAAGTCCAAACATCACCTATAAATTTTCATTTGTCATCCAATTTGTCAACTTCCACTTTGAGTTGTGCAGAATGCCTAGCTTTAGGTCCAACCAGGCAACTGGTTTATGAGGTCTTGATTTAGCTTCCTTTGAGTACCTTCTAGTTGCAACTCAGTCTTTTTCTTTTTTTCTTTTGATTGGCTTCCCTCCTCGAGTTTTCTTCCCTTTAGTTTTCTTGAACTAGTGCCTTCCATAATTCAAATTTTTACGAATTCTGAGAAGATGACAAACTTACTGTAACTTCTTCCAAACTCAAGCCAAGTGAATGCCTTAATTGCTCAGCTGGTTCCCTTGCTCTCCTTTGCTTTGAATTCTATGAGACAATGATTTCAATTGATCATACCTTGATATGCAAAATCTCCTATGCTTCGTGGTGCCATTAATGTGTTTACCGAGACATGAATGCTGCAAGTTTTTTTTTTTGAAATTCTTGATGTCACATCAGGGCTCATATCGGCAAGACATTTCTAATCTCTGGCCAATCCACTTGTTCAACGTTCACCCATCCACCAAGATGTCTTGCAGTTTCCCTGACATCACAAGTCTCCCCAATAGTTTCACTCCTTTTGATTTTTATATCACCATGACTTTCACCGAAACAACTATCGCTCAAACTTAATGAATCAGGCCAATGGTTCTTTGCCTTACTCCAAAAGTACTTTGTCTCATTGAGATGTTTACTTTATCGACTTATGTCACCGAGACCAAGCAATTTGTTCTACCGACAAAATAATACTCGCTGTGATGTCTCTTAGATCTCCTCGCGGTGACATGTCTCACCGATACGCCTCTTCTTTGGAAAGACAACGAGCATCATCTTATCGATACTCTTTATCTCCGCATGCTCAATTCTGTCGGTGTAACCTGAGGGGTCAGTAAGACTTTTATGAATTCTTCCCGGCATCGTTTGTCTTACCGATTGAGTCCTCCTTTTTCTTTATCAGCAAGACCAATAGTGCTTCGGCCAGTGTTTTGAAATCTCTCCGATGACCAAAGTCTCTCCGATAGACTTTACTTTTCTCCAATCGACAAAAGGTAACTTAGCTCGATATGACCTCACACCATCATGCCGATACCTTTTGTCTTGTCGATAAGTAATACAAACCCGCATTCTCCTAGTGTATAACTTTATTGGTATGACCCGTTTGATGTCTCGCCAATAAGATCACATCGGTAAGACATTTCAAACCTCTGGCTGATCCAGCTGTTCAACGTTCACCCATTCACTAAGACGTCTTGTAGTTTCCCCGAAATCACAAGTCTCCTCGATAGTTTCTTTCTTTCTTCTTTTTTATCGCCATGACCTTCACTAAAAAAACTATCGCCCAGACTTAATGAATCGGGCCAACAGTTCTTCACCTTACTCCGAAAGCTTTTCATCTCACCCAGATGCTCACTTTATTGACTTATGTCGCCATGACCAAGTATTTGTTTTTCCGACAAAATGATACTCACCATGATGTCTCTTAGATCTCCCCGTGGTGACATGTCTCACCGATACGCTTTTTCTTCGGTGAGACCATGCGCATTGTCTTCTCGACAACCTTTATCTTCATATGCTCAGGTCTATCGGTGTAACCCAAAGGGTCGATAAGATTTTCCGAATTCTCCCCGGCATCATTTGTCTCACCGAGTGAGTCCTCCCCTTTCTTTATCGGCAAGACTAATAATGCTATGGGCAGTGTTTTAAAATGTCTCTTCGATGACCAAATTCTCTCTGATAGACTTTACGTTACTCCAATTGGAAAAAGGTAATTTAGCTTGATGTGACCTTACATCGTCATGCCGATACTTATTGTCTTATCGATAAGATATACAAACCCGCATTCTCTCTGTGTATAACTTGATCGGTGTGACCCTTCTGATGTTTTGCAAATACATTTAGGATATGTATATTATCATCGATGAGACCTGCATCAACTTATGCCAATATTTTCATATGTAAAGATTTTAATGTTAGATGAAATTTATGGGGCGTTATGGCACAATTTTAAATCGAATTTTGGTAAAAAATGCTATGTGAGGATTTTTATATCTGCATTTTGAATCTTTTTCGGGAGACTAATAATCATGAAGAAATAATGAATTTGTCAAAATTTGACAGTTCCAACAGCATGAAGGTTTGATGTTTCATGACAGTACTAGCATTTGAGTTATAATGATATATTTAGAGCTCATGGCTCTCCTTTGTATAAACATATCACAATTTTGAATAATATAATCAAGGGTTATGGCGTTCATCTCACTGTTATGGTGTGTATGATTTCCATTTTTGCTTTAATTCAAAAAGTAAATTAAAATGCTTGGATGGAGTCATAGATGGATATGTTTGTAAAGGGATTTGATAAGAAGTATTGAGTTAGGATAGAAATTGACACTGTTGTAATGCAATATTGTCAAAGATATTATATGTTATGTGTTTGAACCTGTTATGGAAATCTAAATATTTGTGAATTCGACTCCCCAATAGTATATGGCACTAGCCTAAATCGTATGTGTTTGTAAGGTTATGTGTCTATTTGTCTTAGCTTAGAGCTTGCTGCCAAATTGCAAATTAAACGACTATCTTAAGTGGTGAAATGTCGTTGTAATCATCTCATGCTCCAAGTAGTTGATACTATTGATGCTTTTCCGTTGTTTAAATTGATATATCAAGCATATATATATATATTCAGTTTACTGATACACATTTGTTGTATTTGTATGATGTGATTATTTGGTTCTTTCAAGTAAAGATTAAACCCTTCTATTCAATCACAGTAACTAAAGAGTATTAATTGGATCAATAAGAAGAATCACATAACTAGGATTGTCATTCTATCTCAAGTAGAGTTTGTCAGTCATTTACTTGCACATTTATACAAGTTATAAACTACATCTGTGTGCCAAACACTTTGAATTATTGCCATCATAGATTACACTTTTATAGATCTTCATTAGACTCCATACACCCAACAAGGCAGTGGTCTCACGCTTTCATCTTTTGGTTTATCCATTTTATTTTTTACATCTGTTAACTGAACATATTCTAATATAATTCAAATATAATTAAAATTAAAAACATCATAAATTAATTATGTAACCACATAAGTCAAATATAATTCTATTAAGAAATTAATATCAAATAGATAATACAATCACATAACTCATACATTTCAATTTCATTGATCTTCTTCTTCATCCAACTCTTTGTTTGTATCATCCGATCTAGATTCAACATTGTAAGGATTGGTCATATCATCATCATCATCATTGATATCAGTTTCGATAATGTCATCATCCACACGGATATCATCTTCATGAACATTAACTCCTACATTAACATGATCTAGTTCCTCCTCTTCGACATCTTCGTCAGGCACATCATCAACTAACTGTTGATCCTGATTATCATCTACATCATCTTCTATTTCTTTAGTATCTTCTTCTTCCACCACATTATACTTTTCCGGCCTTCCTCTTGGATCATGTCTAACAACATATGACAAACCCGCTTTACCTAGAACCTCGGAGTAAAATACTTGCTCACATTGGCTTGGAAGAACATAGGGCTCATTTCCAACTCGCTCAAAATACCTTGTATTAACCATGGTAAATCCATTATCATGTTCAATAACAGTTCTCTCGGGATCATTTTTATTCAATCATAGCCTATACCATAGGACGATGAACAAAACTAGTTTGAAGGACTTAAAGTCACACTCAATTATATCATCCAAAATCCCATAGTATTGATTTTTTGAGACTTCTGGATGTATGTCGCTTCTAGATGAAACATTAGTCACCTGGAAGACTATAGTTATCCCAGAATCACAAGTTTTCTTCGTGTCATCCAAATTTTTGATTCAAAATTTATGACCATTGCACCACATAGCCTTGTGGTGTTTCACCTGCAATATGTCAAACATGCAAAACTTATTGCAATATCGTCAGTTGATAAACATATTTATTCTTGGCCGAATGTATGCAAAGAAAAAAATCTCAACATATATATACATCAATATAATTCAAAATAATTAAATAATATGGGTGATTAATATATTTATACATACCTGTTTATCTCTTAAACCATATGCTAAATCAATTTCCCTTGGTGTAACATTGGAATCTCCATTATGATGAGCTTCTTTAACCAATGAAGCCACACCTTCCCATGTTAATGCGCAACCAGATTGTTGACATCATTCAATCCATACCGTCATCCAATCAAGATTATTTGCGACGTACAAATGTAGTGCATCCCACTCTTGACCAACTGTATCAAAAAAAATTGAAATTCATAAACGACGTATAATTAGTTAATTACCACGGTATACGACCTTAATTTATAATTGATCAATATTGAAGATTAATAATTAAATAAGTACAATATACATAAAAACCAAATGTAAAATGTATTCTAATTAATCTCCATGACCATCTTATAATTACCTAACACTTTCCTCAATCTACCTTTCCCCATCAGGTACTCCCCTTTGAATTTGTTAATGACTTGGGATCCCGAATGCGATCTACATGGATCTTTGCTACAAACTTAGGAAGATATTCAGTAATGTACACCATGGTCTGGTATACCATGTATCCCTCCACCATAGAACCCTCGAGATGTGCTCTTTGTCTAACCAAAGCCTTCAAAAATTTCAAGTGCCTCTCAACCATCCACATTGACCTTGTGTGTACAGGTCCACACAATTCAATCTCCTCAACTTGGTGTATGAGGTAGTGTTCTTGTGCATTGAAATTTTTTGAAGGTAGACACTTTTGCATTTCACACATTAGATGAGGAATTCTTCTCTTCCAATAATTTATATCTTCTTTATGGATTACTTTAGATGACAACCATCTACAAGTGATTCAAGGCACAAATATATTAATGAGATTTAACAAAAATATACAATGAATTGAACAAATATCGCTACTTACCTCATGTATTTTCCAAGATCATATATAACTTGCTTGACATTGTTTTTAAAGTTGTCTGGGAGAGATAGAGGTAGAACGTACTGCAACAATTATAAAATGATTTTTTCATTAATATTTTTCCAAAAGTAGTAAACATAATACACTGAAAATTACATGCAGTATACAAATATATATATATATAATATACCAGAATAATTACCTTAATGAAGGTATGCCAATCATGCATTTTCATCCCTGACCCAAATTCACCTTTCTTTGTTATGATATTGTTTATGTTCGTAGCAAATCCTGTGGGAAATCGAATTTTTCGTATGACTTGTTTTATAGCATTGTTTTACTGCTCCGTTAATAACCAAGGAAGGGCACTTATATTAATTTGGTCTCCATCGCTATTTAATTGAATGACATTTTTCATTGCATGACTAGCTTCTTGAATGTCACTACAAATTTTGACAATTTTTTCTTTGTCATGCATTCCATCCAATATTTTCCATAACGTTTCTGTCATATTCTTTCCAATATGCATTGTATCAAACAAATGCACAATTTGTAGCTGCTCATAGTAGGGCAACCTACTAAATTGTCTGGGATAACTTTTCAGTCCCTGTGGAAGCCGACCATTAATGCCTTGATGACCTTCATGAAGCATATAAGTTAAACAAATTAACAACGACAATCATTGTCAATTACAACATGAGTGAACACAACACAATATATTTAAAAATATAAATTCAAAACATATCATAAATGATAGATAAACAATTTGATCCGATGTATAACCTTGACGATTACTTCTATTATATTCCAACTTCTATAGGCGAGGTGTCATTCTTCATGGTTTTGATGTAGTCTCTTCTTTCCCATTGAAAAGGTGTTTTTCAGTAGTTCGATACTTATGATTTTTGTGAAGGAAGTGCCTATACTCATCAAACACCCGCTTTCCTAAACTTTTTGAACGATGAGATTTCATCTTTGGACCACAAATTGGACATGCAAATTTTCCCTTTGTTTGAAGACCTGCAAATCATATATAATTGGATTAAATATGTCAATTTTTATAATTATATATAATGAATAGATTATTTAAAAAACATGCATTATATCTACTTTATAAAATTAAATATCATTAAAGTCATGCAGTCGAATGTTATAACATACCAGAAAAATGTGTTAGCCTTGGGGCATCATGAATTGTCCATACAAGCATTGCATGGAATTGAAATTGTCTTTGTCCTATTGGTCTAGATACGTCATACATAGTGACGCCATTCCATAACTTTAGTAACTCGTCGATAAGAGGATCAATATATACATTCATATCTTTAACTTGGTACTTACCTAGTTGAATGAACATAAACATTACATAATTATTATAACCATTTTAGTGCAATATATATAAATTCATGTACATGACTATTAAATGAAAAAACATATAAGTCATTATGCAACAAATAAGACAAATGAGATGCTACTACGTTAAAAAAAATTGATGTAAACAAATACCTAGAATAATCATTTCCAACATTATGTTCTCCCTCTTTATTAACATCCATGCAGGAATGTTATTGTTGATAACAAAAACAGGCCACACCGAGTAAATAGATCTCAGCTCTCCAAATGGATTGACACCGTCTGCTGCCAATGAAAGCCTGAGATTACGAGGTTCTTCTTTAAAGTGTGGCCATTTTTCCTCCATGTCCCTAAATGTAGAACCATCCACAGGCATTCGAAGAATCTCATCTCCACTTCTATTACGTGCATGGTAATCCATAAATTGTGCTAAGCTTTCACACCTAAATAATTGTTGCATACGTGGAATAATGGGAATATAACGAAGAACCTTGCGAGGCACCTTTTTTGTTAGTTGATCTGTTCAATATCTATTGATATGAAATTTTGGGCATTCTGTTGAAAATTCATGTTGTTTATGATATATAATATGATCATTGGGACATGCATCTATTGCTTGATACTCCATTCCAATATCTTTCATAATGCCAGATAAATCTCGGTATGAGCGAGGTAAAATATTTGATGGTGGTAACAAAAATTCACCAATCAATCTACAACAAAAAATAATTTCTTAATATAAAAAATATTAAAGGTACATACTTCATCCTTTATTTTCTAGCGATGAACTAACAACAATTAAAATAGATGAAAAAATATGACATATATGACATACCTTAACATCCATGAGATTTATATGTTGGATAAACCATTCATAACCTTCAAGTTCACCAACAACAATACAACAGAGAGAAGAGTTGTTTGGGAGCCTTCATAAAGGGGCTCATATGCCTTCTCAAGTACAGGTAAATCATGAACATCATCAAAGTCATCTCAATCAACATGATCAGATGTGCCACTACATGTGTCATGGATCAATGTATTTGTACCATCATCTTCAATTGTGTTTTATGGTGCATGATCATCTTCTTCCATAGGATCATTAACTTCATCTTCGATATTCACAGCTCCATGTTCCCCCGCTTGCAAAACCACATTCTCTGGGCTGTGATAATTCATATCGTGTGCCCTAGGGCACCCCACCTTTATAATAATGATAGACAAAAATAAACCATGATCATGATCAAGTGATTTTTAATATATATATCAAATGTTAAAACAATATAAACATTTACAAATTCAATCAATATAAACACATATAATGAACAACTTACCAATGGACGATAATCATGCCCCCCTTCAACGTGACCATGCTTCCTACAATGTTTCTCAACTGTTGTGATTAAATGTCTTTTCGTCTTTAAGCCTTTGCAATTATTGCAAGGACAATAACATTTCCCATCACCCTTTTCAATAGAGCCCACAATCTAGCAATTGTCTCTTCATTTTGTTCTGGACTAATATTATTTGACATGATTTTTCTTTACCAAGATTGAATATTTAGATCTTCAAAAATATCAAACTCACACTCCAATAAATTTTAATCATACACAGGTAACAAAATATAATAATTATGATATTTTACACCAAAAAAATTCGGCATGCAACCACCCCTGCAAAAGAGAAGATAGTCTGAAGTTAATGACCGCAAAAAACACTTTCAAATGCTAATTCCAGAAATTATTAAATTCTGATTTTACTATGATTTCCAACTGTTAGACTCCTAAAATCATAATATTGAACTTGCACAACAAAATATGGAAATGAAATTCTCAAAATGCAGCTAATAGGCCTCAAAAATTAAGGCCTACTCAAGACTTTGTGAAGTCACTACAAGGTTTCCAGGCCTTACCTGATGATTTCAGCAGAAGGATTAAAGAGTTGGTAAAGAGTTTTGATGACTGGAGTGACACATCTTTACGAGATATTGTAGATGCCCAAGGAAATGTTAGATCACTACAGCAATGGCAAGATAGGGTAGATGAAATCATCAATGCACAAATCAAATTGATTTGTGATGAATCAGATTATGACATGTTGATGAGTAGTATGGATAAAATCATTAACACTAGCACATTTTTGGAATCTTTTGAAAGGGAGGCGAATCAAGTAGCAGTAAAGTATACACCTTACAGTGCCAAGGTAAATTAGGTGGTAAATTTTAATTGCCCAACGGATGAGGAATATCAAGGATGGGTAGAAAAGTACTTAACTGAACAAGAATAGGACAGAGTCTATAACCGACAGTTAATAGCTCAGCGGTTATGGTTATAACAAATTTTGGTTATGTCTTGGTGGCAGTTTTGGTGCAAGTTTTCAAAGTTTGGCAAATGCAGCAGTTATTCTCCAGTGGACAGGATGAACAAGAAGATTCTCCAGAGACTCAACTATTGTAACCAATTTTTGAAATGTCATAAGGTGGTCCAAGTGACTAGTGATAGGTGTATTTCTGGTCTAATGCTTGTTGCTCCTTCATTTTCCCTATAAGAAGGATATCAGGACCAGAAATAGGGTTTAGCAAGTTAGATATCTTTAGGTCAAGTCTAACCGAAGTTGCAGAGCGAATTTGGAAAGAGCATGCTATTATAGTGAAGATACTATTCTTAGGTTTGGTGTCATTCTTTTGTAGGTTTTAGTTTCATGGGTACTTAATTTTCAAGACAATACTAGCATCTGAATGAAAATTATTCATTTCAAGGTCATGTATCTCCATTGTATGAATATATTATTATCTTGAATAAAATGATCAAGGGTTATTCTGTTCATCTCACTGTTATGGTGTGTGTAATTCTCATTTTGGCTTTAATTCAAGGAATTAATTAAAATGCTTGAGTGAGGTTATAGGTGACTATGTTCATATAAGGATTTTATAAGTAGTATTGGGTTAGAATATAGATTGATGGTATTGTAAGGCAGTATTATCTGAGATTTTATATGCTATGTGTCTAGAAGATAAACTTGGTTACAGTAAAAAAACAACCAACACCTTTGATATTATCTAGCTATGGCTCCCAAATCTATTGCAAATTGATCATTAGGGTTAAAATTGAAACCTTGCAAATATAATCTTTGTCCAAATCCATCAAGAATTTTCCATCAGTTATAAACAATTCCCTTATAAAGAATTTGTGAAGCCAGGTCTAAAATCTGGAAATGAAATTCTAAAAATGCATAAGACTAAAAATGAAATCTAATGAGATGTTGCTTTAAAATATGATTTTCAAACCTGGAAGTACAAATCTGACTTCACAAATAAATTCTGGAAAAAGACAATGACTACCCTCAACCTGGCGATATCTTCTTGTGTTTCTTCTGATTTTCCCCAAGAAAACCGTTGAGCAAAACAGTGTCGCAATAAATAGTCGAGCTCATTTCAATATATGCCCGCCACAATTTAACTTTGCAGGTCTGTCGCAATTTCGTCGAAAGATCTTCGTCGAAACGTAGACAAATTAACAGTTCGTCGAAATTCCGACGAATGTCGGGGTAAAAATTTTAAAAAAATGAAAATTCGCACAAGTTCTCGATGATACATCTGATTATATAGCTTTCGTCGGAAGGTTTCATCAAAAATTGGGGTCAAATGAGTTAGTGAGAAAATTAGCAGTCAAGTTGGAAGAAGTAGCAGACAAGGTTGCACAAATCATTAAATGTAGACTACCACCGAGGACATATGCATTGTTTATACAAGAGATTTTTATATGTTTTCAATTTAGTAGACTAATTAGTAAATAGACTATTGGTATGAGTATAATTTTTGAGTTTCTTAATACTTTTGCTGCTTCTACACCTGAAGAACAAGATCAGTTGTATGAGTATTAATTAAACAATTATGCAGTGCTAGATGAATCAGAGTGTAACCCTCTAATTTTTGTAGGAGATCTTCAGATAAGGTTACTTGAATCCTATTATAGAAATGAATAACTCAAGGGTGAGATAATGGAAGAATATGAGGAGAAAGAGAAATAAATTGCACTTTCCCATAAGGAAAGAGGCTAAAAACATTGATGCGATCATTGATGAGTGGTTGAAAATTATTGATCATAAAGGTGTGGGCAAGAAAATCATGAAGCTTAGGAAATCAAATTATGAAAGAATGCAGATGTTAGATGTGGGTTTGGGACAACAGTGTTACAAACTGTTGGCAACACAAGGGCAGACAACTGAGAGGGGGGGTGAATCAGTTGTCACAAAATTTTAGACTTATTAAACTTATTAACCCTTATTCTCAGATCTGATTAATAACCATGAACACATCAGAAACACACTTAACAACAAGATTTTTTGTGTGGAAACCCAGTTAGGGGAAAAACCATGATGGAGGTTAATCCACAAGTTATACCCTATTAAAAGTAGAGGAAGAATAAATGAGGAATGCACATGAATTTAGGCACACTGCCTAGAGCTCACTGCTCAAATACAAAGGAAGACTCACTGTCTTAAATAGATATTCAGATTAAATCCATCTGAAGAATTTGAATTGAGAAAGTAGCATCTGCTAATTCTTGAGTACAATTTCAGTTAAGCACATGAACACTTCTTCACTCTTCTTCACACTCTTCTCTAATTTTTCGAATGATCTAAACCTTATTTGCACACAACACACACATATCATACTTGCATACTTTCAAATGAAGAAACAATCACTTATATATATCCACAACAAGAAATTATATTGCTTTATGTTGGCTTCAACAAAATAATAGAATGAATGCAAACTGTTGTCCCAAAAAAATAAAGATTATTAATTTGAATCAACCAAGGTTGGCCACAACATAGTAGAGACCCAAAAAAAATTCCTCAAACACAAAACACCTTCAAATATTCTTCCTCGAAGATCCACAACATGCTACAATCACCCTATTAGCCATGAACATGAAATAATATGAACACACAAGAGAAAATATCGGATCACGAGCACAACAATCAATGCGGATGTGCAACACAGATAGAACATGATCTAGAAACATCCACAATCACCACAAGAACATACACAATAACTTAGATGACCAAAATCATATTATCTTCTTCCATGAACACTAGTTACAGTAGCAGAATAACTATCGAAATACAAAAACTTATAACTTGCTCAAATCTTCATGCACACCTCTGAAAATTTTAGAGTAGAAACTAGATAGTCTTGAAAACAAACTCTTTAATCCGCAACTACCCACCCTCAACATACTGAAATTTCCAACACACTGATCTTTTCTACTTCATAGACAACCTCTAACATATTTATTACAATTTTCTCAATATCCTCGACATATATAGTATTGAGGACATTAATTCTAATAGTGTTGACATCAATGACAATCACATATCAGCAATACAACCACAACATCCAACAAAAAACATGTACAAAATAGATGGAATAGATTACCTCTGTTAGAAAATATGCCTCAAACTTAATGACATGAAACTCCTGAAAGAGGAAAATCAGCAAGACTCTTGGAATGTCTTGCTGACAAGCAGCTTAGCTCTAAACAATGGACTTGATCATGTCGGTGTGACTAGTGACTGGTTTGGCTGACATAAGCATTCAGGCTGACACTGGACTTCTGTACGTGTCTTATTGGCAGTTTCAGTCTGCCCGAGGGTATATGATCGGTGTGACTAATGGTCTATCTTGCCGACGGGATCCATCGATATGACCTGAATGGTTGGCACAAGTTCTCTATCTCTTGGTGAAGGTTGGAGCCTGCCCGATTGGTTGTTATCAAGGAGAGTCTTGTTGAAGATACTAGATTGGTGTGATGTATGACTTTAACCTAGCTTTGATATATTTGTTCGATGGTTGAATTCCGGTCGATGGGGTATGGTCTACGTGAGTCTGGCCAATGGTTCTTCATCGATGGGAAACATGACTTCGGTCTAGGTTTAAGATCCTCTTTCGATGGTTAATGTTTGGCCGAGGATTGGAATTGGGGTGAGTCTTTCCGATGAGATGAAAAAGCAGGAACTTCATCGGTATGACTTGAACTGTCGGAGGAGCTTTGGAGATTCCCTCCAAGGCAGGATCTCAGCCCGATGGTGTTTGGTCAGGGAGACTTCACCAATGTCTGAGTGATGGACCGTTTGAAGACTGCACTGTGTGATTTTCAAATGGATGGTTTTGGCATCAGAGAGACACAAACTATTGTCTCATAGATACGTGATGCAGTTGAACTAGAAGATGAACCAGACTATTAGTTGAAAGAATAAATCAACCATGGTTGTGGGATAAATTGCAGTGTGTGCAACTGATCATGGGTTCAAATGATTATTGTTTTAAACTATATGTTGTATGAGCATTGGAATAGTAAGACATAACAAAGTGTGTGAATTTCATTATATGCTTTTAGAGAGAATTGCAACAGTGATGTTCTATACAAGGTTGATCAGGGAAATTTTGTTGTTGTACAATTGACATCTGAAAGGAGAGTGTGTAACTTGTATGTAATTTGTTTACTGTAATACAAGTGATTTCTCTTTGGTGTGGTGGGTAATTTTCTCTCGTAAGGGTTTTCCCATGTAAATCTGTTGTCCAATTATGTATGTGTTTATTTATCTATTATGTTATTCCTTTTGTGTACATCTTAATGGAATGTAATCAAAATTTTAAAGGCATGTCTGCATTCTTCTATGAGTTTTGACATTAGGAGATTTTGTTCCACACCTTGAGCTATCCTTACAAGTGGTATTAGAGCCTGACCATTTTTGTTATCCTTGTGGGTAGGTTGGGTTTTTTGAGTCAATTCTGTTCAGTGGGAGTCTTGTAGAAGTCTGTTAATTAAAATTATAGATTGAGATGGAAATGGCAAGTACATCTAGAAGGATTAAAATTGAGAAATTCAATGGCATCAATTTTGAGTTGTGGAAACTCAAAATGGAAGATCTGTTGGTTGATCATGATTTGTTGGTTGTTGTGTCTAGAATGAAACCACAAGATATGAAGCAAGAAGAATGGGAACTGGAAGATCAAAAATAAAAGGGGATGATAAGGCTCTATTTGGCAGACTCTGTACTTCTAAATGTTCATGAAGAGAAGACTGCATCTTCTTTATGGAAAAGACTGGGAGACATTTATCAGGGCAAGTCCTTTGTGAATAAGTTTTTCTTAAGGAAGAATTTGCACTCATTGAAAACGTAGGAAGGAGTGTCTATTTCTAATCATTTGAATACCTTTAACATGTTGATTGCTCAGTTAGCATATGTGGGTGTGAAGATTGATGATGAAGATCATTGTATGCTATTGTTATGCTCTTTGTCGGATTCTTGGGATCACTTGGTGATGGCTATTGGGAGTACGACATCCACTTTTAAGATAGAATATGTTGTTGCTTATTTGTTATCAAAAGAGATGAGAAGTAAATCTTTTGAGATGGCGAAGGAGGCTCTTTTCCTAGGAAGATCGAAAGAAAAGGGCAAGAAGAAGGACAAGAGGTCCAAATCAAAATCAGAAGGGAGATCAAAGTATCTTGGCAAGAAGTCCAAGGTAAAGTTCTGGAACTGTGGGCAGCTTGGTCATGTCTGAAAGGATTGCAAAGAGGAGAAAAAGAAGAAGAAGAATAAATCTTGCAATAATGATTCTTCTTAGAGTGAATTAGATTCCTTCATTGCAGCCTTGGCAACTTGGGCATCAGACAATGTCTGGTTGATTGATTCTGGAGCATCTTTCCACATGACATCTCATAGAGACTGATTCATGAAGTATGAAAAATATGATGGTGGAAAGATCTATTTTGAAAGCGATTCATCCCTAGAAATCGTTGGTCGTGGAAGAGTTAGAATTTAGTTTCCTGATGGAAGAATTAAGGGAAATGATGGTTGTTGATGGTGTTTTCTACACAACTCAGATAGAATATGATATCCTATCTCTCTTGAAAGGTAAATCTCTATCAGCAAGCCTCAAGAGATAACCCCAAGGTCTTTAATGTCAGGTCTTGACAATGCAATAAAACAACTTAGAGATAATGTGAAAATGCTGGTAATAAAAAAGGGACCTTATTACAAGAAAATACTAAATTCAAATTTATCAGATCTAGCAATATGGTGATACTTCAAATCCTAAATCTAACCCAGATTCAAAATAAACAACAAAAGAGATAAGGGTTTCAGAGAGATTTCTGAGATTAATTCTAATTCTAAGACTAATAATGTAAATGATCAATACTTGAAATGGACCAATCTCTCAAAAACTAATTCCTGTTTGACCCAGATAAATCTACAATCTTACAGAAATAGTGCAATCTTCTAAGGAATTAAAGATTTTCAGATTATGCATATTCATTCAAAACAACCCAATTTCAATTGAAATGAACAAGCATCCACAATCGAACTAAGCATAGTTCTAAGTCTAGGCTAACTTTGCAAGACAACTAAAAATCAACTAGTTGCAAAAAGTATGGACTAGAGATTGCTGCAAACACATCAAGCATCAAACCCTAAACATCATCAAGTCATCTAACATCAAACATAGCATATATTAAATAAACTTAAGCAATTTAGAAAGATAGAATCTTAGGAACCATGCCAGATCAAAATTCAACACAAGAAAGGCAACAAATCACAATATCTTTACTTGCATTAAATAACCAAAAGTTGCAAAAATTCCAGTCTTCTGTTACAACCCTTGCTAGAAAAATGAGACTAACTCCTAACTCTAACTCTTGCTATTCTTCTTAATTCACTCTAATGTAAAACTATCTAGCCCTTACAAATGAGGTATCATGCCAAATTTATAGAAACCCCCCAAGATAGGTCAGCCCAATCAGGTTTACAACAAAAAACGACCACCAAAACAAGTTAGCCACAAGTTGGCCAAGAGGAATTCAAAATAAAGTAAATAATGCATTAAATGCATGTACTCCATCCAAGTCGGCTTGAGATCTCCAACATAGCCCAGTCCAATACATGCGTGGGAGGAAGAGGAATACTGGGAAGCACAAATTTTGATGAGGCATTGTATTAGTTTATCTCCCCTTTGTCTTTATCTCACCTTGCCCTATCCTGTACCATCAAAAATATTTTCTCCAAGTTGGAAATAGGTGGCATAACTAACACTTTCATCCTCCTTTCAATGGACTTAATGTCCTCTCTTGATTGCTTTACCACCTTATCCCAATCCACCTTCATGGTTTGGTATTTATCAATCACCGCAATGTATGTGGTTGCATCATCTAACTGGTGTTCAGTGACTTGGTCCTCATTGAATGGAGAATACACATCTTGCCACCATTTTCTCAACTACTCCAAGCTCAGATGTTTTGCCGTAAAATTTTTCCTTCCTATCATAACCTCAAAGAAGGAAATGAATTTATTGTAAATCTCAGTTAGAGTGTCCTCAATTTGTTTCCCTTTCTTATGCACCTTCTTCAAAACCCTTAGCTTTATTTAAAAAAATTCAAACCATTCCCAGGTTTCTGCAGCCTTGCATGAAGGAAGAATTCCATCACTCACCAATATATCTTTAGTGTATTCCATGATGGCCTTAGTCTTCTATAACAAAAGATCCACATCCTCCTTATCCTAAGCTAATACATTCTTCAACCAATCTATTGATCTCATAGCATCTCCACCGGTTGAAAGAATTTCCCTGATGGCACTATCTCCCTTGGCTTGCACTCCATGTAACTAGCTCGTTGTGGCATGAGTCATGGCTTTCATCTTTTCCAACTCAGTTATTGTCTCCTATGGCAGAAAACCCGTAGCAGATGATGAGGAGCTGATGGATTGCAAGGGTTTTATCAATTCTTGCAGATACCTCCTAAGTTTATCATTCTCCTTCTTTAGTTCTTGCTTGGTCTGCACCTCTTTCCTCAATCTACCCAAGATTACTACACTAGAGCCTTCATATTCTTCAATATCTTGTTCCATGGAAGTAGGCCCTAAGTTGACAGTGTGCACACTGTAATCACCACCAGTCACATCATACTTATTCTTATTAGGAGCAGGATTAGCAATATGGACCACCCTATTAATTGCTTGATCCCTTTCAATCCTGGAGATAACCCTGACATTCTTCTTTTTTTTTCCCTTTCCTATGTTTGCTAGTAATTCATCCTAGTTGGGAGGAGTATCATCTACCGCAATCTACTTACTCCTTAATTCCCTGTCCAAATAACCTGGAACAATGGAATCCAACTGTACACTATCCTATCCAACTGCATCCTGGTGAACCTTGGTGCATCTTCATTTAAACCCTACTTTTCAGGAATGTCCTCAATTGTATCATCTTTTCCCTTATCATGTTCCTCCTTTTCATGCACTGGAGAAGGAGGCCTAATAAAAATTTCCTCCTTTTGAGGAGGTCTATCCTCCTCACCCCCTATAGGTGAATCCTCATAAGTCACCAGAGGAGATCGTAATACCTTCTCCATCTCTGTTTCAACACTATCGAGATCACCCTCCTGAAGCTCTTCTTCTTCTTCTTCTTCATCTTGGTGATTCTCAAAATCCTTGGATTCACCTGGCACATTGTGAGTCTCATGAGAAGGAGGAATATTCTCATGCTCAGTGGTAGGAGTAGCTATGGGAACACTTTTTTGTGGTACACCATCCTTAGGAGATTGAGTTCTTGATCTTCTTGTGTACACCTGTGTCCTTTCTCCTGAACTTTCCACATCTACCACTGGTGGGTCAACTTCATCTCATACCTCATATATTCCCTTCTCCTTCTATATTAATCTTACTATTCTTCTTCTCTTAGGCATAGGAACACTAGCCTCCTTTTCTTCCTTTTCAACTTCATCCTTCTCAGCTTTCTTCCTGTTTGAAATGTGCTTCCTTTTCTTAGCAATGGGATTTCTTTTTTTCTCTACCTCCCCTGCTTCCTAAGCATCTTTAATCTTTATCTTAAAAGGGGAGCTCACCTTAGTCTTACCCTTAGGATCCTTCTCAGGTGATTCCTCGGAAATGGAGTGAGACTCCAAGTTTCCCATTAGGTCATAGGTGCACTGCACACTTTCACTCTCCAACTCAAACATCTTGTGCTTGAGCCACATTTTAGTGTACTTGATCACTGGAGACATGATCTGTTCTAATTCTGTCTTCTCTTCCTCCAGCCAATCTAGTTCTCCAATTAGTTTATCCTTCACAACTTCATAGTTATGGCCTTGAATTAAATCTCCATCATCTTCAACCTGATCTAGAATGGCCTTTATGTTGTATAGCTGGACTACATTCACTAGTAGCCTAGAGAAATTCTTCTTTCTGATCTCAAATTCATCACTGATGTTGGCCCAATAATCCTCTATATCATCCTTGTGACTGTATTCCCTACTGGCCTTCCTCTATGCTTCACCAGTCCTATCAAATTCGGATCTCTTGGAATGGAAGGAAAGACCTAGAGTACTCATTTCTTCTTCAAAATTATGAGCTGAGTTAATAGGACATGCCTCACCACTGCCTATCCTCAAAGGAAAATTACCACCAAATCCAATCTTATGTTTCTCCTTCTTCACAATTGCATCAAAGTAACAGATCTACCTTATGACCTCCAGAAGTACAACATGATCTATGGGATACCTAGGGAGTCTGTATGGAGCCCTTTGACAACCATTAATTTTGATGTATGAAAAGGTAGGGAACTAGATAAACCAAGCTCCAAACCTCTTGATTAACTCCTTAGCACTGTTTAAGATCCGAACATGTTTCGCACCTTGCAATAGCCTAGTGATGTACATGGTGAATGCATCGTTCACCCTTCTATAACTTGTGCCACCCAAGTGCAATTGTGGGTATACCTCATAAATAACATCCTGTCCAAACACACCCCTTGTGCTTAGCCCCTTATATGGATGGAACCTTGCAAGTGCATAAACCAAGTAGGAGGTCATGGTGAAGGTCTTTGTATGCAAGACATTGCACATTTGTTCATGTATCATTGTACTTATAATGCCTTCCCAATGGTAGTCAATACCTTGCTCCATCCTCACAATGACATGGAACATCCAGTTTTCAAACATTCCTGCACTTTTCAATCCCACTACCCTACCGAGGAGTGTGATAACATCGTAGTATTCCTTCCTGAACTTAGCTCTGACTAGCTGCTTGGGTAGCTTGGAAAAGTGGGACTTGGGTTTCTCTAGCCATGAATTGATGACCTATTGAGATTTGATGGAATTTTCATCATAATACTTCTTGGCTACATCCATATAAAAACCCACTACATGAGACCTATCAAGCATGTCAAAGGTCTGGGCAATGGACACAGGGTTAAGATTTGCTGCAATTCTTCCTTGAGGACCAACTATCCTCTGTGTGCCTATGTCATAATGTCTCACACTCAAGCACCAACTCGTAACACTAAACTATAGGAGGGAATCCAGCCACATGTTCCAACCCTAATTCCAATATTGTTTTGACCAACGAAGGGAGGTTCTGTGTTGCCATCCTTGCCTTAAATTCTTCATAATCCCACATTCCAACATTTGTATCCGTGACCTCCGACCAAATGGAAGATAGCTTGCTCCTTAAGTACATTTTAATCCTTTCTGCCTTGGAGATAGCAAATCCTTCAACACTTGGATCCATTACCTTGCCCTTGGTCATTTCAGCAACAACTTGACTTGATTATGCCTGCATCCAATAAAAATACCATAGCAAAGATCCATCACAACATGAAATTCAAGTTAATCCATCATAAATGATATATTCACCCTTAAAACAAAATCCATGATTAACAAAAATCCCCAGACTCTCATAAGAATTACTCATTTCAAAGTTTGGGTTTTTAGTCTTCTCGCGGAATTCGAGCCAAAGGGGAATCTCGGGAAATTTCGGACCAGACAAAATCCAACGAAACAAACATAAAGAAACTTCCAACCATCATTTAATCAATCAAAAGTAACTAAGAAATAGCATGAAACATCCATAATAACTCAAATCGACCATAAAATGCACAATCATTAGCTAATAGATCATTCCATCTCCCAATTCTTCATTTTCAACAAGATTTTAGGAAAATCCACCAAGGTCGAAAATCCACGAAAATGGTAATAGTTTACGAACTCCGAGAAAATGAAGGGACAAAGAAATTTCGGTAAAATCCCGAGGACACTGAATTTCACGAAGTCAGTGTAATCTTCACATTTTAAGTATATTTTCGAGAAATCGATAAAGAGATGGAAAAATCGGGGAAATCCTAAGGTAAAGGAAATCTGCGATGTGTTCGAAAACTTGAAATCTTTGACTTCATCAGAATTTCACCAAGATTGATCAAATGATAGGGAAGTTGGGAATTTAACTTAGAATTCAGCTCGTTCAACATGCAAGGTGAATAAATATACCTCAAAATGATCATAAATGAAATCCAATCAATATGAGGAATGACTTCAGCAAGGGAAACCCTAGGAAATCACCATGATAGCATAGTTTGGATCCATTTGTCATTTTCATTCCAACATTCCTCACACAAATTCTCCCATGACTCAATTAAGATAGGACAATAATCTAATCAGATAATTGGCAACAAGCTCCACCTCGCCCAAGATGTGATTTCATTATAGGTCGGGATTTTTAGGTTAAACCAGAGCTCAACATAAGAGAGCACAAAATCAAACAAAATGAATTAGAGCAATGGTTAACCTCATTGAATCATAGTCATGCATAAGGAAAGGAGGTGCAAACCATGAGGAAGGGCATCAAGCCAATCAAACGGAAACCCTAGCATCACTACCAGACCATACCACATCGAAGTCTTGACTCAAAACATACACCCACACAAACCCCAAAGCAAATTCAGCTCGTTCAAAAAAGGGAAGGCAACATGTACATACCATGAGAGCCAAGAAATCAAAATAGCAACAGTTGACAAGAAACCCTAAAAATCGAAGCAAAATGCAAGCGATCACCAAAAAATTCAACTATAACGCTCGATCACAAGCTCAAATGCACAATCCAACAACAACAACTCAAAATCCAGCTCCTCAAATCTCACAACAAGGCAAATGATACAAACCTATCCTCATAAAACATAAATGAATCCAATAAAACCAAACTACAAGACCGTACAAGGAACATAAATGCATCGATAAGATAGTGAGCTCAGGAATCCGAAGGCATGACAAAATCTCAGGAAAATCTTGACCAGACGAAATTTCACGAAGTCTTGGAATTTTTGAAAATGATATAAAATAGCCTATGCTGAGTTTTTGAGGTGCTCGGGGAAATCCGCCCAAAGGGAATTTTCTTGAAAACACAGAAAAACCCGAAATGAATCCCAAAACACAATATTTTCAAAGTACTTCCTCAAAAAAGGGGGATTTGCACGAGTAAGATAACCATTTGGGAACATGCCAAGGTAACCAAATCCTCAAAAGCAAAGGACCAAAACACCAAGAACAAAAGAAAAAGAGCAAGAAAGAGGGCCCCTACTTTCAGTGGGGCGTGTGTGTGAAAAGTGCACAACAAATAGCGACTCTGCTGGGAAAATGCTCCAGAGAATTTCAAGAACAAACTGGAATCAATAACCTAGAATCTTTGGTTTTAGCCCTTACATTAGGTCACCTATGAACAAAGTTTCAAAAATCACAAGCAAGGAAACCTTTTCCTGTTCCAGGGTCAAATTTTGTGTATATGCATTCATTTCTCATTCCTTAGTTGCATTAGGAACAAAATTTAGTCTGACCGGGTTACATAAGAGTTCTAACTTCAAAAGCAACTTGGATAGAGCCTCACTACGAGTCAAGCATCCATAGACCCAATAAGGTTATCACTGTGATCCTCCCAAGCATAACTCTACTACCAACCAGGCGTCTATAGCCCTGGTAGAGATACTAGGATACCCCTGATAAACTGAAGGTTTATTTTGATTTTCCATAATTTCTCTTTTTCTTTTTTCTTTTTTCTTTTTTTTTTTACATTTTCTGAAACTTTCATTTTCACCTTGTAAGCAACGAAAATCACACTCAGGGATGAGGATCATAGCGGCGCTGGAGCAGAATATAAGATTTTTCACTTGGCCAAATTACATAGGAACCATAGGCAACCTCAGAATTCTTAAGATTTATGTGAAAGTGTAAGACCCAAATACATTCCAAAATTCAACCAAAATAAGTGACTCTAATTCTAAGTACAAGGGACATTAGATAAAGGAATTGCACCACTTGACTCTGAAAAGATGATTAGAGTTTGTAAAAGAGATTCCCAGAACAACCCCAGGCAAGAAGCCCATTACACAGATGCAACAGACCCCAAGAAAGCAAGAAACCAAAAGCAAAAATAAAGCAAAAAGAAAAACCAACCGAAGAAAACCTACACTAACCAAAGTAAAAACAAAACAAAAGAAAGGAAACCTACACTAACCAAACCAAGAACAATGAAAAAGCAAAGAAAAGTAGAAAGAAAAACCTATTGTAACTATGTACAAGAAAGAGCTACAGAAAACTCAGGGTTGGAAGTAATGCTTCAAATACTGTCCATTGACAAGCAGCGAGATATCCTCTCCAATGAGGGTTTTTAGGAAAAAATAATTCTCCCAAAATCTCTGAAATTTAATAAGGGCCAAGCCAGAGTTTGTCAAATTTACTATGCTCTCCCTTACGGTCATGTGATTTATCCCAATAGAGAACTAAGTTAGAGATTCTAAAGGATTTCACCGTAGCTCTCCTGTCAAACCATCTTTTGACTACACCCTGATGTTTGGCAAATTTTTCTAGGGCTTCATCTCTCTTCTCTTCAAGGTGTAACAATTCAGCCAGATGGGCTTCACGCTTATCCTCTTCATCATAGCATTCATTAATGAACTACAGGGTAGGAATCTTTAGCTAGATGGGGAATATAGGTTCCAAACCATACACTAGGTGATAAGGAGAGGTTACTATGGATGCCTTCTATCTAGTATGGTCTTCCCAGAGAGAAAATCTAAGCCGGGTGTGCCAATCCTTAGGATCCTACTCTAATAACTTACGAATTATTATCAAAAGATTCTTATTAGAGGATTCAACTAGACCATTACCCTGAGGGTAGTAATTTTATGCAAATTTTATGAAAATTCAATGATCAAAATCCCAATTAGAAAGTTTCAATGATATAAATGCAAGACCATTATCACAAACTAAAGATAATGGACAACCAAAATGATTAATAATACCTTATTCAAGGAAATTGATTACCACCTTAGAAGTACATTGTTTAGATGTAAGAGCTTTAGCCCATCTAGTAAAGTAATCAGTTATGGTTAGAATATACCGGTGGCCTGTAGAAGAAGGTGGGTTGATTGGACCTATGAAGTCCATTCCCCACTATGCAATTTTTTTCACCCCTATGATCGGCTAAAGTGGAAGGGCTGCACATTTTTCCTTACTTGTTGCAGTCTGACATACATGGCAAGTCCTCACATGGTTGTGTGCATCTTTAAATAGAGTAGGCCAATAATAGCCTACCCTTAGGATCTGATTGGTAGTGGATGGTGCAGAACCATGAACCATTCCATATCTTTCATGGAATTCGATCATCACTCTAGTAGCTTCTTCCTTCCCTAGACATCTTAGGTGCACACCCTCATGATTTTTCTTATATAGGACAACCCCTTTCATCATGAAACTACCACTCTTCAATCACAGAGCTCGCCTTTGAATCACACTAAGGTGATTAGGACATTGTTGGTTCAATAAATAATAAATGATTTCATCATACCAGTCTCCTAGAGATACCTCTTGGAGATGATAATGCTAAGTTGTGAGGTCAGGACCTATCTCAGCCATTGTCCTTGTCAGTCCTTGTGAGGTGATGACTATTGGGAGTACGACATCCACTTTTAAGATAAAAGATGTTGCTTATTTTTTATCAAAAGAGATGAGAAGTAAATCTTCTGAGATGGCGAAGGAGGCTCTTGTTGTCTAAGGTAGATCAAAAGGAAAGGGCAAGAAGAATGACAAGAGGTCCAAATCAAAATCACAAGGGAGATCAAAGTCTCATGGAAAGAGGTCCAAGGTAAAGTGCTAGAACTGTGGGCAGCCTAGTCATGTCCAAAAGGATTGCAAAGAGGAGAAGAAGAAGAAGAAGAAGAAGAACTCTTTCGATAATGATTCTTCTCAGAGCGAATCAAATGCCTTCATTGCAGCCTTGGAAAATCAGGCATCGGTTGATGTTTGGTTGATTGGTTATGGAGCATCTTTCCACATGACTTCTCATAGAGACTGGTTCACGAAGTATGATAAATACGATGGTGGAAAGATCTATTTTGTAAGTGATTCATTGCTAGAAATTGTTGGTCATGGAAGAGTTAGAATTCAGTTTCCTAATGGAAGAATTAAGGGAAATGATGGCGTAATGCATATACCAGGTTTGGCTCATAATTTACTTTCTGTAAGCAAGCTGAATGATGTTGGAGTGCAATTCCTATTCTCAAGAAATGGCTGCAAAATGACTAGAGGCTCGATGGTGCTGGCTAGGGGAGCTCAAATTGGTACTGTGTACAAGCTGGACGCATTGGCAATACAATGTAACAGTGTCTCTGTAAAGTCACAAAACGTTGTTCGTAAAGAGAAGAAATAAAATGTTCCTATTGGGGAAAAATCCTTGGAAGTTAAAATTCCAGTAGAGAAGACTATGCTCTGGCATCAAAGGCTCAGTCACATTGGTGAAAATGGTTTGAAAGACTTGAAAAAAAAAACCTTGTTGAAGAGCTTGATGATTGTAACCTGGAATTTGAATTTTGTGAACATTGTAGATATGGAAAACATCACCATGTTTCATTTTATTTCAGTCCTCATAAATCTTCTAGTATACTTGATTACATTCATTCTGATGTGTGTGGTCTAGTGAATTTTCCTTCGTTATCGAAATCGAAATATTATTTTTCTTTTATTAATGACTATTCGAGAAGGCCATTTGTGTATTTTTAAAAAAGTAAATCTGAAGTGTTTAGTTGTTTTAAGGAATTTAAAAACCCTGTGGAAAATCAGACTGGAAGAAAAATAGTGTTTAAGGACTGAAAATGGTGGTGAGTTTCATTCTGATGAGTTCAAAAGGTATTGCAAAGACCATGGGATTAAAAGGCATAAAACTACACCTTACACTCTACAGAAAAATGGAGTTGCTGAAAGGTTGAACATGACGTTGATGGAGAAGGCAAGAAGTATGTTGAGAAATGTTGGTCTGGAGCAGAAGTTCTAGGCTGAGGATATGGCAACAACATGTTACTTGTTGAATCGGTCTCCTTCATCAACACTTGTTGAAAAAACACCTATGGAAGCTTGGTCTTGTAAGAAGCCCTCTCTAAGACATATTTGTGTCTTTGGCTACGAAGCATATGTTTATGTGTCGGATGAGAAGAGATATAAATTGGAGAATAAATTTGTTGTGTATCTTCATTGGCTATGGCATTGGTGTGAACAAGCTTTGGAATCTTGTGACTGAGAAGGTATTGGACAGTAGAAGTATAATCTTTCGTGAGCTGAAACCTTCTATGTTGGATCTGCAATCAGATATGAAAGAACAAGAGAAAAATAATGATGTTGTTGAAATACCTCTAACTCCAAAAAAAGAGGAACACATTAATAGTGTACCTGAAACTGAGGAGAGTTCTGAACAAGAAGAAGAACCACAACCTCAGCCTCAACCTATGAGGAGGTCTACACGTGAGAAGAAGCAACCTGATCGGTATGGATTCTCTATGTTAGATTCTATTTGTGCCTATGCTTTGATTACTAACACAAATGAGCCTAGGACTGTAAAAGAGGCAATTGAAATGTTTGATTCAGATTCCTAGTTGGAAGCCATGAATGAAGAAATGGCATTATTAAAGAAAAATGATACTTGGGATCTGGTTCCATTGCCTGAAGGTAGAAATCCTATGGGCTGCATATAGGTGTTTAAAAAGAAAATTGGTCTGGATGGTTGTGTTCAAAACTATAAAGTGAGGTTAGTTGTGAAGGGTTATGCCCAGGTAGAGGGAATTGATTATGGGAAAAAAATTCTCTAGTAGCGCAGCTGACATCTATCATATTTATTTTGTAACTTGCAACTGCATATGATTTAGAGATCGAACAGATGGATGTGAAGACAAAATTTCTTCATGGTGATCTTGAAGAAGAAATTTATATGTCCCAGCTAGAGCACTTTGTGAAAAAAGGTAAAGAAAATCTAGTTTGCAAGTTGAAAAAATCTTTGTATGGATTAAAACAATCTCCTAGAATGTGGTACCAGAAGTTTGACATAATTGTTTTGTCATTGGGATTTGTAAGATTGAAATCAGATCATTGTGTGTATTTCAAAACTGAGAATGGTCGAATTCTTATTATTTCCCTATATGTTGATGATATGTTGTTCATAGGAAATAGTAAGACTATGATTTCTGATCTAAAATCTCAGTTGTCTAAAAAATTTGAAATGAAAGATTTGGGCGCAACAAGGTATATTTTGGGGATGGAAATAACTAGGGACAAAAAGAGTAGAAAACTTTGGCTCAGCCAGAGTAAGTATATTAACACTATTCTGGAGAGATTTTGTATGACTGATTGCAAGCAGCTAGTTGTTCCAGTTTTGTAGGGAATGAAGCTATCTGTTGAAGATTGTCCAAAATCTCCTACTGAGATGGAGGACATGACCAGGGTGCCTTATGCAAGTGCAGTTGGCAGTTTAATGTATGCAATGCTATGTACAAGGCTAGACATTTCCCAAGTAGTGGGAGTACTTAGTTGTTTTATAGAAAATTCAGGAAAGACACATTAGGATGTTGTGAAAAGAGATTTTATATATTTGAAAGGTACATCTTAGTATGTGGGTAAGTTCACAAAGATGGTTCCCAAAAAGGGGACTTAAGTTGACAGTTTTTTTCTGAAATCAGAAAATACTGACTTTGGACGTGAAATTGAGGATAGTTACACTCAAAATTTTGAGATGGAACAAAAACAAGGATCAAAGTGCTCTGAGTCTACTTTCTAAACTACTAATTTATTTTTAAAATGGTTGATATTAAGGGGTTCAAAAGAGGGATGTACACAAATTGGTGTTGTTTTTGTAAGAAAAATATAACATAGCAACTCTTGTATGACCCTCGTACGGTGAACTTTTTTTTAGTATTTTTAAAATCGCAATGGTCAAAAGTTAGATAACAGTATGTAGTTGATGCATGATTTTTTTGATAATTTTTTAATGAATATTTGATTTTTTACTAATTTTCAAAGTGGACATTTCCTGAAAAATAGAATTTTGGCCGTGCTACCCCTACAAATTTTGGAAACTAATTGAATTTATTTATTTATTTTTTAAAATTTGTATAATGGAGTTTAGTTTATAAAAATGTAATTTATTTGAAAATTCGATGAACGGTTAATTTATAACGAAAAAAATACCAAACACTGCTTTTTGGCTAAAAAATACATACAAATAAAATAAATTATGGATGAAAGGCTTAACATTTTCATAAAGTGAAAAAAATTACATCATTGGATAGCTAAGAGAGAACCAAACATTACCCATGTGTTCGATTTTTTCGATATTGAACCACGTGCAATCTTGACGGTGAGCACGAACTCGATTATGTGAAATATGGTAGATTTTTTGAAAACACGTGTCTGGTCATTTGGAATGCTTCCAAGCCTTTGGGTTGGTATTCCAAGGTAGATACCAAGCCTAAGGCTCGAGAATTCCCAAAGCAAGATATAACGTGAGCGCACTCGCGTTATATTTCAGTTTTGACATTATTTTTCTTCTGCGGGAAACATGTCAACTAAGACATAATGCGAGCATGTTATAATGTGCTTGCGTTATGTCATCCTTTATGTTAAATTCCAATATATTGAATGTATTCTGATATATTTTTATGCTTGTATGTACATGTATGCATGATTTTATGTATGCACGCATGCCTGTATGTATCAATGCATATATATTGTATGTATGTATGCTTGTATGTATGTATTTATGTATGTATTTAAAGGGGGGGAGAATTTAGAGAGAGAGAGAGTCTAGAGAGATGGAGAGAGGTGGAAGTGAGAGTTTAAGAGGGAGGGAGTGGGAGAGAAGGGGTTGGAGTGAGAGGGACTTAGTTAGGTAGGGTGGGAGGGACAGAGGGAGGGAGAGAGAGAGAGGGGGGTGGGAGAGAGAGAATTGAGAGAGATAGAGAGAGAGAGGGGGGAGAGAGAGACATAGAGAAAAAGAGAGTTATGTAGGTAGGGTGACAAAGGGAGAGACTTGAGAGTGTGAGGGGGGTGAGAGGGAGAGACTTGAGAGATAGGTAGTGAGAGGGAGTGTGAAAGAGAGGGAGTGTGAGCGAGAGAGGGAGTGGGAGAGAGAGGGAGTGTGAGTGAGAGACCTAAGAGAGGGAGAGGGTGTGGGAGGGAGTGACCTGATAGAGGTAGAGAAAGAGGGGGGTGGATTGAGAGGGACTTATCTAGGTAGGGTGGAAGGGATAGATAGAGAGAGGGGAGAGAGATAGAGAGAGAGTTACCTAGGTAGGTTTTGTGAGGGAGAGACCTGAGAGAGAGGGGGGGTGGGAGGGAGAGACATGAGAGAGAGGGAGTGGGAGAGAGTGGGATAGAGTGGGATAGAGTGGGAGGGACATAGAGAGAGATGGATAGAGGGAGCGAGAGAGGGTGGTAGGGATTGATTGAATGAGAGGTACATAGAAAGAGGGAGACGGTAGATAGAGATAATTAGAGAGGGTAGGAGGGAGGGAGGGAGGGAGGGAGAGGTGATAATTATAGATAGAGAGAAAGTGATAGGGGTTGAGGGTATAAGGTTGAGAGATTAGGATGGAGGACCTATAGGGTTGATGGTTTCTAGGGTATTAGGGTTTAAGGTTTGAGGGTTGAGGGAATAGGGTCAATGGTAGAGGGTATTTGGTTGATGGTATAGGGTAGAGGGTTTAAGGGTTTAGGGTTGAAGGGTTTAGGGTTTACTTGGTTGAGGGTAGATGGTTTAGGGTATAGGTTTGAGGGTATATGGTTGAAGGTTGAGGAGGTCAGAAATATGAAAGGGGTAGGGGTTTAGAGGTTTAGGATTGGGGTTAGAGGGATTAAGGGTTGAGGTTGAGGAGGTGGTGGGGTTGAGGTTTAACATAGAGGTAGAGATTAGAGGGTAGAAATTAGAGGTCTAGGGTTAAAGGTTGAAGGTGAGGTTTAAGGTTGAGGTTGAGGGTTGAGGGGTATAGGTATAGGAGTGAGGGATTAAAGTTGAGGGTATAGGGTATAGGGTTGAGGGATTAGGGTTGAGGGTCCAATATATAGGGTTGAGGTTATAAGGGCTGAGAGATTAAGGGTTGATGGTTTAGGGATTAGGGTAGAGAGATTTCTTGGATTTAACGGTGTAAGGGTTGATGGATTAAAGTTTAGGGTAGAGAGTATTGGGTTGAGGGTAGAGGGTAGAGGGTTTTAGATTTTAGGGTTTAAGGGTTGAGGGTTGGGGGTCAAGGGTTTAGGGTTGAGTGTTTAAGGGTTTAAGGGTTGAGGGTCAAGGTTTTAGGGTTGAGTGTTTAAGGGTTTAAGGGTTGAGGGTTTAAGGGTCAAGAGGGTTGAGAGATTAGGGTAGAGAGTTTACTATGTGGGTTAAAGGGTTGGGGGATTAGGGTTGAGGGTAGAGGGTAGAGGTTTGATGGTAGAGGGTAGAGGGTTTACGGGTTAGGGTTTAAGGGTATAGGGTTTAGGGTTGAGGGATTAAGAGGTTATAGAGTAGAGTGTATAGGGGTTGAGAGATTAGGTTTTAAGGGTTAAGGGTTTACTTGGTTGAGGGTAGAGGGTTTAGGGTATAGGTTTGAGGGTATATGGTTGAATGATTAGGTTCAGGGCCCAATGTAAGGGGTAGAGGGTTTAGGGTTTAAGGATTGAGGGTTGAGGGTTGAGAATTGAGGGTTGAGGGTTTAATGTATAGGGTATATGGCATAGGTTATAGGTTTAAGGGTCAAGAGGGTTGAGGGATTAGGGTAGAGAGTTTACTAAGTGGGTTTAAGGTTTGGGGGATTAGGGTTGAGAGTAGAGATTAGAGGATTGATGGTAGAGGGTTTATGGGTTAGGGTTTAAGGGTTTAGGGTTTAGGGTTGAGGGATGAAGAGGTTATAGATTAGAGGGTATAGGGGTTGAGGGATTATGATTTAAGGGTTGAGGGTTGAGGGCTGAGTGATTAAGAGGGTATGGGGGTTGAGGGATTAGGGTTGAAGGGTTGAGGGTTGAGGGATAAGGGTTGAGGGTTGAGGAATTAAGAGGGTATAGGGGTTGAGGGATTAGGGTTTAAAGGTTGAAGGTTGAGGGTTGAGGGATTAGGGTAGAGATTTTACTAAGTGGGTTTAAGGGTTGGGAGATTAGGGTTAAGGGTAGAGGGTAGAGGGTTACGGGTTAGGGTTTAAGGGTTTAGGGTTTAGGGTTGAGGGATTAAGAGAATATAGAGTAGAGGGTATAGGGGTTGAGAGATTAGGGTTTAAGGGTTGAGGGTTTAGGGTTGAGGGTTGAGGGATTAAGATGGTATAGGGGTTGAGGGATTAGGGTTTAAGGGTTGAGGGTTGAGGGATTAAGAGGGTATAGGGGTTGAGGGATTAGGGTTGAAGGGTTGATGGATAAGGGTTGAGGGTTGAGGGATTTTGAGGGTATAGGGGTTGAGGGATTAGGGTTTAAGGGTTGAGGGTTGAGGGTTGAGCATTGAGGGTTGAGGGTTGAGGGTTGAGGGATTAAGAGTATATAGGGGTTGAGGGATTATGGTTTAAGGATTGAGGGTTGAGGGATTAAGAGGGTATAGGGGTTGAGGGATTCGGGTTTAAGGGTTGAGGGTTAAGGGTTTAGGGTTAAGGGTTTACTTGGTTGAGGGTAGAGGGTTTAGTGTATATGTTTGAGGGTATATGGTTGAAGGATTAGGTTTAGGGTCCAATGTAAGGGGTAGAGGGTTTAGGGTTTAAGGATTGAGGGTTGAGGGATTAAGGGTTGAGGGTTGAGGGTTTAATGTATAGGGTATAGGGTAAAGGGTATAGGGTTAAGGGTTTAAGGGTCAAGAGGGTTGAGGGATTAGGGTAGAGAGTTTACTAAGTGGGTTTAAGGGTTGGGGGATTAGGGTTGAGAGTAGAGGTTAGAGGATTGAT
The DNA here is from genome assembly GCA_007115665.2 of Sequoiadendron giganteum. Lineage (NCBI taxonomy): Eukaryota > Viridiplantae > Streptophyta > Pinopsida > Cupressales > Cupressaceae > Sequoiadendron > Sequoiadendron giganteum. The sequence continues at coordinate 1,745,717 of CM021107.1, read as the reverse complement.
GGTAGAGGGTAGAGAGTTTACGAGGTAGGTTTTAAGGGTTTAGGGTTTAGGGTTGAGGGATTAAGAGGTTATAGAGTAGAGGGTATAGGGATTGAGAGATTAGGGTTTAAGGGTTGAGGGATTAAGAGGGTATTGAGGGATTAGGGTTTAAGGGTTGAGGGTTGAGGGATTAAGAGGGTATAGGAGTTGAGGGATTAGGGTTGAAGGGTTGAGGGTTGAGGGATAAGGGTTGAGGATTGAGGAATTAAGAGGGTATAAGGGTTGAGGGATTAGGGTTTAAAGGTTGAAGGTTGAGGGTTGAGGGATTAATAGGGTATAGGGGTTGAGGGATTAGGGTTTAACGGTTGAGGGTTAGGGTTGAGGGTTGAGGTTTGATGGATTAAGAGGGTATAGGGGTTGAGGGTTAAGGGTTTGCTTGGTTGAGGGTAGAGGGTTTAGGGTATAGGTTTGAGGGTATATGGTTGAAGGATTAGGTTCAGGGTCCAATGTAAGGGGTAGAGGGTTTAGGGTTTAAGGATTGAGGGTTGAGGGATTAAGGGTTGAGGGTTGAGAATTGAGGGTTGAGGGTTTAATGTATAGGGTATAGGGTATAGGGTTAAGGGTTTAAGGGTCAAGAGGGTTGAGGGATTAAGGTAGAGAGTTTGCTAAGTGGGTTTAAGGGTTGGGGGATTAGGGGTGAGAGTAGAGTTTAGAGGGTTGATGGTAGAGGGTAGAGGGATTAAGAGATTATAGAGTTGAGGGTATAGGGTTTGAGGGATTAGGGTTTAAATGTTGAAGGTTGAGGGTTGAGGGATTAAGAGGGTATAGGGGTTGAGGGATTAAGGTTTAGGGTAGAGAGTATTGGGTTGAGGGTAGAGGGTAAAGGGTAGAGGGTAGAGGGTAGAGGGTTTTAGAGTTTAGGGTTTAAGGGTTTAAGAGATGAGGTTAACCCTCTACTCTCTATCTCTCTCTCAGTCAGTCTCTCCCTCCCTCTATATCTCGATCTCTCCCACTATATCTTTCTCCCACTCTCCCCTCCTCCCACTCTCCCACTCTCTCCCACTCCCTCTTTTTCCCACTCTCCCCTTCTCCCACTCTCCCACTCTCTCCCACTCTCTCTTTCTCCCACTCTCCCCCTCTCTCCCTCCCTCTCTATCTCCGCCTCTCCTCCCTCTCCTCCATCTCTCCATATTTCTCTCCCTCTCCCACTCTCCTCCCACTCTCCCACTCTCCCACTCTCCCACTCTTCCTCTCTCCCTCTCCCTCCCTCTCTCTCCCTCTTTTTCTCCCACTCTCTCTTTCTCTCCCACTCTCCCTCTCCCTCTTTATCTTCCACTCTCCCCCTCTCTCCCACTATCTCTTTCTAACCCTCCCTCTCTCACTTCCTCCCCCCTCCTTCCCTCCCTTCCTCCCTCCCTCTCTCTCCCTCTTCCTCTCCCACTCTCTCTTTCT